>CM044436.1:50795019-50836252 GCA_024363595.1 Xenopus borealis | reverse complement strand
TGATGGACAAAGACTGTTAACCACCAATGATATTGCATTCTCAGATCCAGACTCAGGATCAACAGATGCACAAATTGTGCTGGTTAGACATGGAGTACCCTTCGGCAAAATTGTCTTTGTGAACGACTCATCACTTTTAGTGTTTCGATTTACACAAGAGGACTTAAGGAGGCACAGGATCCTTTATGTCCACAGTGGGCCGGACCAGGGTTCCATTCAGTTGCAAGTATCAGATGGACTACACCATCTCACTACCATTTTAGAGGTGCAAGCCTCTGAACCTTTTATCCGTATAGCAAATATCACAATGCTAAATGTGTCATTAGGAGGGCAAGTGACTTTGAAAACCATTGGCTTGCAACTACAGACTAATTTAGATGTGCGTAGAGAAAATGATATCAGATACTATATTGAACCTCAGCCTAGGCGAGGGGTGATTTTGAAGGAGGGTAAGCCTGCTAATTCCTTTACACAACATGAGTTAGTACAAGGAAAGATAATTTACCACCATAATGGAGAAAGGAATAACAAGGACCGTTTCGGAATTTCAGTTGATGCTTATCAAGTTGTAACTGCAGGGGAGATTGAGATACATGTAGTCACCGACACTCTGCATGTGATACGTAATGAGAAAGTGTACGTATTCCAAGGAGAAAGGGCAGAGATTAAAAAGGAAGATCTTATGGTAAGTTTGAGCATTTTAATTATTTCAGATAATATTGTTTGGAAATAATACATATTAAGAATATTTAAAAGAAAGGTGAGGTGGATTGTACATATTTATTGGAAGGCAGACAATGACAATCGATAACTAATCGAAGGGAATAACAATAAGGCCAGCAGACCCAGGAACTGTGAAAAGTCTAGGAATATAGAGATCCTGCAAGGATTTTAATATAAGTTCAGTTTTAGGATACATACAGTAATATTGACCACGCTTGGGCATAGTTATAGATACACAAACGAAAAATACAAAGCACAAAGAAAATTGGGGTTAAGTTAGCTATTTAGAATATTTCGTAATGTGGCAAGAATTTAAAAGAATATGGCATATTGTGGGGTTTTCTTCTTTGCAGCAAACAGTGTATAAAGTCAGCTCCTAGCTGTATTATTCTGCAAAATGATACTAGCATTGTGTCTGTCTGTGATTATTTTTCTCCTTGTGCCCTTGAAGGATATCTGACCTTCAGTTCCCTTGTTTGTAAGAGCTGTTTCATTTAAACCACTGGGTTACAAACTGTTTCATCATATACAAAAGGAATGTAACGTGCAAAGGGCCAAGAGGTTTTCCTGTTCTTAAAATCTTCTCTGTGTAGTATAGTATATTCCTACATTTTGATCATACATTTATTGTTGCAGATATCTGCTAAGGGGAAGCTTCCTCAAATGACTGTGTACACCTTAACAGGCCCTCCTTCTTTTGGGTACTTGGTTGCTATTGGTTCAGAACGGTCTTCTGATGGCTCACCAAGTTTAGACACAGTGGAGACCTTTACCCAAGAGGATATCAACCAAGGGAAAATTTTGTATTTACATTCTGCCCCAGACCTGCTTCCTGATAGCTTGACATTGGAGGCGACCACAGGTGAAGGGGTTCTACAGGAAGTAGTTGTTGAAGTGGAAGTACTGCCCATCAACATACCTCTAATAGCTTCAAACCTGGAGGTGGAAGAAGGGGGCAAAGCTGTACTCTCAAACAGCACTCTTCAGATCTCTAGAAAATATTTTTATAGCCTTGACCTGAAATTCACAGTACTGATAGCTCCAAGCAGAGGCCATATTGTCAATGAAAAAAGACTAAACCTCAGAACTTTCAATTGGAATGAGGTAAGTTATGCCCCACCCCCAAAGAATATATACCAATGTGTTTGCTAAAAGTAACAGAGTTCATTTATAATGAACAATGAAATGCATGCAGCATAAGTTTCTAGTTTAGAAAACAAATTTAATAGGCTTTGCAGTACAGGCATCCTAAGTTTGTTTCTAGCTAGGGCATTATTTGCAAGGAGTTTGTATGTTCGACTTGTATGTGCATTGGTTTCCTACAGGTATTTTCATCCAGGGTAGGACTTGGGGGGGCCCACTGGGACTGCTGTCCAGGGCCCCCCTCTGGACTACCTGGCCCCACTACTGTGACGATGCACTGCACACGTGTGAATGGCGCTGCGCGGCGCAGCAAATTTTTGTTTTGTATGGCCAGGAGATCAGGAGAGAGGGTCTGGCCCAGCGGGGGCCCACTGGGTTTTTTCCCGGTGTCCCATCGGGCCAGTCCGACCCTGTATTCATCCCAAACTCCAAAACACACACAGGTTGATTGGCTTCTGATAAAATTGTCCATTGTGAATGTGATTGAGACACTGGACATGGACTGATGAAAATGGTGTGAAAAATGTGAAATATATTACTGCTATAACAAATAAAAGGACAATGATGTTATGAGATAGAAAGAGAGGTCCAGGAAAGTGCAGGTTTTGCTGTTGGGTTAAAAGGTTTCATGCCGTGAAACATTCATGAAAATGTATATGATCACTTCAACTTTAAATTAAGACACCTTGGCTTAGTTTCTGGGGCCAATATTAAAACAGTGATGATTAATAGAACACCTGGAATATGTTCTCTGCCTCTTTTACTACATAACAGAAATTACATTTTAATAAAAATCTGTAAATCTCAACAAATGGCCTATGAAAACCATTTAAGATGGGGCTTGAGGTAGATTTCCAGATATCAAATTACTTTAGACTGCAAAAAGCATAAACAGATTATGTCTTGAATATGAAACATACATGCAACAAATGACTGTATGTATGAATTATTTTCAAATGGAAAATTACATTGTAAAATGTCATGATTATTGCATAAATATTTCAGCTGGCTTCACAAGATGCCTAGGGGTAATCACTGACCCCTCTTTTACCTTTTTTATACTGTATCTCTGGCAATGAAATATTCTCCATATATAGAATGTTGTCAACATGAGTTGTATGCACTGTCCAGTCCAAGAGTATTGCAGTCTTCTAACTGCTAGTGTTCTTTTTTTATGTAAAGAAAGTTGAGAATCCATATGGGCTCAGCGTATAGAAAATTTCTACCAGTTATTTCCAATAGGCAAAAAGTTATGGAACATAATATCTATTGATCAATAACATTACATTAAGTAGTTAATGCAACACAAATAATGACTGCTTGAAATAAAATTTCAAGCCAAATTATCCAATCTGATGCAAAGAGACAAATTTCAGTGCCTTCTTGGATTTTGCTTCACTCTGACACTATATGTGTTACTCTCCCTTCCACTATTTTTGACCATTTAAAGACTTCTGTCCATTGTGTATAATCATATTATAGTTAATCTTATCCTTTCTGAATGATTGTAGTTTGTCTACAGTTGTTAGTGACATAAGGTAACAAAACAACGGCCTAAGTTTGATTTGCGTGAAATGTAATTTATAGGGGCAGTTCATCTTTACAGAACCTATTGGGGTCAAGAACTATGATTAAGTCCTAAACACACTTTTGAGCAGAATAAATGCCATAACTTGCATGCAGAATGTGGGCAAACTGTCCCTCTGCCACTAGCCCAGGCATCTGAAGCTATAATGCCACCAAGAAAAGGCCTTGGTAAGACCTATTTTAAAAAAAATGTAGTGACAAGTTTGACAACCCCCCCAAAAAAAGACTTGAATAGCAAAATATAGCACCAGTGGTACAAGCTGCAGTATTCACATTGATAACTGGAAGAAAAAAATCAAACTGGATATAGAATTACCCACAAAGAAACTATTTTCAGCATAATGAATAACACAATAGATGAAATAAGCAATGAAGACTACAAAGCCTAAGGGATGCCATTCTGCTTAGTCAGTGGCCACCTTAAAGACTCATGCATTGTGATTTTTATTACACCATTGAATAATCATTTTTTATTGTTTTTCAATGGAGAAAGACTCAAAGGTTAAATAACAATACTGTGCCAGGCAGGCCCGGACTGGCAATCTGTAGGTTAGGGCAAATGCCAGATGGGCTGCTATAAGTTGCCATAGAAAGTCACAATTTAGTGGGCTGGTGGAGGCTGTTTGGGCCTCTAAGTGGGATGATTGGGCCTCTGTGTACCTGAAATGCCAGGGCCTATTTTGATTCTCAGTCCAGCACTGGTGCCAGGGTGTTATTTCTGTGGCCTGTTCCACTGGTGCCCCCTATACTTGCACACTAAGCACATACAGATAGACTTGGGAAGCACATCAGTCGTGTAGAGATATGTCCCCCAAACTGGTTCTATACAATAAGGCTCAATGCTTCCTTTTCCTCATTATCATGAATAACTTGTCATGCCCACATGCCCATTCAGTCATTGTACAGCTGAGCAGAAAACCTGTAAATAATGCATTTTGCCTTCCTTTGCCTTGTTCTGATTCTTCAACATTCAGTAACTTTTTATTCCTTTCTCTCTGCCAATTTTCTTTAATCCTTTTACTTCTAAACTGTATAAAATGTATCTTAAGTTACTGCTTTCCTGCTCCTAGCTGTCACTCAGACTGCTTGAGTGCTTTTCGTTGTGTATTATGACAATATGTACTAAAATATACATTTAGGGCAGAATTGTTCAGAGAATTAAATAACAGAGTGGGAGTGAGAAGAAATCTAAAAAAAAATAAATAAGCATGAAAGTACATATTATCTTAAAATAAATTTTATGCAAATTGGAACAACTGTGAAGTAAACAGCTCACTATTACCCCTGTAAGGCTAGATGCCGGAATGACAGTTGCTTTATATACACCACAGTAATTTTGTGATTTGTCACTATGATATATTCACCTTGGGACTACAGAAACAAGATGGTTGCGATACTGACATGCACGTCAATTGTGTGTATAGCATTTCCTTGTCCTTGACAAAGTTGCCAAAGGGAATAGAAACATGAATATAATTGCTACAGAAACATAACAACAGGGGAAGGAGACACAGATGCCTATGGGTAGGGGGTTTGTATTATGAATTCATTTCTAGACTGTTATCCAGAATGCTCGGGACCTGGTTTTTCCAGATAAATGATCTTTGGTTGTGCATACCTTAAGTCTACTAGAAAATCATGTAAACATGAAATAAACCCAATAAGCTGGTTTTGCTTCAACTAAAGATTAATTATATCTAAGTTTGGATCAGGTACAATGTACAGTTTCATTATTACAGAGAAAAACGAAATAATTCTAAAAAATTTGGAATATTTGAATAAAACAGAGTCAATGGAAGACTGTCCGTAATTTGGAGCTTTCTGGATAACGGGTTTGCAGGTAACGGATCCCATACATGTACCTTCTTATAATGGTGAGACCAATGCTCAAACACAGCACAAGGATACAGAGAATAAATGCATGATAACAGAAGGGCCAAAAAGAACTTTTGTTTCATTTTCAATTTTTCTTTTATGTATGCAAAAAAAATTTTTTTTTTTAAAAATGTCTTTCCTAGGTGAATCAGGGGCAAGTTTTTTATGAACATGATGGCAGTGAGACACTGAGCGACAATTTCACCATTGTGGTTTTTGCATCTGACATCAAGCGACAGAGCCAACCCACCACCGTTAGTGTGACAGTGCAGGCCATAAATGATGAGAAGCCAGTGGTGATCACCAACACAGGAATGCAGGTAAGGACATGGATTTGTATGTCTGGCCTGGATTCTCTTGTTATATTGCTTTCCCTGTTGTTTTCTGTTAGCTACAGGTACCACCATCCATGCTCACAATGAGTTGCTCTTTCAGACTATTATTTTTTTCAGTAGGCGAACAATATATACCATGTTGATCATGGCCCACCAATTCCAAGACTCAAGTCTGCCATTGGATTGTTTGCTTGTGGCTTGAGACAACCCCAACAGGAGCTGGAACCTTTCAGAAAGTTTCTGATTTGATCTTTAAATCTGACTAGGGATGTTGCGGACTGTTCGCCGGTGAACTTGTTCGCGCGAACATCGGCTGTTCGCGCTCGCCGAATGTTCGCGAACGTCGTGCGACGTTCGCCAATTTGGGTTCGCCTTAGCTGGCGCTTTTTTTTTGCCATTTCTCCCCCAGACCAGCAGATACATGGCAGCCAATCAGGAAGCTCTCCCTCCTGGACCACCCCCACACCCCCTGGACCACTCCCCTTCCATATATAAACTGAAGCCCTGCAGCGTTTTTTCATTCTGCCTGTGTGTGCTTGGAAGAGCTAGTGTAGGGAGAGAGCTGTTAGTGATTTGAGGGACAGTTGATAGTAAGTTTGCTGGCTAGTAATCTACTGTTCTTCAAACAACTGCCATCTAGCTGTGTGAGCTTGTTCACATTCTGTCTAAATATCAATAATAATACCGTCTCCAGAAACACCATCCTGAGTGACGTTTTTCAAGCAGCAATAATATTTTCCGTAATCCGTATCCACTGCTGTAGTAGTGTATACGTTGACCTTGTAGGCATTGTTTGCCCAGTCTTTAACCAAGTGCCACGTAGCTGTGTGAGCTTTTTCACATTCCGTGTCCAGAAACATCACCTGAGTGACGTAGTGTGATTTCTGCCCTTTAAAGCACAAAACGCAGCGCTGTGTCAACAATGTATTTTTTAGAAACATTTTTGCCCTTGATCCCCCTCTGGCATGCCACTGTCCAGGTCGTTGCACCCTTTAAACAACTTTAAAATCATTTTTCTGGCCAGAAATGTCTTTTCTAGCTTTTAAAATTCGCCTTCCCATTGAAGTCTATGGGGTTCGCGAAGTTCGCGAACCGTTCGCATTTTTGTCCGGAAGTTCGCGAACATGTTCGCGAACATTTTTTCGGACGTTCGCTACATCCCTAAATCTGACTCTGTGTCAGACTGGGACACCAGGAGCCGACCAAAAACCTTATACCAGGGGCACCAAAAATCTTAGCACTATTTTCTTCCTCTTCTTGCTCAACCTCTATTCTCCTAGTCTTTTTTCTTTACATACTTGAATCTATTATTCCACCTATTTAGCCTCTTTATTCTCATTCTCAAAATAGGCAAAATACAGTATTTAGAAGCAGGAGGGCCCACTGACACCTGGGCCCACCAGGAGTTTTCCTGGTATCCTGGCATACATTATTATATTATAATAGTATTTTTTGGCTCTGACAGATCGACTTATGGCTCAACAATATCAGTTAGGCTAAGGGCATGCCTACTGTATAGTGAAAATATAAAATAATAATTCTCTGAAATAAAGTATGTCCTTTGTACTTTTAGCTGCATTCTCCCAAAGGGTCTTTTTGTTGTTGTGTCCCACAATGAACGGGCCACCCATGAATTCACTTAACGTAAAGCTATTCACTCGTTAGCACACAGAATTCTGCATATTATTGCAATTTCCCAGCCCTCTAAGGATTCATCTCTCCAAAAATTCAGATTTTTTTTACTTACATTGGAACACTCATTAATATTCACATCCTCTCCAAACAGCAATTTAATGATCCATAATTGCTACTTAATGAGTATACAGTGCAAAAGAAAACATGTCTGCATAACATTTTTTTATACATAAAATTATCCAGATTATGATACAAAAGATTTCATGTAAATTTAACAACTCACTACATGGAAAAGATGTAACTGAAAACATAAATAGTATAATAATATGTGGTTTTATTCACAATATCAAGAGCAATCGCAGACTGCCTTCTGCTATGGCAGGAACCCTGCAAACAGGAGAATCTGTGGTTAAATAGGGAAGCTATTATTATATGCTTCAAACCTATTTAGGCAGAAAGGGAATTGTGATACCTCTGGCCTTACTATGCACATAGGCGTCAAGCATCATTCGGTGGCAACCATAGGCAGGGCCAGATTTATATAGAGGGCACCCCGAGGCCCACTGCCGTTTGTCGCCCCTGTCCTCTCCACTTTCTTCGTGCAAATTTTCATTATCGGGACCGGAGCAATGGGGATTGGTGCACATGAAATTTAAAAAACAATTGTATCTCCTGCCCATCCCCAACCAATTTGGGTGTGATTGGGCAGCATGCCACCCCCCAAAAATCTTGCCGCCCTAGGTGGCCTTTCCACAAATTTAGGCCTGACCATAGGTATATTTAGCATAGGCAAATACCCACTAGCAGGATAGAGGATTTGCTACATGCGACTAACACAACAGGGTCAGGGCCTTCACCATGTGGAAGTGTTCCCTTTAAGGTGTAGTGCAACTCCCCTCATGCTACTGTGCATACAAAACATACAAATATGATTGGGCGCCAGGAGGTTCTTATGAGGCAAACAAGAAACTGTTTATTAATCCGAAGATAATGTCCCAGGTTTACTCACAACAGAGGAAAAGTGTGCAGTCACATCACATGCAGTTTCTTACATGCTGACACTCCCTTAGGACAGATTTGGCAGGCATATAGTCAAAACCCCGCTCACACAGAACTTCCAGGGTAGATGTAGACTATACAGACACACCTCAGCAACATATTCCGGTAGTGGTCTCTGGATCAACCTCAGGGAAATCCTTTATCCTGATTCCCTCTCCACTGGGATCCCTATACTACAGGCAATATGGTCTGGGAGAGATACTTTCACTCCTGTGTTGGAGCTCAGAACTGCTCTTTTTAGCTCACCCTGACTGATTTACACTCCTAGCGTGTACTAGTACTGGGAGCTCACCTGCCACTTTCTATTCCTCATTCACGGGGTTGCATGGTCCTCGACTTGGACATATGCTTTCTGGGCCTTGCTGTACCCAGGCTCCCCTGAGCACACACTGCTGGATCACCATCCAGAGGCCAATGAGGAAGCTGCCCCTCCCTTCCCAGCACTATACAGTGTAAGGCAGGACATTTTTACCACACCCGTTGACCAATAACTATAGGCATGCAAATACTTAAAGGGCCAGTAACATTAAAAAAGGAAATTGCTTTAAAGTTAAAAAAACATAATGCAGTGTTGCCCTGCACTGGTAAAACTGCAGTGTTTGCTTCAGAAGCATGACTATTGCTTATATAAATAAGCTGTTGTGTAGCCATGGGGGCAGCCATTCAAAGGAGAAAAGGCTCAAGTTACACAGCAGATAGCAGATAAGCTCTGTAGAACATAATGTTATCTGTTCAATTTCCGCCATTGCTACTCAGCAGCTGGTTTATATGAACCATAGTAGTGTTTCTGAAGCAAACAGATCAGTTTTAAAAGTGCAGGGCAACACTACATGATCTTTTCATTACTTTAAACCACTTTCATTTTTTGGTTACTGTTTCTTTAAATTGCAACACAGGCTTCTACCTGGCAACAGGAAGGTAGGGATTTAACTCTATAGGTGCTTGTAAAACCTATAGGTCCCCACATATATTTCTATGTTACTTGGTTACAAATTATTAAAACACTGTTGTGAACACATTTGCTTAGATATCTTTGGAATAGACTACACCCCTGTAAAACTGTATGGGTTAAAGGCTTTTCCTCGACTTTATTGCTCGTGTATTGGGAGATACCTAGGGATGGCAAGAAAATTGGAAATGTCTTCTTTCATATTTATGTGTTTATGTTTGTATTAATGTAATTATATGGTACTGCAGAGAGTACATGCTGCCTCAACAGGCTTATAAAAGCAACGTGACATATGGGGAAAAGCAATACAATAAGTGTCACTAGAGTGCAGTGAGGCTGCTGCACTGAACAGCTATAAAGTCTAATAAGGAAGGCTGAAAGTGCTGAAGTGCCGATGGTGGCTGTTGACAGATTTTGATATAAGTATAGAGCATGGGATTCTGGAGGTAATATATTATCAGTAAATTGCAACTTAAAATTGAACAACAGTAGGACATGGGATAATGTGCAGCCCTGCAGTACCACCTCCCTTCACCACACAAGTTTTAACCCGCTATTTGCACATATTCATATAGTGCAGTTGTTCCAATCTAAACTGCAACCTGGGAGTAAAGACCGATCTACCCCTGAAAGCAGAAAGGTTGTACAGTAATTAAAGGAATTGTTCAGTGTAAAAATAAAAAACTAGGAAAATAGGCTGTGCAAAATAAAAAAAATGTTTCCAATATAGTTAGATGTCTACTGTAATAGCCAGAACATTACTTCTTGCTTTGCTAGCGCTCTTAGTTTCCACTGTTTGGTTACCAGGCAGTAACCAATTAGTGACTTGAGGGAGGGCCACATGGGTCATAACTCAACTGTTGCTTTTGAATCTGAGCTGAATGCTGAGGATCAATTGCAAATTCACTGAACAGTTATGTCCCATGTGGCCCCCCTTATAATCGCTGACTAACTCTGCTCAGAGTTAGAGAGCTGAAAAGCAGGAAGTAGTGTTCTGACTATTATGTTAGACATCCAGTCACTCCAGCCTTTATACATTACATTTTTGGCTAACTATATTGGAAACATTGTTTATTATGCACAGCCTATCTTTTTACCCAATTTTTATTTTTACACTGAACTGTTCCTTTAATGAGAGGCAGTGAATTCCATAGATAACAGGAGACAGTTGCTTGTCCTTCTATCCACACAGAAATTTTAGTCAAAGCAAAATATCTGCCTAATAACTTTGGAGTGCACCTATTACATAATAGCATATTGTTAATCTATACCCTTCCTACCTCTCAATTCTCACTTTTACTTCCCCAATTTCTCATCCAGGAGGAGATACCTTAGAGGATGTAATATATTTGTTTATCATCGATATACAAATGTTATTTAATCAAAATACATGAATGAGGCCTTTAAATAAGAAAGTGTAAGAGGAGAACAAAAGAGAGCATGAGAACAGAACCTTGAGGCACCCTCCACACAAAGATAATCTAAAGAAGGGGATTGGTTAGAGTGGTAAGGAAAGAACCATGAAGCAGTTGGAGTTAGCAAGTAAACAGAGACAAAGAACATTTTTTAGGCAATAATGGATACTATATAGTGTTGTTGTTACTTTTGGCTGTAAATTAGTAATGTCTTCAAAAATGGCCCCATGGATGTTCTCTGGTCCCTGTCTGTGTTTAAAATGAGGGCTGGGTGTGTCCTAACAGTCCCTCAAAGATAAACACTGACAAGTCTGAGGTTTCTTCAGTAAACAGTTTATGGGGGGGGGTTAAAATGCTGTAAAGTTTCAAAAGCATAGGAGGGTTGGTAATACTAGATACTAATGCAACAAAAGTAACACCCAAAATTGCAACCATGCACATTGCATTGCCACTAAATAAAGGGAATGTGTTAGAATACTAGAAAATGAAAATTTTTGATAAATATAATTTCCTTTGAGATTGTATGAAACAACGCATACTGTATTAAATCATTTTACATTACACATAGAGGATCCCTTGTGCTTTGGCTACCTTGCAGTTACTCCATCTTTCCACTAGATGTCTGCAAAGTTTCACATTAGCCAAATAACCCCTGTTTGCGTAGTGCAGAAAAGGGAGGCGCCGTTAAAATACCGTCCAGGTGGCAACCCTACCTGCTGACTGTAAAATAGTTGTTTAGGTAAGGCAACACACATTGAAAATGATTTGCAAATCTTTATTCAAATGGGCAATCCAGTTCTCAGTATGTCCAGTTCTTAGTGTTCACTAACCGATCAGATTGGAGTTGGTGGCCTTTCAAATCTTTAATCAAATGGGCAGTCCAGTCTAACCAATCTGATTGGAGTTGGTGGTCACAGACACAGATATTATCTTTGTTTCATACAATATTTGGTACATGTATGGTGGGAGACAACTGATACTGGCAAAAGACTTGGGTGCTTGTCGATGGACAGGTTGGAAAATTTTGAAGGTGCCCAAACATTGGGCAGGGTTTACTGCTGAATCATCAGATACAGGTAGAATTCTATTGTTTCTACCTGTATATCTGACTGTTCAGCTCTTAACTTTTGTAGTGAAAACAAACAATCTTTCTTGTGACCAATGGTTGAAGGAAAGCTCATAATTGTAACGTGTATGGCCATCTTCCGGACTAATAATCCTGTTAGTCTTTAATCTATGTGTGCAAAGGTGTCATTAAATACTAACAAATGTTCATAACATGAAAAAAATGTTGCATTTACTTATGTAGTGTTTTAAAGTTTAATGACTTTAAGGATTAGGATTCTGCTTAGCTGAGCATAAGGATTTGTCTGAGCCCAAATCCTGCAAACAGTTAAGGTATTTGCCAAACCCTGGATTCAGTGTATCCCTTTAAAGACATTGTCCTCCTTGGTTATAAAGGAAACTGTATATTTGATATACAGCTATGGGATTTATTTTACATGGGACCTAGGGGTGTTTTCTATTATATGGATCACCATACTAAAAACATTTAAACATTAAATACTGACACCTGAATTTAAACTCTTTTTTTACATCTATTATAATATTGGCTTTGAAAGCTACTTCTAACTTTGCCATAAAGTATTTGCATGATGTTTTTACATTAACTGTCTGATCCCCCATGTTCCTGTATAATAATGGAGAAAAAGAAATCTGTTTCTTAAAAATATTTGCTTAAAATGGAGTCTATGGGAGATGTCCTTCCTGTAATTTTAACCGCTTCCCTCTGCCTTCCAGCGGCTTAATGAATAATCGCCTGCGCCTATTCACACGCGACGATTTCCCAAAATCGCAACTTCAAGCGACTTCGGAAAAGCCAGCGCCGCATGTGAATAGGCGCAGCTGGAAGGCAGTGGGAAGCGGTTAGGGGAGGTTTGTCGCTCCAAAGAAGAGGCGATTAGTCGCCAGGTGACAAATCTCCCCGAATCTTCCCCTCTGGCCTTACCCTAAAGGTTTTGGCATATCGGATTGACAGATACGTGATCTTGTAGCTGTAAAGATTAATCAATATATTTGATACAATCATTTCTAAAGCTGCTAAATATACTTGTTTCATTGTTGAAAACAATAGAATGCCAGGAATTACTTTATCCAGAATCTGTTGCCTTCCATGCAGTATTCATTTTTTAACATTAAAGCATGGCAAGGCTGCTATCTATGGATAAAAAGAAACTAGAGATACTAGAAAAAATGTTTTTGTGCAGTGACTATAGCTGTACCCCAGAAGTCCATTTACAATGAGTAAATAGACTTTCCACATCCATTTTGCTAAAGCATGCTCAGTGCTGCCTTTTCTAGTGGTGTATATTTAATGAGATGACAACTGACTGGTTGCTATGGGTCTTACACAAAACCTCAAACTGCTTTATTGGAGACCAAACTGGAGATTGTGTTACTATACACCTCATATTTCAGGTTCTTACACAGCAGCCACACCTGTCAAACTTCAGCTGGAATGTATGCATTTTTATTGTGCTGCCTTTAAGTATTCTTGCTAAGCTCTAGAAGACATGACATGAAAAGCCATAAGCTTCACCAGAAAATCTACTGAATGGCGTTTCTGTTTCTGCAGATCCTGAAATTCAGATTTCTTGATTTCACTTTAAATCATAATTAATATGTTGTTTTTAAATGCAAATATGCAGCAAAGTAAGTTAAATAAAAAGACAGCAGAAAATATAGGAATGTTATGCCACCATTTGCCAGGTTCTTCTACTCACAGAGACATTATGTAAGGATCAAAAATGTAACCCAAGAGTGTTGTCATTTGATAATAACCAAAGATGATAAAACTCAGTAGGAAAGAACGTTGACTTTTAACCAGACGGTCAGAGTCAGGGAGATTTAGGGTTTGAGCAGATGGGCAGATTCGGGGAGATTTAGTCCCTGAACTGCCTTCCGTCTGCTTGAATGAAGAATTGCCTACGCTAATGCACTCGCGGCACTTCAATTTCTGAAGTCATCTAAAGTTGCCTCACGTGGAAACTTCAGGCAACTTCGGAAATCAATGCGCCGCTAGTACATTAGCGCAGGCAATTCTTCATTCAAGAAGACGGATGGCAGGAAGAAGGCAGTTCAGGCGAATAAATCTCCCCGAATCTGCCCGTCTGCCCTTACCCTAAGGCAGGAACACGCTTACCTCAAATCACTCATCTTCACATCGGTAAATGTGTTCCTCGTACTGGGACTTTTTGGAGCTCACAAAAGTAGAGTCTTCAGACCATGATGGAAAAGACACCTTGCTTGAATTTGCCAACCTGTGCATGGCCCTAAACAAGTCATTCTCAACCCAAGACCCAGCCTGTCCCACGGTTGAGAAGGGGTTTTAGCACTGCGATAGAGAGGCATAGCTCTTGCATGGTGTCCAGGCCCAGAACAATTTTTGTAAATAGCATTAACAACCTATTGAAATCAATCTATACAGGTTTGAACAGTCTCGTGAAGCAGAGCCCATTGTCTTCATGTTTTTTACTGAAGTGGCCAAGGCTTTAAGATGAACTAAGCAACACTCAAAAATGTTTATGTAACATTTCTCAGTGAGCATCTGAGCACTATTGCTAATTACATTAATCTCAGTACATTAATCTCAGTATACAGAAGAGAGGGCATAAATTATGCCAAATATTATACATTTCATGTTTCTTTGAACAGTTTGCTTGTCCCCAACACAAAAAAGAAGAAAATCTTTAGAATAAGTCCTAAAAATACTATGTCTTTATTATGCAGATATCATAGCTGCTCCCAAGTTCCTACCCCTGCACATGAATAATCCATTGCTAGATATGTGATCCTTCTCTGGAAGATAAACAAGAAACTTGAGCCTCATTAAACAAATGGGATGAGATAGAGATAGTTACATAGTTTCTTATGGAAGAACTGTTGAAATGTGCTTAGTATCTATAGTACAAATGACCAACCTGGTCCCCTCAGGCAACAACTCTAAAAGATCCCCAACATCTGCACTCTGACCGGCTGGGCCTTGTGTTGAGAATGACTTTGACAGCAGCAGGTTGAGCTTCTGGCTTTCCTATATGGCTAGGAAAATTACACAAGGAGAGTAGAAATGCAAGGAATTTCAATTCAAGGAGAACTGAGAGTGAAAGAGAGAGAAAGAATGTCCTCTATATAACAGGCCGTTCTCAACCAAGCTGTCCTAATATAAAAAACAATAACAAAGAATGTCTTTTCCCCTTACACCAGATACTGGAAGGTACTACAGCAGAGCTCTCTTCACAAGTCCTCTACAGTACTGATGCTGATTCCTCCCCAGATGAGTTGATTTATGAATTTTTACCCCCAAGCAATGGTCAATTGATACTGCGAGGTTCTACTGGGCATGTTGTCAACTTCACCCAAAAACAGCTTGACCAAGGAGATGTACAATTCATGCAAAAAGGTGGGACTTTCAAACTTGCCTTCAAAAATTACAGGAAAGACAAGGGAGAGTAAAAGTGTAAATAAACTAGAGATGAAAACTAAAAGAACATGTGATTTAACATGTCTTAGACCATAGGGCTTGAGACAATACAACAATTCAGAAAGTAACTGCTAACAGACAGTCCTCTTATAGCAGGGGTGTCCAAACTTTTGGTTTCGAGGGCCACATTGGAAGAAGAAACATGCTTCAACATTAGGGTTGCCACCTGTCCGGTTTTGACCCGGACAGCCCGGTATTTTGAAGGGCTGCCCGGGTCAATGCTTCCTGCCCGGTTTTCCAAATAAGGAAAACCGGGTGGGATTAGCTTGATTGACACCGCGATCGGCCAATCGGCGATCGCGGCGTCATAGCTCCGCCCCGTGACGTCACGGGCCCGCCCACTGCCATCACGGGTCCGCCCCCCTGTCCGGCTTCAGCCACATGCTGCGTCTGAACCTGTGTTCGGCGCTTACACGCGTCTCGTGGGTACAACCTCATTGAAAAGAATGAAGTGCGTCTAGACCTGCGCTCCCCTGAGGCTGAATGCAGCCAAACAGAATGCAGGGGAGCGCAGGTCACAAATGTCCATGTGTAAGGGCCCTAAAAGTAAAGAAGATACACAAAAAAAAACTACAACACCAGTTGGATAACCAGATGGAGATATACACTGGAATAAGGGACACCTGGATATTAAATAGACTTATTATTATATTATTATTACTAACTGGGCAATGGGCAGAGTCCCCCTCCTCCTATATTCTTTGCAACATGAAGTTTTCTCTGGAACTGAGCGTTTCAAGCTGGGCCGCATTCATATCCATCCTGGGCCTCATTTGGCCCTCGGGCCACAGTTTGGACACCCCTGTATTATAGCGTGTACCAGGAAATATGCAAGCAGAAATTCAAGTAACATATCAACATGTAGCATTTGCCACCAGTTTCTAGTGAAACATTTACTTGATTCATTACATTACCCCATTTCTTTTTTTGATGAAAGGGTTGCCACCCAGCCAGTGTTTTGTTGGCCTCCACATTGTCATTATTTTCCATCTATTATGGCCTAGTTGGCCAACAACCAATATACCCCCATCTGCAAGTGAAGACTATAGAGACTGAGACTGGTTATTGATAGGGAAAGTAAAACAATGTTGCAACTGCTTAACACATTAAAAAGCAGGTCAACTGCAGGTCAGTGATTTAATGGGAGACCAGAAACATTAATGGTTTAAAAGGGTGAATGGACGTTTCTTAATATACATAAAAAAGCAAAGGAGAATGTATAAATGAAGATAAACTCAGCCTAGCAGGCAGAAAAGTACATAAAGGACCTAAATTGTTAGTGTTTTGTTAGAGGGAAAAGTTGCAGCTGGATATTGTTAAGTAACTATAACATCAAAAAAAGATAACATGGACATAAAATTTACAGAAAACATTTAATCAGCTGGTGTATTTAATGCCAGGTCTAGAGCCAATATAAAGTAATTTATATCTGTCTTTTTTTTAGGGAATATTGATGGTGGTTTCTACTTCAATGTATCGGATGGAATAAACCAATCTAATAGACACTTCTTCCATATCCAAGTCATACCTTTGGCCATCACCATGGAGACCGTACAAGACATAACAGTATGCCCAAGTAGGTACCAACCCTTTATAATTTGTGTGCATTATACAGTAAGATTTACACAGTTTACTGAGTCCATTTCTATATTTTTATCATTAGGGTCACCTCAGCCTATCACTAGTCAGTATCTGCAGGCAGTGTCTAATGAGCCAAAGGATATCATGTCCGATCTGTTATATCACATCGATGAACCACCTCAGCTTGGTGACATTGTACGACAACAAGACAGTGGGGTTACAGGGCTTATGAACTTTACTCAGTCAGAAGTAAGTATTTGTGAACAAATGATATTTACTCAACAACAGTGTCTATTGCCAGAGATATAAACCACTTTTTGTGGTTATACAGTCTTGTTTACCTGGCATCACTCATGTCAAAGAATAGCCCAAGTTGTAACTAAAGGATTGAAGTTGCTATAACTAGAGGTGTGTGTTATAAAATCTGCTTTTATTATAGGTTGATGCTGGAGTTATATACTATAAGCACAGCACAATGGAAACACCATTTTGGACAGCACAGGATTCCTTCTCTTTTCATGTGACGTCTCACCGAATAGTGTCCAAGCGCTACCTACTGAATGTGACTGTGAGTTTTCAAGGACTCTGTCCTCAGCTTCATACCCGGCTTTGGAAAAACACAGGTAAGAAAACAAAAAGCAGCAAGTACAGATAAGACTGACAACAGGAAAATTATCTCCTTAGATCAATACAAATTAATCTGTGAGTTACACCTATCTTTAGCCAAACATTATTCAAAAGTCAGCAGGGCTGAATACAATAAAATCCTTCATTTAGTCTTAAAATAAATGTTTATCGACTTGATTTGTAAAACTAAATTCTAGTTTCAGAAACAAATGTAGAGCAAAGCAAGTTCTGGGAGCCATATTTAGAATTTAATGTAATCCCTTCTTTAAAGAGCAAACAGATGCATGTTGAATTCCATGTGTATGTGCTACAATACACATTGCTCTACAGATAGATGTAGGACATGAAGGTTTCTGTAGGTTGTATTTCTGTAGATACTGTATACAGCAGTACAAGACATATATCAGCAATTTAAAGCAACGGATATAGTACCAGCTTACAGCATAGCATTCATAGCTATGGTTGCCACATGGTGTGTATTTCACAGGCCTAGCTGTTAAAAAAACAGTAATTGGGGACAGGGACTATTACAAGAAATTTACCGCCATTGTATTTTCCAGAAGATGTAGACATCCCAGTTACTATGCCCCCCAACTTACCCAGGTATGTTCACAATACAACGAAATACACCCTCTGCTTCCACCAGTCTTTCTGACCATATTACATTTTGACTAAATCTGTGCCCCCTCCTGGTGCTGCCCTGCAGGTCTGGACTGAGAATTAAAATAGGCCCTGGCATTTCAGGTACACAGAGGTCCAATCAGCCCACACAGAGGCCCAAACAGCCCCCACCAGCCCACTAAATACTGACTTTCTATGGGACCTTATAGCAGTCCCTCTGGCATTTGCCAGAACCCAAAGATTGCCAGTCCGGGCCTGCTGCCCTGACACATTCACTTCTGGACTGGACACAGACAAAGATACAAATAATTAGGCTTGCCTCTTAGTCAGCATTTTATAGGCCTGACCAGTAAACATGGCACTTGAGGTCAGTGTTATAAATGAAAAATAGAAATAGAGATTATAGAAGTTTGCCTTCTCCAGAACATGCAGTCCAATAAGCAGAGGCATATACAGTTGCTGAACCAAGTATGGATACTTAAAATTCAGGAAAAGGTGAGATGAACACAACAAGGTACATCTGTAACCCTGCAATTAATTACAGGGCTTCCTTGTTTGCAGTAAAGTTACCAAGCTTCATTCAATTGCCTCTGCTAATTTGCCAGAAAAGTTTTAAGGGAATGCAGCCATGTTAATGTTTTTTTTCCATGCTGTGCCTTCTATAAAAAAATGAACTCCACTGTGTACAATTAGTACAGTGGAAGCAAATATCACTGCAGTCTGGACTCTGGGCTATAGCTACAGTTATTCTGTATAACAGCAGGTCTGCTCTCACACAGAGATCTTCTTTTAGCAGCAAAGTGCTAGCTACTGATTGTTACCTGGCACATAGCATACACAAGGGAGGTGGTTATGCACATATCTATTTGCACTTACACCTGTAATAAAGAAAATGAATGTGCTTCTCCAGGTTGAAGAGCGTTTTTGGCTTAATTCAGATCATTATGCTGCAGGAAATCAGACAATAAGACAAGGCAGTGGGGAACAGAAGGATACAGATTATAAGGAAAAGAATTGAGGGTGTTTAAAAGACACCTGTGAAATCTCCCAAATGGCTGCAGATATTTGGGGGGAGAAGGTGAGAGTTTTCAGAAACTGCATTTAGATATGATCTAGAATCTTGTAACTTCCTCAAATGACTCTTGCAGATACTATTATGCCTTGTAACTAAAACTCCCTGGACTCACATGGAAGTCTCTGCATAATTGTTTATGCAAAAGCCAAGTTACTTTACAGAAATGCAAAATAAACAAGTGTTCTTTATGTTATACTGGGGAGTAGTGGCCTTATTATTTTGCTCATGGTTCCTGGATGGGGTCTGTGTGTGTGTGTGTGCAAGGAGCCTGTGTTAGAGTGCCTGCTTCAGAAATCTAGGCCTGGTTGTAGGTGTATAACATATTGCCCTAAGTGTAATGGAGAGAACACAAACATCTTCCGTTATATTTCCTATTGCCCCAACATTTCTTAAGTATGGAGTAATCTAGAAATATTCCTTTTTTGTAAACTGGGAATAAAAATGTTTCTCCTATGTTTGCTTTAATGTATATGCAGGACAATGGTATTTTCTAGATCTCTGATAAACAAGCCGGAGACATACAGTAGTTGGAGTCATTCTCAAAGAACTATAACTACCTGCTGAAGAGCAGGGACTAAGTACAGGGCACTATTGTGGCCTAAATCTGCCTCTACACATTCATATGGTTTCAGGTCTCTGAGCTCAGAGACTAACAGCCAGGGTGGAAGGCATGGTGTGAAGTGCAAATACATGGAAGATTGGTTTTGCATTTTGCACCCTGCCTTCCATGTCATGATTGAGCCATCTTCATTTAGCCATATCTTTGTGTGGTAGCCATGAGCAAAACAATATATATTTGAGCTTATGTTATGGTTGTCTTATGTTGGCTACTATACTCCTAATGTACTTGGTCAGTTATGGATTACTTGTCTCTACTAGAAATAGTTGGCTTCAATACTATATGTAATAAAACAATACAACGTTGAAAAGGTAAAGAAAAATAATAAGGCCACTACTCCCCAGTATAACATAAAGAACACTTGTTTATTTTGCATTTCTGTAAAGTAACTTGGCTTTTGCATAAACAATTATGCAGAGACTTCCATGTGAGTCCAGGGAGTTTTAGTTACAAGGCATAATAGTATCTGCAAGGGTCATTTGAGGTAGTTACAAGATTCTAGATCATATCTAAATGCAGTTTCTGAAAACTCTCTCCTTCTGCCCCCCAAATATCTGCAGCCATAACTCGGCACAGTGCTTTTGGTGAGATTTCACAGGTGTCTTTTAAACACCCTCAATTCTTTTCCTTATAATCTGTATCCTTCTGTTCCCCACTGCCTTGTCTTATTGTCTGATTTCCTGCAGCATAATGATCTGAATTAAGCCAAAAACGCTCTTCAACCTGGAGAACCACATTAATGTTCTTTATTACAGGTGTCCATCAGGGTTTTGGTACATAGGAGATTTAAAGAGCTGTCACATGTCTTGCGTGTCCCCAGATCAAAAAGAATAAAATATCAGAAAGGATATGACTGGCCCTAAAATCGTTCCGCTCTTGGGTTGTTCACCTTCAAACACTTTTTTCAGTCCAGGTGGCTTCACATAGCTCACCAGTAATAAAGTATTTTTCCTATAACTTTCTGCATTCTATGTGTGACAGTTTTTCTAATATTGAAGTGTAAAGTTTATTTTTGAAACTCTAAAGCAGCGCTGGGGGGGGTTCGCTGATGCTATAAACTGCTCTAAATAGATACATTCAGTTTATACATTTGTTATTTTTTTCCCTGCTGAGCAGAATCCCTGACTTTCATTTAAGGCAGCTGTTAGAATTGATACCATAATTGCCAATACTCCAAAGATGCTGCTGAGAAATGTAAAAACTACATGTAGCATATTGTTACAATGGAATTATTGAGCTGAATGACAACTTAGATTTTGTGAAAACGGTAAAAAATAAAGGATGGAAAGCAATTGAAAAAGTCTTTGTTTCTGCAGAACAATCTGAAAACAACTCAACTGAAAAACAAAATGGGTTTGGAAGGTGAACAACCCCTTTAAACTACTGTATTCTCCAACTGAGATTTTTTTTAATTTTAGGATTGCTGAGAAATCTTACCAGGGGAATAAGAGCAATAATCATGTCTAACAATTTTAACCATCTCTCATGTGAATTAATCAGTGGATGATACAATATGGCTTTTGTGAAATGAAGCTTGGGTTTTTCATGTATTAATTAGTAGTTATTTGTCATAGTGCTTAATATCAGCTAAAGTGATCATTATAAATAATGTAGCATTAACTTTATAAATCTTATCATTAATAGTTTCATGTTTTCCTATGTCTGTTGAATATTTACCTTGTCATGTGTGGGGTTTTTTTTAGGTTTCTCAGGGCATTTTTAAAGAAAACATTTTTTTTGTGTAATCTTGTAGTCTATTTGGTAGGAATGCACTGAATCCAGGATTCGATTTGGCCAGGATTTGTCCTTTTTCAGCAGGATTCGGCCGAATCCCTCTGCCCAGCCAAACCAAATCCTAATTTGCATAAGTATATTAGGGGCAGAGAGGGAAATCACATGACTTTGTGTCACAAAATAAAGAAGTAAAAAACGGTTTCCCCTTCCCACCCCTAATTTGCATTGGCAAATTAGGATTCAATTCAGTATTTGGCTGAATCAGAATCAGGGGGTTCGGCCGAATCCAAAATAGTGGATTCAGTGCATCCCTAATACAATATTAGTCGTTTTTTGCCTATGGTTTCTCTCTGGCGGGGGGGATAAAATAATTGTTACTGTCTTCACACTTCCAAACAAGAGAATAAAGGAACACGCTCATCAGTATTGATCGTTGTAAATGTCATGCATTCCAGAGGGCCCATAATCAATCAAATTATGTGTTCAAACTTCTGCCTAATCACCATGGGTACAACAGCCAAATGTAAGACTGAATGGGACCAATTTCCTTTACACAGCCCTCAGGTCATTGCCCAAAAAGTAGAAGGGGATCTACCAGTAGACCATTTTGTGGTGATCAGTAGATCTCAAGACACTGTCGGCAAACATCTTAAACAGCATAAGAAATAGTTGTTTGTTAAATATAGCACTATACATGTTCTCATAAATCAATGTTTAAGTAATATTTTCCATGGAAGCAAATGCTAACGATGCTTTCATGGATATGGATCATTAGTATGGGCACTCCTGCCTCTGGGAATACGGTAGTGCAACTAATGGCTCCGGGGGGCTCTTGGGTTATTTTCATCAAAATCTGCAGCTTTTCTAGGTTCTTCAAGAAGAATAGATATCCCGTTTTTGAGAGGTGTTTTGGTTTACATATAATCAGAAGTTAATTATGCAGTGGGATTATCTGTGTAGTGGTTATCTGATTACCTTACAAAAAATCAAACACTGAATAGATTCAGTTTCCCTGTTTGCCCTGTTTAGCAAATAAAAAATGAAGCTTAAATAATTTTTATTTTTCTGTCCTTAGGCATCACTGTCATGGAAGGAAGCTCTTCACCCATAACAAGCTCACATTTAGATGCCTCAAACCTCCTGGCTAATACCAGGAGTGACTCACAAGATGTCTTCTATTTTCTAACAAATCTTCCATCCTGGGGGTATCTTGCCATTGAGGGTGTTCCACTGGAACAGCACTTCTTACAGTCACAATTAGAAAAAGGAAAGCTCCAGTACATACACACAGGACCTGGAATCCTGGAAGACAACTTCCACTTTAACGCCTGGCTCTTGCCTAAATCACATACATACAGTGAAGCCCCTGAAGAAGCTGGCAGCTGGGTGATCTCAGAGTCCTTCAATGTGACAGTGATTGGTGTGCCAAAGCTTCCCCTGCAAGTATCCCTGCCTAAGTTGCAACTACAAGTGGCACCAGGTTCATATGCAGTTATAACCCCTGATCACTTGTCTATAGATGTTCCTCTTATTCCATCTGAAAAGATTATTTATACAGTTCTGGAGATTCCAGAGGGCATTTCTTTAGCAACTCAGAGCAATCAGTACACGGATGTCTTCAGTTTCACTCAAGAAGATGTTAATATGAGGATGCCTATAATTCTGGCTAACAGAACTGCAGCTTCAGGTTCTATACAATTTAATGTTACAACTAGGAACCAATCACCTATAGTGGCACTTTTACCAGTGAAAGTTTCTCCTCTTTATAAATCTATACTGGAAGTTCCACAGGCATCAGCAATGGCAACTCTGACCACAAAGCATATCACACCAACAAAGGAAAGAGTACCCCATGATATGTTGTTTAAAATAACCAAGCAACCCAGCTTTGGGCAGCTAAAGGCTAAACAGATGCCGGTGAGAGAATTTTGGTGGGCCCAGGTAAAAAATGGAGAGATATCTTATGTATTCAGTAGCTTCCTTTCATCTCAAGATGAGTTTGAGTACTTGGCACTGTCCAACTGGACTGAGGAAACGGCCGGCACAGTGACAGTAGCAGCAACAGCAATGGTAAAATTAGGAGATCGGGAACAATGGCCAAGAGGATGCACAGTGATGCTGGGGCCGGACACAGTCAGTGCAAGTGAGCTGGGCACATACACAGAGAGTGACCCAGAATTCAAAGTTCTACGTCAACCAAGGGGTGCAAGATTGGTTAAGTATTTCACAGAAAAGGGAGAAGGAGAAAGTACTAGTACGGATTACTTTACTCAAAATGAGATTGAGAGAGGGCTAATCGGAGTAGAAATATGGGACGATGGATACAGTGGCCTAAGAAACGAGAGGATTCAGTTAGAGGTTGTTGCAAAAAATGTCCCACCAGCAAATGTTACTGTAAAGTTTAGCACCGTTCCTTACAATGCTTCCCAAACTTACTTAGTTACAATTTTAAGAAAAAATGTGAGGCTGGATGGTACACCAACATTAGCATTTACTACTAGCCCAGAACCTACCAGAGTCTTCAAAACCACAGCCACTGACTTTACTATCAATTTGCAACATACAACATATACAGATTCATCAACAAAACAGTTTACCACAAACAGCCTACTTGCCACTGTAAACCAGGAAACTGTCGCCGGTCCATTATCTACAACCAACCTCATGTCTGTTTCAAGCCAAGAACAGCCACTGGCTACAACAGATCTTGCATCATTCACAAGCCAAAACCAAAATGACAAAAAACTAAACTCTATGACACCAACTTCCCAAGTTGTTGTCTCATGGAATACTGATGTGTCCAATAAAACAATGTCTGATGAAGGACTTACATTGCTTGGCCTACTAGGTGCTCATAAATACAGCATTGTTCTTCCTGCATGTCTGGTGCTCTTTTTAATAGTAACTGGCTTTCTTCTCTTATTCAGCATATTGCGAAAAAAACGAATGGGTATGCATCAGGTTCAAAAAGCAGCTATCTCATCTGCTAAGCCAGAAAATGGTGTCAATGACCATCAATCTTTTCGGCCAACAGAGTCTGATAGGGAAATTCCACTTACTGAGGTTGGCACTGGACTTAACGGAAATGGGGCAGGAGGACAGGGCAGTCAGTACTGGGTGTGAATCACAGGTGGAATCTTTTTATGGGCACCAAACCCAGGAGATTTCCTCTCAGATTCATCTACATGGAACAGACAGTGGAATTGAAATATCTGCTTTCTAAATAAATCTAGTGCTTTTATCTTTGCTGTATCAGTAAACTGTGGGGCATTCATCAAAAAAGGTGCTTAAAAAAACCTCACAACTTCTGTTCTTTCAAATGATCAGGCTACGCCAAATCCTGCTATAACAACTCAATGACCTCACTGCTTTTAGGAAAAAGTTCTGCTTTCCAGCGTCGGCTGCGTTTGAGGTCTGTAAGAATATGCTGAACTGCATTTGATTGACAGTCAATATAGACATGACTGGTATTATCATTCTTGACTGTATTGGCAGTAATTCAATTTTCAATTAAACCAACTGATATGGAACCAGCAAAAAAGTCAGCATATAGCCCATTAAATATTTCAACTAGAGGGGACCAACCAAACAATCATTCTTTCTACCTATATAAGATGGATTATGATACACTACCTGTGCTAATTGTGGTACTAGCCTGACTAGAAGAAGATAAAAGTTATTGCAAACATGTTGTTAAAGGAAAAATGATCACAAGATCCTTATGCCAAAATAAGCAGATTTGGCACCAACATACTCTGTAATCCTTGTTCTAATGGCTAGAATGTGTGTTCTGTTTTCTGTTAAGTTTGGTGTCAATCCTGCCTCTGGACTTTTTTGGACTACGGATTCCCTTGCATTAAGCCAGAAGGCCCCATTGCACTCCCATGTGCCCATTGCACACCAACTTAACCTACAGATGGACCTACGGTGTGGCTGACATCTCTTCTGGCCAAATTAATTGGATCACACAGAATGGAGGGTTCTAGCCCATTGTCAGAAGAGATGAAGTGTAATTGTGGTCTGAAAAAACAATCCAGTTTAACTTTTATTAACAGGAGTGCTACTCAAATTAAGGGAACAACATTTACAGCAGTGAAACATGTAGCACTACAAATTACAGGAATTTTTTTTTTTATACTGTTTTTTTACCTGGGATTTTCTTTATGATGAAATGTGTTTTGGTTCCAGAAACCATGTTAACATCTTGTCTAAAACTTGGGAAAAACTTCAATACAGATAAACATTTATCCAACGTCATAAACATTTATCATGCTATACTGTCCTACATGGCTTAAGGCTTATTTAAGGAGTTAGGCCAATACCTACTGTAATAATCAGAGGATTACACATACTGAGAGCAAATGCTTAAAATTTAACTTATTCTGCCAGGGCCTTTATATACATATCTGTCTGCTTTGGAGACATAAGGCCAAGTCTGGTTTAGGTGACTCGGGTACTAAATCATAGTAAAGACAGGTTTATATTATGTATATATCTATATATACAGTATATATATATATATATATATACAGTGTATATATATATATATATATACAGTGTCTATATATATATATATTATATATAAAATATATATAAAGATTTGCCAGCACTAGGAAAAGATTATTTATTTTTTATATTTACATTCCTGTAGAAATCAAGATTTGTTTTGCTTTTCTGTTACATTCCTGGCAAGTTTTCTGCACAAATCAGCCCTATGCATTTCCTCCCATAACCAGGAATCTGTAATGTTATCTGTGCTTTTTGTATGCCCATTTTAATAAAAATAAATTATGTGTACTTCTTGCTGAAACATTTACTAATTGGTACATGTAAAAAAAGACTTCAAGAAACAGTAACACCAAAACATGAAAGTGTATAAATTTAATGTACTGCTGCCCTACACTGGTAAAAGTTGTGTTTGTTTCAGAAAGATTAATATAGTTTATATGAACAAGCTGCTGAGAAGCCATGGGGGCAGCCATTCAAGCTGGAAAAAGACACAGGTCACAAAGCAGATAACAGATAAGCCTTGGTAAAACACCATTATATTCTACAGAGCTTATCGGTTATCTGCTATGTTATCTGTTAGCTGTTTTTTCCAGCTTGAACAGCTGTCCCCATGGCTACATAGCAGATTGTTTATATAAACTATTGTAGTCGTTCGGAAGCAGAAACAGAACTTACTAGTAAAGGGCAGCAGTACATTATATCTTAATTACTTTGATATGTTTTAATTTTTTGGTGTTATCTCATATATATATATATATATATATCAATCATGATTTCATTACTCTTCTTGGCAAAGATGTTGCTAAACAGGTCTGGTCTCACTATTTTATTGAATGTATGATTAGTGCATGAAAAGTTTCTCCTGCAGCCACATAACGAAGATTCCCCCAGGTAAGTAAAAGTAGTGGAAGAGATTAGTAATGCAGTACCCCTGCCAGTGGCTTAACTAGATGTTTCTGGGCCCCAACATATCTAGAGGTTGTCTTGTTTTACCAATATAAGTTGAAATTTCTCATTAATTAGGGCCTCATGAGGCCCTCTTTACCTCCTGGGCCCCCCTGCAACCACAGGGTCTGCTTCCTCTATAGTTACACCCCTGACCCCTGCACTAGCACCTTTTACACATACACTTTCTTTATCTTTAGTACAATACAGAAATTAGATTGAAGTGCCCTTTGTGGCAGGGCCCTAAGAGAAACTGTACTTTTGTTTATTGAATGGCCATTTTATTTCAGCTCTTCATTTGAAATGTAAACAGCTTTCAGTCTATAAGCCTAGCAAAGGGGCACTTGTTTAGTTATCAAGATAAGTTTAAACATTTGACAAAATAAAGCCTCATAATCCAAAAAAAAAAAATGACAGTTGCTTATATTAAAGGTTTTCTATCCACCAAAACTGTTTTTTACATAATGATAAAAGAACCCCTTAAATTCCCTCTGTAGCATACTAAAGGTTAATGTACTGCCAATCTTTTTATTGATCTCCTAAGCTGAATCCATTAAAGTTTTACTACGGTGGAAATGGCGTTTAGATACCAAATCATTTGTCTTTTTATACAAAACCACGAGTCCACATCTCCAGTGCAGTAAAGATGTTGTTAAACTGAATGAACCCAAGGGACCTTGCACCAATTTCACTAGAGACAGTGCTCATGACACACACCTGACATCCTCTCACACGTAGCTGTGGAAAGCAGTTTTATTGAATAAGGCAGTATGTACGCCTAACTTGCTTTAGGCTTTCCCTGGCTCAACTACATTCCTGCTGTGTGACATCAATACCTCCAAGGCACCCAGTGAGTGTAAGGCAGATCTATTCAAACACACAGAATGCGACTCCACCCTGTTCGTGACACATATGCAAACATCAGTCCATCTGCTCTAAGGTCCTGATCACCGAGCAAGGGCTGTAACCATGATTTATGAGTAATACTACAGTAATGAAAATCTCAGATGGCACTTGTTGGTGGATCCCAGGCAGTTTGTTCCCTGTACAGGGATATCGGCTTTGCAGAGCAGATTATATTGAGACTTTTGAGTCTTAAGCTAGTGCAACACATGGGTATTTACACTAGTGGAGAGAAAATGCCAAATTGTTACCTTGCATACCTCTTTAGTATGAACTAATAGGCACAGCCTTTCAATGCACATCTGGTTGGTTTTTGGGAGAATTTTTTGTTGTGATATCCAGCTCTTTGTGTACACTTGCAGGAGGGATGCCATATAAAGCAGGGGATTGACATGTGTGGCACTAGTCTTTGGATTGGTTATAAATATCTATATCAAAAACGGAAATATACCTTCACCCAAAAATCCAGCCTAACTGTCCTTTAGGAATAGTTACTCCCATTCACTATTTTGGCTCCCTTGCAGCCATGGGAGAAAAAAACATGTAATAAAGGTAAATAATATGTGAATTCTACAGGAATGTAAATATCTGGGTACAGAAGAAATATAACAAGGTCAAACAAAAGTGTATATATATACACATATTTAGAATATATAAAATATATATAAATATATATATATATTTTTTTTAATGCCCATGGCTTCAGTCAGTGAGGTAATGGTATTACAAAGTCCCTAGGCTCCACTGCAAGACCTTTTAAGTCCACACCAAGCCCATGAAAACTTGCATAAACAAAATAAACAGTGTTATTATATAGGCTCCTCACTGGGCCTAGGGTCCCCTATACACTGGCATCTCTAACTTTCAGTTATGGATTGGAAAATCCATTATTTGTCTATCCAGTGTATACCTCAAGCATTAACCGATAGGGATGAGATTCTGCTTTGGAGTGGAGTATTTTCTTTTGCCTGTGAAACTCTTGACACTACAGGTCCATAAAATGCCTTGGGAATACCAACTGAAGCAATGAGATTGTGGTCCCATATCTAAAAGTGGGTAACTTCTACACATTCCCTGCATAATAGATCAGTACAAGCCATTTCTAACAACAGCACTCTCCCTCATACCCTAAGTATTTATGTGCAGCACTAGATTTAACGGATATAGCTCACTGCTTGGTTTGTGCTTTCTCAACACTTTCTATAAGCAGAATTTGGTTACCAGTGGATACATCTTGGAACAGAATGAGGAATAATTAATGGTGGGCATAATAATGTTCAGGTGAAACAATTGACTTTTTTTCTACGATTGCTGCATGCCTAGTGCTCAAGTCTATTCAGCCACACAATGTAGCCATTTTTGTGCTGTGTGTATTCCTAACTTCTTTTCTAGTTGCTTTGCACTTCACTGCAGAGATCTAACAAAACATAATGACATTGCTCTGTAGTGATTATCTAACCTATATGCAAATGCTTACCCTGAGGTCAATGTAATCACACAGTCAACAGACCTAATATTAGAAGTAGTAAAGTCAGAGATGCCTGCAAATGACCCACCAGGTTTTATCCTTCCAGAATTTGGTGCACCCCTGAGGTTAATCTTCCTAGTGGAAAAAAAAACAGTGATAGAAGAAGAAGCTGGAGAAGATGGTCCTGGTACAAGACAATGATCTAGGTCCTCTTTGTTTCAATTAAAAAAAATGTCCAGAATCAGGCCCAGATGGTACTTAAGCCTAGGGTAACAAGGGGTGGAAATCAGTCTGCTGAAATCAGCAGGACAATTCTGCTTGCTCACATGGTAATCTTGACATGTTCCCCAACATATTGACACTCTGATATTCTGATTCAAAAAAGTTATTTCAAGGAAAGAATTCTCTCAATGAAAACCAGGGTGAGGTTTAGGTATATGCTAAAATTCTGTCACTACAAAGAAAAGATAATGCTTTCATTTATTATTGCTCTTGTAACACAGCAGCAGCACCTCATCAAAAATATACATCAATGTACACACCCAGTGATAAATCTCTTTTTCAACAAACATACCCCTTCAACACCAGCATCTAATCATTGGGCTCTATATGAGCTGTGGGAAGAGTGTCTGTTGTTCAAATCCTGATGTGGCCCTTTCCAGCTGGGCATTTTAATGCACAATAATTTTCCTACAGTAAGAGGCACCTTGGTGAAAACAGAAAGGTTTAGTATAAGATGAATAAGGGATGCTAGGCAGGTACAGTATCTATTCATGTAGCATCTGTGTCACAGGTTGTCATATAAGTGCAAGGTCTTCTCCAGCTCCTCGCTGACCCTTCGGTAGAAGAGAATTTGTGCCTTTAGGTAATGCTGGATGGCTTGCTTGAAGTCCAGAAGCCTCCTCTGGTGAAAATGGTTTATTTCTGCCTGAAGGGCAAAACCCACTACACGGCAGCGTTTTCGTATTCCATCTGCTTCATCCTGCTCCATACGACCTTCATCACTCATCCGCTGGCTGTCCTTAACCTTGGTAAATGCACCTATGGAAGGTGGGGAGGACATAAAAAAAAGGAGGTTAAGAGGCATTTTTGCCTGTACCCTGGTAAAATGGTACCAAGCAGCACTTTGCTTACAAACAAAATCTGCATTTATGTGTTTAAAGTGCAAATTATTTGCCACTGCATTGGTGTAATGCAAATAATCCAATGGTTTTCCTTTTGTGTTTTCTGGTTAATATCATCTATTAATGCAATTTAACACTAATCCTGTTTTTTAAAAAGAAGTCAGCATGGACGAGGCCTAGATTTCCCAGAAGTCATTGTAGATCTCAGAATCTGCAAGTAACATAGTAAGTTAGGCTGAAAAAAGACACATGTCCATCAAGTTAAACTTATTTGTAGTTTTTAAATGCCTTTCTCTTCTTTCCTATTAACTTCTTTACATCTGTATTATGCCACATAGGATGATGTACTCCTTAAGGCTAGGGACAGACGGGGAGATTCGGGGAGATTCTGTCGCCTGTTATTAAACGTCCTTCTCCCTGTCTGTCCCCAGCCTAAGGGAATAAATTGAAAACAGTAATGATTTAATATTATTTTAAATGACAACCATTTCGGTTCTGTGGTTTTAGCTGAAAAAGTTATGCCACAATCAATACTCTGAAGGGCAGCCCTCAAGGCACTAAAATTAGCTTTTCCAAAACTCATGGTTTCTGTTGACCCAGCATATATTTGTTTTTTGCACCAGACATTAAGTGAAATAACATTGTGGTCACTATTACCCAGGGGCTAAATGACTTGCACATTTGCTATAAGTTCTGGGTCATTTGAGATCACTAGATCCAGAATAGCATTTTTTCTGTTAGGTTCCTCAATAACCTGTGCCATAAAATTGTCATGCAACAAGTTTATAAACTTTTTATGGTTAACTGATCTGGCAGTACTGTCGATCCAGTCAATATCTGGGTTATTAAAATCCCCCATTATCACTACTTTACCCAAACTAGCAGCTTTTTCTATTTGCATCAGGAACTTAGCCTCCTATTCCTCATTTACATTAGGGTGTCTATAGCATACCCCTACAATTAATTTGTTGGACTCTTTAAAATTGGTGAAGAATTTCCCCCACAAGACGTCTGCCCCCTTATTCTCTAATGTAAAAGAGAAGATAATTGGCCTATGACATAGAAAACCATGGATATTTGTCTATATTAACTTGCAAGTACCAATTTAGGTAGCAGTGATTTAAAGGAGAACAGCATTTTCGGCGCATGTGCCGTTGGAGTAATCTTCTGCGCCGGAAACGCTGTTCACTACAGGAAGAAGCCCGAAACAGAGAAGATGGCTGCAGTGAACTCCGCTGGACAGGACCTGCAAGGAGGGGTAAGTAGAAAGTTGGGGGCATTTGCCAAGGGGAGGAGTGAGGGGGCCTATTTAGGGTAGGGGGATCCAAATTAAGGGGTTTGGTTCTCCTTTAAGAAAATTAATATTTCCTGACCTTTCTGAAGGTGAATGATGTCTGGAAAGTTGGACAGCAAGCCTTGATATAAGGACAATGTATCCAAAAACCTGAATTGATCATTCTTGGGCTGTTCGGCAAACATTTCTCCCACTGTTTCATAAGTGCGGCCAGTATGAGAAATAGCCCCCACCAAAGGCTCTGAGCTATAAGGAGGGTCAAGCTGGAAAGAGTTGCTAAGACCTTGAAAGGCAGCCCCCAGTCTTTGAAACTCTTTGCGAAAGCCTCCCAGATGTTTACGAGCCAATTCAGATACCACATTGCTCAACTGAAGAACACTCTCATCCATCTTCTTGGAAAATGCCTTGAAGACATCCACTCTCTCTTCCACATCCTGAAGATCCTGATGCTCTGTAGGTAGCTGCAGAGTTAGTAGGAAGCTAGCACCCACCAATTCATCTCTTTCAGCCCGCCTTTTACCTGCCTTCCACTGTTTTTCATCTTGACACCCCAAAAAGTGCTGAAACCCATCATACTGAGAGAGAACAGGGTGGCTGGTCATGTGGTCCATCCATAAGACTAGACGACGTTTGCGCTTTTGGATGAAGTCCTCCTCAAAGCGACCAGTGGCCTGCTTTTCTGGGAGATGAGGCAGAGATATTACTGTGAATTTGTGCAACAAGCGGTTATAAAGCCAGTCAAAGTGTTTGTAACGACGGTAAACAGAATTGCTGTGATCAGGGGTCAATCTAAAAGATGAAAAACAAAAATAGGTTAAGAAAAGAAATAAAAGATGCTGTCAAGGAAGAAAATGATAAGTAACCAAATATATAAAAAGATACTTATCTCTAAAAAGAAACAACAAGAATAAATTATTCTGGGAAAAGTATGCAACCATAATTCAAGACCTATGAACATTACAAAAAGAAGTCTAAGAACACATGCTGTTTACAACAACTTAATATAAAAAGCAATGCTTGGGATCCTAGCTTTGATTCCAGTTAGGGCAAATTCTGCAAAGAACTTGCATGTCCTTCACATGCTTCTATGGCTTTCCTCTGGTTCTACCATCACACACCAAAAATATACAAGCATGTTAAAAGGGTTGTTTGGATACATTTCTGATCTTTGTCCCTGCTGAGCAGAATCTCTGGGTTTCATTACAGGCAGCTGTTAGAATTGATACAATAGTTGCTAATAATCCAGAGATGTTGCTGTGAAATGTATCAATTAAATGTTGCAAAATGGTCTCAGTTTAGAGTCTGCACCTGAATTACTGAGCTGCCAGACTAACACCACAGACGCCAACATTCAACTTTAAATTTAGATTTTGGGAAAACCGTAAAAGATAAATAATGGAAAGTGATTGAAAAAGTGTATTTCTGGGGAACAATTTGAAAACAACTGAACAGAAAAAAAGTGTTTGGAAGGTGAACAACCTCTTTAATTTGCTACTGATAGAAAGGACCATTGTAAATAACTGTGGGCAGGGACTGATATGAACGATGATCACTCTCTGTAAATTGCTGCAGAATATATTGGTGTTAAATAATAATACTATCAGCTTTAGATAAACACTAATGACTCTATATCATACTAGTATACTTAATCTGCCAGGTATAGGTGCTTTATGATGTGTCAGTATAAGGAACATAAAGATAAAGTAATTATACTGATATGACATAACAAAACTGACATAACATGACAAAAAAATGCTAAAACGATCATTCTTGAAAATTCTTTACAAGCTATTTTACTCACTCAGCCACAAAGGGAAAGTAATTCTAAGAGGCTGTAGAAAACATAGTATTGTGTTTCTGGGAGGAACAGGGAAATGACAGTATGCATGGTAGTTAGGGTGACTAGTGGGTATAGGCATATTATAATGACTTCCTACATCAATAATACACATTAAATAGATGAGTGTATAATAGATCCTGCAATAAAATGAATTATGTATTAATTGCTCTCTATTTGCAAATAACTTTTTCCTGCCACCTCCTTTCACTTAAATGGAAACACCTGATGGTAGCCGTATTTGAGCTTTTCAGCCCAAAACCACTTGATGAGACTGAAAAGCACCAGTACTGCTGTCAGGCGTTTCTGTTTGGTGTGCATTTAAGGTTTTTCCTGACAAATACAATGAAATGCTTAATATTTTTGTGCTGAGGGAAGCAACAATATAAAATTATGTTTTTTTAGATCATTTAGAGGTGCACGACCTATGAAAGCACAGGGCCAGAAATATTATTGCATAGGAGGCAAAAAGAAAAACAAACCAGTATATCAGAAATGAAGTTTTGATCCCAGATAAATTGCGCATTTTATTTTGGTAACGCCACCTACCCACCCATACAAAGCACTGAAGTCTGTGGTCATGTCCAACAATAATTTTCCTTTGGATTACACTCCATGGCAATTATTCTTTTCAGTGCAGGGTCACATTAAAATGTACAGGAGAAAAACTGCTCAAGATTGCGGATAGGACACACCTATTATAAACAAACACCACATACATGTACACTGCCCTGTATTTACACACTTTTATCCACTAAATGCAATGCGGCTGTGTGTTACCGTTCCAACATTATGTTTGAGCACAGTCTGTATCTGCCATATACAAAATGAGGCAATAAAATGGTAATGCTGCCAAACAAGTTGATCTTTGGCCAACTTAGTCAGCCAGACAGTCAGACTGAATCGTGAACCCACTAGCAATCATTTTTTTATAGTATTAAAGAGTCAACGCCAAAGTATTCACTCCCATGACTGTTCTATTATAATGCACTGGTTTATCATTATGTCAATTTGATAACTAAATGTATCAATATTTTTGATACTTTGTGATCATTTATGTAAGCTGGCCAGCCACCTTTTAATATTTATGTAATAAAACCCACTGATATTTATGAAGTGTATGGTAAAGTGTGAGATATATGTTAGTTTATGGATTGATTTCAAACCTGCCAGATATCTATTGGGCAAGCTATTGATTTGGTCCCATACACAGACCAAAAAGCTGTAGGTCTGTAACGGTCAAGTCAGCAGCTAATATCAGCCTATGTGAGTAAATAAAAATAACTACAGGTGCCTTTATGCCAAATATTCACATATCTAGCAAGAGATACAAATACAGGCGATGCTGTGGGAATGCTGAATGTTGGGGCTGCATATTATACAGGCAGACACACAGCTGTAGTGTAACACACTGGTTGTTGCAGGGAGTAATGGATGTTTGTGAATAACACAGATGAGGCACCAGATGAAATCTTCCCAGATGCTGATGAAACACTAGTAATGCCACTCAGCTGCTCTTTTGTTTTACAACATTAATATGTAGTAGCTAAATGGTCACTAACTATTGAAGGGTGAAGACTAACCGAGCTACTTGTAGCAGCCACTTGTCTGAGCTACAAAAAAAGACAATGCTGATAATTTAACGACTAACTGTGTCTATGTGCATTTTAGCAGAGGCCATTCTCAGTATTGTCTATTGCAGGGGATTTTTGGGGGATTTGAAGCCATGACGAGTAGCTGCTACTAGTAGCTCTGTGTGCCTTTGCTCTAAAATTTACAGGCTCTCATGGCCTTCACACTTTTTCAAGGTAAGCAGGATAGTGTGCAGGTGGGGCAGTCTACTCCAGTTATGATGGAAGGAAGCTATGCAACTTTTCTATGCAATTATTGGTATATATTTCACTTAAACCATATCCCTGGCAGCCATGAGGGGGCCATGCATGGCATTGGCAATCTGTAAATTTAACATCCAGATTATTTAAACGGTTAACAAAAATCTTGTTTTCTATACATCTTATATTTTATCTGCTGTGTAAATGTATATACAATATAGTACAAGTGAAACCTGAACAGCTGTCCCCATGGTTTATACTAGCTTATTTATATAACTAACTTATTTTATATTAAAGGATCTGAAGATTGCAGGGTTGATGGTACCTTATATTTAAATGCACATAAAACCTTTCATTTTCGGTTGAACAACAGGAAGCAACGTGTACAAGGATAAACTCATGCAATGAAAACAAACCCAATAATTTAATTGTACAGAAAATGCAGCTCAAAAAAGATTGTGTGCAACAAGGTTAGCACTTTCTACAAACATGCACATGTTGATAGATGTAACAAACCTCTCTCATCAAATAGTATTTATTGAAATTAGCAATTTATTTAATTTAACCTTGTCAATTTTAAGAGTGGGATGAGTACGTCACTAATGTGCAAATAACCTAGAATAGAACTGCTAGTAGAGATCATTAAAATTAGCTCCCTTAGGCCTATGCCACATAGATTTTATTGGACATCACTGTAATTAAGTGTAAAGCAGCAGTGGTAAAAGTGTCTCTATCTGTTCTGCCTTATTACAGTGTTGTCCAAAGAGACCAATGAGCCCTAGGCCTAAGGGATCCAAAGTATTACAAATGGTAGTTGGTCGCTGTGAATAATTGTTCTAAGAGCAAAAATAAAAAGTGGGATTGAAGTCAAACGTTTTGTCAGACCAAGCTGCAGACTGGCCATCCCTGAACTGGCTAAATAAAAACTCATTGGCTTGCAAAGAGCCATGCCTGACACTTCATAAAGAATACAGATAGAATTAAATATTGCCATAACGAGTAATCTGCATTTCTCACTCCCTTCACTAGGTTTGAAGAGCAACAAGAATAGAAGGTTTTCAACACCAAAAAAGGTGGGAGAGGGGTCTATAACCAGGTCTCCCATGAATCTCTCACATTATTATTAACATGTATTTCTATAGCGCCAACTTATTTCGTAGCGCTGACACATTCCAAAGCCTTAACTTAAAAACAAAACAAAAAAAAACAAATAATATAAACTGATCCACAGAAAAAGCACCAGCAAGACTTCAAAATGAATGTTACAGCTAAAAAATTATTGTCTCTCACTATTAGCTCTGAATTAGTAAATCAAACGACATCTTCCAACTAAGAGAGTTTACTTATAAGATCACTGTACAAATGGAGCTTTCTACATAGATGATTGACAGAAACATGACACCAGAGTTGTTTGCCTAGTCTAATTTATGATGTGAAAAAATAATACAGATGACAATAATAGATCACATTTGTGTACAGTGTTAATAGCCACCCCCGTCTATGTTTTACAGCTTAAAGACACAAAGGGCTATTGTTCTCCTCTGAATGACGCCCTACAAGATGAGCATGGTTCTACTGGTCACTATTGACAAAAGTGGCTGCCTCTACATTTTATAATAATTTGAGGTAATTATAATTATTATTATTATCTACCACAATGTTAAAAGAGACAAGACTGTGCAGTTGTGGTGTTGCTGTTCTTTAAATGTGGTTCTGGCTGTGTGAATGCACAAGAAACACAGAAAGATTACCTGTATGAAATGTAACTCTTGATTCCTTTAAACTTTGTCTGTTTTGTAGGTTCCTCCACTGAGCAGTTAAAGGGGCGGGGAGTTGCCTTCCATTGTGGCCCTTTGGGCCCCATCTCTATGACATGGGTTTCAGCCACTCCTCCAAATTGAGGGACATCCCCAAGAACAAAGGCCTCCACACCAGACCTCACAAAGCTGGAGAACCGGTTCAAATTGCGTCCCACCACACTGCCTCTTTTCCCACTAGCTATACTGTCCTGGCGTTCTAGGGCTGGTCTCGGGCGATGAGTATATTCTGGCCTTGGATAAGGATGGTGGTGGTGCTGCAGCTCACTACGTGAGACACCATTTGAACCACTGGGTTCCTCCACCACAGTTTGTCCATCATCCCAGTCGTCCCAATCATCATCATCTTCCTCATCATCATCATCATAACTTCCCTGGTGTGGGGAATCTGTATAGTCTTGAGTGTGACCTGAATAATCTACTTGGACAGAGCCAGAGCGCTGAATCTCCACATAGGAGGCTGGAAAAAGGCCTGTTTGACCTCTACTGTTGGTTCCTTGAAGCCACCCATCAAGAGACACATCATTTAACAGGTGCAGCTCTTCATTTTCCATGATATCAATCTCTTCCTTATTCTCAGCCTGGAAGCTATACAACACCCGGGCTTTCAGTGCCATGACTGCCGCCACAAGCAAGAGCCTGTAAAGTTAACAGCAGAAAATAACAGTTATGTTTTGGTAAAACGGATCTACACAACTATAACGATGTTAAATATCAAGTGTTGTTCACATTTGTTGTTTTATATTTGCTGTTCCTGTTTCAGAGGAACCAATATGGACACACAACATCAATCTGTTCTTTCATTTTGAGAAAGGCTACTTAGGCAGCCGAAACATTACTCTACCCACAATAAAAGGGATTTGGATTGTTATTAAGTCCTGTGAGGGCAGATCTCTTCGATAACAAATATACACATATATATCACAGGAAATTGCATATTATGTGAAGTCTTAAGCTGGCCATACACGGGCAGATAAAGCTGCCGATATCGATCGTTTAAACCAATTTGACAATTTATCTCCCCGCGTATGGGGGCTTCCGATGGGTCTTCCCGACCAATATCTGGACACAATATCGATCGGGAAGGTTGGATTTTCTTCCGACAGACCCGTTGGAAGTCCATTTCACTTCTCGTAATCTGATCGTTCGGCCATAGGGCCGACAGTTTGGATTACCCCGATATAGCCCTGCCAGTTAGCAGATCTTTGCATCTATGGGCAGCTTTACTCTCTGGCAAAAGAAAAGATTGACCTAATTTATTCAAATACATTACAGACTTAATTTATCTAGAGAGAACTCATTTTAGATCCATAAGGAAACCAAGAAATAAAATAAAAAAAGCTTATTTCTGTTTTACATATAATTGTGTTATTATTCATAATTAATATATTTGCTGTGTTGTCAGTTGTCACTGTATTAACATGCGTTATAACACAAGAACAGTAACTATATTTGCAGATATCTGGTTCTTTTAGCATTAGGTGGGCAAAATGTACTTTCTTTCCTTGAAGGATATGCATGTTATAGTTAACATATCAAGTATGCTGATAATTGGTATTTTTGGGGGATCTCGTCCAATATTGAACCTATTTCAGACACTGCCTTTCATTTTCACATACAAAAAAAAATTGCATCAAGTGAACATATATTGCCTTCAGTTGCTCTGTATAAATGTTACACACGTTCAAACACTCATGTATACGCTATTATTCTTCCTCACTTGCCATTAATAATTTGTGTGAGATCCCATGCTCAGCAACCCTAGAAGCAACTGTTTATTTCAGTGCAGTCACAGATGACATTTGAAGGGATACGGAACAAGAATAATTGTGCAATATTGGGCACCCCAAGAGCCTACATTTTAGCAAAGATCCACTCGTTTGGCGACATTATCAAACAAGTGGATATTTCCCCGATATGCCACTAACGGCAGAGCTATATCGGGGGTATCGGGGGTAATCCAAACGTTTGGCCCTATGGCCAAATGACCGGATTAGATTAAGGGCAATGGGCTCCAAGGGGTCGGGTTAAAATCAAACCTTCTGATCAGTTATCGATCGGGAAGACCCATCAGAAGCCCACATACACGGGAAGATAAGATGTAAAATTGGTCTAAACGACCAATATCAGCATTTTTATCTGCATTTTTATCTGCCCGTCTATGGCCAGCTTTAGGCTCATCTTTCTATTCAGAAGCTCCTCTATTAATATTCCATATTCTCATTCAAATCAATGCATGGTTGCTAGGGTAATTTGGACCCTAGACACCAGTTTACAGACACTGCAAACTGGAGAGCAGCTGAACAAAAAATGGAATAACTCAAAAACCACAAATAAAAAAAGAATATCACTCTCTACTACAGCATACTAAAAGTTAACTCAAAGGTGAACAACCCCTTTAAAAAGCTGAAAGGGCTGGGGACTGCAAAACAGGACTGGAAGACCAAAAATATAAATTGTACATGCCCAGCATATGGTTTTCATTGTATTACAGTAACTCTTGCTGGTTCAGTGGTTTCAAAACATGTGAATCTACAAATCATTGTTAATAAATATCCTTGTCCGGTGCCATATCGTGTGCAATGGACTTGTGTGGCTTATTAAGCATCAAGTACAGGGTAGAGAAAAGGAAACCGGTAGTAAAAAAAATGTTTATTTAATTATGTTTTGTTGACTCTCTAGGATGTGGCATTTCTGTATTTTGGCGTTTTCAGGATAATGGGTCTCAGGTAATTAGTATTTACTGTATACAAGCTTTTTGAGTGTGCCACCTACAATTAAGTGACAATATGTTGACGGTACACACACTCATGCAGGATTTACCGTGCAAGCGATTACTATGTTGCACTTACTGTGTGTTGTTGCTAAAGGCCATATGACATCTGCTTAAAGTAACTACTATTTACTGTTGCTGAGTGAGTGGAAAGCGCCCCTTTCTGTGGAGCAAACATCAGACAGCAGGGCAGAGACATTATCTCAAGTGCCCTAATAATTAGCATGAGAAATGATTGCTCTGCATTCATCTGTTTGTATACAATGGTACAGTCCAAGCCCCCCCCCCCCTCACAAACCAGGCAAATGGTAAGTGGGAGAGTAACTAGAATCAGGAAATAGCTAGATGCACCAATAAAGAATGCGTGTCAGTAAACAAACTTACCCTTAGTTGTGTGCCTTCGAATGATACGAGTTATAAGAAATGTCGCTTTATCGGGTATTTATATTGAACCTCCGGTCTCCATTGTTGCCAGTTTCTCTATGAGTGTTTCCCAGAGTCAGCGTTTAAGTCCATGTAAAACCGTGGAAAACTCCGCCAGTCCCCAGAGTCCCATGATCCCCAGCGGGCGCACCTGTAAAATGAGTCGGTCGGTGAGAGAGAGGCGCAAGGGAACGTGGCTCGGGAGCAAGATAGGAAAATGCTGATTAATTTGCTCAGAGCGGAGACAATCCCATGTCAAACTTCCCCTGCGACTCGCACACACAAGCTCAGGAATTCACTCCCCAAAAATCCATTTCCGCTTGCACAAAACAACAGGGCAGCTCCATAGCACAGAGGGAAAGTGAGTGCAGTGCAGCTCTGCGGCCGGACATCAGCGAGGAGAGAGCAGCACAGGGGCTGCTGGGTAATGTGGGTATCCTTCACTAGCAACTTCCCGCACGCTCAGCCACTTACCTTCAGTGTAGAGGTGTGTGACGTGCTGCTGCTGCTGCTGCTGCTGCTGGGAGATAAACTCTAGGGGGATGGGAGTTGGGGGAGGCCGCTGTTTGGAATAATAAAAGGTCGGAGTTGCACCCTTCGCTACTCACCCGTGTTGTGTGTGGAACTCTACTGTCCTAACCCGTCCATCCTTCCCAGAAGGTCCCAGCAAGCTATGCATGCTATTGCGCGACCGGCCCTCCTGCGGCACCTCACGCCAACTCCCAGCATCCCGCCGGCTGTCTGTCGTCGAGGGCTGCTAGGAATTGTAGTTGAACCAAAAAGCTATTGC
>CM044436.1:50780921-50791910 GCA_024363595.1 Xenopus borealis | reverse complement strand
TAAAGCTGGCCACAGACTCAAAGATTCGCTCCTTTGGTCGACATCACCAAACGAGCAGATCTTTCCCCGATATGCCACTAACAACATGGCTGTATTGGGGGTAATCCGAATGTTCGTCCATATGGTTGAACGATCAGATTACGATGATACCAAGGGGCTCCAACGGGTCGGTCGAAAGAAAATCAAACCTTCCCGATTAATATAGTGGCCAAATTGTTTACCTCTGGTCATAGTATAAAAGGCCTTGTACCTCTCTGCATAATAGCATTACTTTAAGTAAATGTTTCCTGAACCTTGGTTTCAATCTGTGGGCTAGATTCTTCCCCGCCACCTGCATTTGCTGCTTTTAAGGGCCCTTACACACAGGCTTTTGTGACCTGCGCTCCCCTGCGTTCTGTTTGGCTGCGTTCAGCCACAGGGGAGCGCAGGTCTAGACGCACTTCATTCTTTTCAATGAGGTTGTACCCACGAGATGGTGTAAGCGCCGAATGCAGGTTCAGACGCAACATGCTGCGTTTGAACCTGCGTTCGGCGCTTTCACGAGTCTAGTGAGTACAACCTCATTAAAAAGAATGAAGAGACTTGCGCTTATTTAAAATATTAATTTCGACCCTTAGAGGCAGATGTACTAAGGCCCGAATTTCAGAAGTAAAAAACTTCGAAACTCAACCTAGACGTTTTTTTAAATGGCTTTTTCGATCGAAAATGGACTTATTTCGATCAATTAAAAAACGTTTGAATCGTTCAATTCTATCAAATGATTCTCCTCAAAATCTTTTGAATTCTTGGAACTTAGAAAATTTTTCGGGACACGTTCTATGAGGTCCCCCATAGGCTAAAACGGCAATTAGGCAGCTTTTTGAATTTTTTTAAATCGAATTGAAATTTGGGCTATTCCATAGTCGAAGTAGCCCAAAATTACTTTGAAATTCAAATTTTAAAAACTCGAATTTTCACTTCGACCCTTAGTAAAAATTCTGGGCCCCAAATTTTTTTTTATCTTGTAAGGTGGGCCCTGGTGCAAAGGTTTTATATAAAAAAAGTTTCTTCGGGGAGACAATTTTTTTTAACTTGTAAGAGGGGCCCTAGCACCAATGCTTTTTTTTTTTTTTTAGAAAAAAAACTTTTATGGGGGGACCTGGCGCCAATGTTTTTTTTTTTGACTTATTAAGGAGCCCTGACCATCAATATGTGTGTGTGGGGGGGTAACTTTTTTAGCGCTGATGTCTGTGTGGTCTTTTAACTTTGATGTGGAGTTGGCAGGATCAGAGGTGGGGCTTGGGTGCCAGCTTGCACAATCCTGCAGTTAAAAAAGTCGCTCCTATCACTAGTAATGATGCTGAGATTCCAAAGCTTGTGCATATGGATACATCTAAATCTTTTAAATATTAATCACATTGCCCAGGTAATAAGCAGCAGCTGTTTAATACATGGGTTGCCAAATATATTCTCAGTACTATACCCATTGGGGAATCTGAGCATATAAACTATTTCCTTTTTTGATAAACTGTTTTTTTGTACATCAGTATTAAAACAGAAGAAATATGGAAGACCATACTTGATTCAGTAACTTCTTACAACAATTTTATCATAGCTGAAATCTATTGTAATATATGGACAAACAATATATGTTTTGTTTAAAGGGTAAGTCGTTTTTTAGTAGCTGTATGCACAAAATTTCTCAATGTCTTAAAGGGAAACTGTCATGGTATAACATGTTTTTTTTTTTAATGCATCAGCTAAACGTGCTACTTCAGTAGACTTCTGTACTGAAATCCATTTCTCAAAAGAGCAAACAGATTTTTTATATTTAGTTTTGAAAACTGACATGGGGTTAGCCATTTTGTCAATTTCCCAGCTGCCCCTGGTCTGAACTGAATAGTACACAGTGGGACATGGGTTTTACTTCCAGTTAGGGAAGAAGCACACCTTTAGATCCGGCAATGCCTTTAAAACATTTATTTGCAGAAGTACAAAAGCAAAAAAGCACAAGCTTTCGGGGACCAACCCCTTCCTCAGTTGCACCTGAGGAAGGGGTTGGTCCCCGAAAGCTTGTGCTTTTTTGCTTTTGTACTTCTGCAAATAAATGTTTTAAAGGCATTGCCGGATCTAAAGGTGTGCTTCTTCCCTAACTGGAATTGGACTGTATATTGGGCTTGGAAGCGGCTCGGGAAACGAATGCACCCTAGAATGTGAAGTAAGTGGAGTGCGGCAGACCAAGGTGTTGTTGAACATGGGTTTTACTATTGAGTGCTGTTCTTAGATCTACCAGGCAGCTGTTATCTTGTGTTAGGGAGTTGGTTACCTTCCCATTGTTCTTTTGTTAGGCTGCTGGGGGGGTAAAAGGGTGGGGTGATATCACTCCAGCTTGCAGTACAGCAGTAAAGAGTGATTGAAGCTTATCAGAGCACAAGTCACATGACTTGGGGCAGCTGGAAAATTGACAATATGTCTAGCCCCATGTCAGATTTCAAAATTAATTGCCCTTTTGAGAAATGGATTTCAATGCAGAATTCTTCTGGAACAGCACTATTAGCTGATGGGGCAGAGGACCTCTTGTATTTGTAACAATTTTAGCATACAATCTGTATTTAATTTGAAGAACTATACCTAAAGTGGCAGATTTATCAAGGATCGAAGTGAAATTTAGAAATTCAAATTTTCACTGTTTTTTATTGACGAAACTGTCATATTCGATTAGAGAACTAATAAAATTCGATTTGAGTTTTTAAAAAATTCAAAATCGATTTTCAAGATTTATCATACACTGGCCATTTAAGAACTCGAATTTGATTATTCGCCACCTGAAAACCTGCCAAACTGCTGTTTTAGTCAATGGAAGATGTCCTGGGATCAATGTGGAGTTGTTTGCAGCCTTCCTGATATTTGAAGGTTTTTTTTTTGGAGAAAAAACTTGAATCGAGTTTTTAAACCTCGAATTGAATTGGATTCAAAATTGATTCGAGTTTTCGGTTGGTCAAATTTCCAGTTCATGGGAGTTTTTAAAAACTTGCATGAATTTAAAATTCAACCCTTGATAAATCTGCCCATTGGTTTTTTGGAAATAAGTTAAAATAGTATTCTTTTGCTACCAACATTTTGCCGCCAAGTGCAATTTTTTTAGCAACCCATTTTTTTGCCTGTTTTGAAATGAGTTCCCTGAGAGACTATAATAATTTGGATATTCTTTAGAGTGAATGGGAATCATTCCTGTTTCCAAAAGGACAACGGGACTAGCCACTGCATTCACAATACTCTGTAAATATTAAGTAATATATTATCTTGAAAAAAGGCATCAAACGCCTTCTTGAAAATATGTCTGCTAGTACAACCTCTTGTAAAAAACCCTTTTCACACTGCAGGATGGAACCTCAAGGGATGTCCTTGTGTTAACTGGACAGATCTGCTGCTAAATAGGGCAGAGTAAGGACACTTTATTCCACCTTTATGTATGTCTTAGTGGGTAGCACTTTTGCTCTAGAGTTGGGTTCCAGCCAGGGCAGTATCTGAAAGGATTTTGTATGTTCTCCATGTGTCTGTGTGGGTTACCGGTCACACTCCAAACAGACAAGTTCAAGGAAAACTATTCCACTCAAACAATGTAGGTCTCTATAACAAGATATTGCATAAAACAACTCATATGTAAAACCTTGCTTCATGTAAATAAACCATTTTTCATAATAATATACTTTTTTAATAGCATGTGCCATTGGGTAATCATAAATAGAAAATTGCCATTTTAAAAAATAAGGACAGCCTCCTGGGATCCTAGGATCCAACGGTGCACACAAACATACCAATCAAGCTATAAAGTTAGGTCACATGAGCCAATTAAAGTGGACCTGTCACCCGCACATAAAAAGATGTATAATGAAAGACCTTTATAAATTAAACAAGGAACCTAAATTATTTTCTTCATTAAAGCATCCCTACTTGTTATAAAGGTGTTTAAATTTCTGAGCTGTCAATCAAATATTACATGCACTGCCTCTATGCCGAAATAATCAACGAAACACCTTCATAATGCCCATGACTCTTACAAGCTGCCATTATAGATTAAAAAATACTTTTCACCATAAACCATCCCTACAATTATTTTTTGAATATTTAACCCCTTAGATTGTGTAGTACTCAGTCCAAATATTCATGTTCTCTGTACCGGCAAGGGACTGTTTGAGTAACAAGATAACCTGATAACCTATAATTAAAAGTGCTTTAGAAAGTGACAAAGGCAAATCAGTAGATATCTTGGGCTGAATGTATTGAGATGAACCGGTTACATTACAAGATGCAGGTAATCCATCCCTCTCCACTCCCTCATTTTCTTCTCCTTCTCTCGCTGTCTCTACTATCCATGTCAAAATGAAAATCGATCAAGAAAAACTTTAAAAAAAAGAAAAAGTGACAAAATAGAAATGCAATGGTTAAGGATGGAAAAGAGGAAGAAAGATTGCTTTTTATTACACAATATAACCAATTAGCCAATATACTTTAGGGAATTATTAAATGCACTTAAATGTAATAAAACAGATGAGAATCTAAAAGCAGTGTTTCATGATAAACCTGCTATGGTCTTGAGAAGTTCAAGAAATATCAAGGGCCATTTAATGAACAACTAGCTAATGTTGAAAGAGAACGTTGAAAAACATTCCACGTGTTTAGCATTTCAATAAAGGAAGAAAAAGAATATCTCAAAGTAATGTTACTTTAAAAATAATATGTGCTTCATTATTAAAGGGGATTTTTCACCTTCAAACAAGGTTTCAGTTCAGATGGTTTTCAGATTATTCACCAGAAATAAAGGCTATTTCCAATTACTTTCTATTTGTGACAGGGTATTTTTTATATTGAAATGTAAGTTTTAAACTTCTAAAGCAGGTCGGGGGGCAGAATGTCTGCTTTTCATTAAAGGCAGCTGTTACAATTGATTCAATAGTTGTTAATTTTCCACATATGCTGCTGAGAAATGTAACAACTAATTGTATCAATTAAATATAGCAAATTGTAACAGTTCAGAGTGCTCCTGAATCACTGAGCTGCCAGACCAGAGAAACTGTAAAAATTTAAAGGGGTTGTTCACCTTTTAGTTGACTTTTAGTATGATGTAGAGAGTGGTATTCTGAGACAATTTGTAATTGGTTTTCATTTTTTATTATTTGTAGTTTTTGAGTTATTTAGCTTTTTATTCAGCAGCTCTCCAGTTTGCAGTGTCGGCAATCTGGTTGCTAGGGTCCAATTTAACCTAGCAACCATGCATTGATTTGAATGAAAATATGGAATATTAATAGGATAGGGTCAGGAAATAAAGACGAATAATAAAAAGTAGCAATAACAATAAATGTGCAGCTTCAGAGAGGATTTCTTTTTTGAGGGTGTCAGTGACCCCCTTTTGAAAGCTAGAAAGATTCAGGAGAAGAAGACAAATAATTCATAAACTATAAAAAATAAATAATGAAGACCAATTGAAAGGTTGCTTAGAATTGGTCATTCTATAACATACTAAAAGTTAACCTGAAGGTGAACCACCCCTTTAAAGATGAAAAGCAATTGAAAAAAGTCTAATTATGATGAATAATCTGAACATAACTCAATTTAAAAAAAAAAGTGTTTGAAAGATGAACAACCACTTTAAAAATGTAATTTATATATTGGAATGTACTTGTGGGCACCAATATGTGAGAAAGGTTAATTGTTTTAAAAGTGCTACCATCAGGGGCGCTCCGCCAATGAGGCGAGTTGAGGCCCTCGCCTCCAGCGGCTGCGTCCCCCTGGTTGCCAGGGAGATAAAGCAACCACAATAAAAACCACCAAATATTTAATCTGGCATAAAACTAGGTAAAACTATGTTCTTCTCTAAACACCTTTCTTTTAAAATGATCTCTGGTTTGCCTAGAGATAAATTAAAGGGTCAATCCACCAGGCAGTGACACACAAGGTATTAATTTTTGTCATGTTCCCCACTGCCAGAAAATGCCATTACACATGCTTTTCAGCTCTCTAACTCTGAGTTACTAAGTAACTTTAAAGGAAAACTATACCCCTCAAACAATGTAGGTCTCTATAAAAAAGATATTGCATGAAATAGTTCATATGTAAAACCCTGTTTCATGTAAATAAACCATTTTCATAATAATATACTGTTTTAGTAGTATGTGCCATTGGGTAATCATAAATAGAAAATTGCCATTTAAAAAAAATAAGGACCATCATATGATTCATGGTGCACACAAACAACTTGTTAGGTCACATGAGCCCATTAACAGACAGAGTTGTGTCTTTTGCTTCCACACTTCTTCCTGTTACAGTTAGAGCTGCAGTATTTCCGGTCAGGTGATCTCTGAGGCAGCACACAGACCAACATGAAATGCTGGTTCAAGGCAAGAGATGTAAAATGACAATATTTACTTAAATATATATGCTAGTTTGATAAGCTTCTTTAATATGTCATTTAATTTGATCTGTTGCTCAGGTATTCATTTTGGGGGTATAGTTTTTTTTTTTAAAAGAGAAGAGAAGGAGAGGGTCTATTTACTTGGGGGTGCCAAAAGTTAGGCACCCCCAAATGATTGTATATACTTACCTCATACCCCGTGCCAGTGCTCCTATCAGGAGAAGTCTACACCAGTCTGGGAGTTCTTCCAGCGAGCACCACAAGCTATAACCCATGTGCCCCCTCAAGTCACTGATTGGTTACTGCCTGGTAACCAGTTAGTGGAAACCAAAGGTGCTGCAAAGCAGGAAGTAGTGTTCTGGCTATTATGTTAGACACCCAGACACTCCAGCTTTATAGATATTAATCAACAATATTGAAAACGTGTTTTATTTTGCACAGCCTGTATATTTACCCAGTTTTTTATACATACAACAATTACTTTCATACTGTAGGAAGTAGGCAGAGACAATGTCCTTCAAGCATGAGCACAGCTCAATGTCATCTAATAATCGTTTTTTCCTCTCTAATCATTCTGACATAGAAACTACATAATTATTTCTTATTCAGAGGGGATCCAAATTAATTAATTGAATCAGCTTTTCAAATAAGTTTAAAGTAATACATCTTATTTTAATTACTATTTTATATTGTAGGAATAAACTTCACATTTGCAAAAGGGTCATGGGAACTTACCCAAAAAAGAGATGTCAACCTGGATCCAAAGTTATCCAGGTTCATCTTGGCCCAACCTGCCCTACCACAGCACTGCCCCCATTCTCCTCTGACCCCACCATCACCACACCTGGTCCCCTGCTGTGCTCCCTGCTCCACCATTTCAAACAACATAGGACTTTGGGTGACTATTCTATACATCTCAATAGATCAATTACTGTCAGCAGGTAACTGGGTTTTTGTGACTCCTTAAAAATACAGACATAATGAGACATAAATGTCTAAATACTCATTTTTGGTCTCAAGCCAGAGGTTAACAATCTCTGAATTACATGATATAGAGAGATAAATTTGGCTATCTGGTGACAGCTTGTGGGATGTAGATGTATGAGAGTCTAAACTCCACTGGGTAGGCAATGTGAAGCATACCTCCCAACTGTCCCATTTTGAGAAGGATGGTCCCAATTTTGACAGCTGAACCTGCAGTCCTGGATTGTTACTGAAATGTTCCGACTTTCTCTTTGATCTCCTACACTGAACAGCCAGCAAAACATACAAACTTTCTAACTTAATTGGCTTTTGGCAGAGAGCCCAGAATAGCTGCCAGTTGCATTTGGATAATTTTGTAACAATTTAAGATATGCAAGTCTCTTGGGGAAACTGAGACTAGCAACTTCACCTTCATTAGAAAAACTGTAATAACACATAAAAACCACAGAAATGTGTTCAAACTTTCATAACCTGCCAAATTTCGTAAACTGAAAAAAATTAGAGGTGTGGCCACAAAAATGGGCATGGTAAAAAAAAATCGCTTTTTGTCCCTCCTTTTATTTCCAAAATGTTGGGAGGCATGGTGAAGATAGGTGTTGTATGGATCACATTTAGCATATTAGTGTAGCATACTCAAGGATATGGCTTAATACAGTGGTTATATGATTGTGGCGACACTCCAAAGATTCCCAATAAATACCAACAGAACCGAAAGTGAACCAACATTTATTACACAGGAACTGGGCTGAGATTAATTTCAGAATTAAATGCAGAAATAGAGATGGCCAAAAACAACATGCAATGCAATACAATTTAAAATAGCTAAATCCCCAATAGTAATTGATTATAACAATAAAGTAACTAAGCATTTGACATGTAATATATGGATATTTGGGACCTTCACCAAGGTCTCGTTGGGGCCCTTAAACAAAAGCTCGCTCCCAGGATCACTGAGCTTTGTATAGTAGATTTACATGTGTATTGTCACTTTAAATGTAGGTTTCCTTGACTATGCACTCTACTTGGTCAGCAATAATAATCCTATAGTGGCTTGATGCAAATGTGTGTCTCCTGTAGCAAATGACACAGAATGTTCTTGCTGCAGAGCCTGTCTGTACAGTCAATGCCAGTGTTACTGTTGTACAAATGATATATTGGTTACCTGTATCTCAGTACTGCTGCACATACTACTGACATGTGAGTAGGGTTGCCACCTGGCTGTTTTTTTACCGGCCTGACCGGTATTTTTGATGGCTGATCCCAATTTTATTAATAGGAAAAAAAGCAAAATATACAGAATTTTTTTTAAGAAAAGGTGGCAACCCTAAATGTGAGGCAGGAAAGTCTGATACTAATACATTTGCCTGTAGGCCGCAGGTCTCAATCCCAAACTCTCAGTACTGCGCTGGAGGCTTGAAATGGTTCCGGCTGGATTTCTGTCTGCTTTCCAAACTGTGCATGAGGATCTCTATGTCTCCCTTACATGCACACACACACTGGCCTTTCACAGAAACGCCAGCACCTCTCAGCAACCTTTATCCTCAGGCCTTTTTTTCCTCTCTGTAGAATATTTACTTTATCCCACTTCCTCTGCAGAGCACAGCCTTCTGGGATCTGTACTCTCTCACGATATTATTTACACTGCTGCAGCTCTCTGAATAACAGTGACTAGTAATCCCTCAATGTAATAAGCTTATTTGCATAGAAACCTGAAGGGCTTCATGAGTCAGCAGTGAAATGCAAAATCTAATTTAGAAATATGTATATGTAAACAGATTTTGTGACTTTTAAATTTATTCAAAACAAAGACATGGACTACATTTTTATGTGGTTTATCAAATGGCATCAAGAAACAGGGAGGAACTCAACAACATTAGATGACCAGTACAGTTAGGGTTGCCAGCTTTCCATAAAAATTCCACTGGCCGGTGGTGGGGGCGGGAACAAAAGGTCGAGCTGTGATGTCAAAGGGGGCGGACTGTGGTGTCTAAGGGGCGGAGCCACAGCATGCGATTGGCCAGGCTGCGTAAAAGAGGTAAGATCTGAGCTGATTGGGGTGGACCAAGGGCTTTAGTTAGGGATACTACAAATTTACCGGCAGCTACATTGCCCAGCCTTGGTAGGTGTTTTACCGGCTAGGCCGGCAAAATACCGGCCAGGTGGCAACCCTAAGTACAGTAGATAAGGGCAGGGCCAGGCCAAAGGGTAGGCAGAGTAGGCACGTGCCTAGGGCACAAACCTGGGGGGTGCCAGGCATGTACCTCCTCTGTCACCTACCCTCAGTCCTGTCCCCTCTCTGGCCAACTCTCTGCTGTGTCTTCTTCTTTTTGCGTTTTTACACATGCGTGCGTGCATGCAATCGTCCATTCGCTCACGTGCAGGAGCACTAAGCCGGCGCAACATCAGTCGGCTTGCCTAGGGCGCCTGTGCGGCACGCCCGGCCCTGGATAAGGGTCACGAAAGCCCGACTACACCAGATGTGTGCAACTTCAGATGCAATTCACCATGTTTTTTATCCAGGATGCAGCATTTTCCCCACAATTCCAGAGTGATTGCAAGCAAGAGCAGCATTGCTGTCTCCAAATTTGTGTCTAGTACTTCAAAACACCAAATTGCGAGAACTGCAAGGCTGGATTTACATAACGGCCATATCACACCTGGGAATATTAAAAAAATTATGAAATCTCCTGCGTTTCCCCAGTGCTTCAAACCAATGTGGATGCTGTTGGATGGCATGCAGCCCCTAAAATCCTGCTGCCGTAGACCCGAGCCTTTGTGGCCTTCCCACAAATCTGAGCCTGGAGAACTGGGCATGCATTGTAGCTAAACAGAACGGTAAATAGTTAAAAACATAAAGAACATTCTGTAATATACAAAAATGTAAGAGTAAACTACCCCTTAACCACACTGAGCTGGTTGGGAATAAACTGGATAGAAAGGTCAAGACTAAACAGCTAAGTAGTGCAGATCATTTGTGTGTACTTCTGTAGCAGTTTTGGAGTGAACCTTTAGACAAATACCTTAATTTAACAATGTGTTTATAGCCCCATGCCAATAGGACAGCAGGACACATCCTACTCTATGTAGTTTTGTGCCATGCTGCCCAAACACCCCTGTCACAGGATCACAATAAGAAAACATAATGAATGCAATTTTTTGTACCTCGTAGAGGTACAATCGTTTTTATTTTTAGATTTACTGTAAAATTTATAATTATTCTTTGATGATTTAGTAGAAAAAATAGGCTTATCCTCTAGCTGCAAGGTTAGCAACTAGGTGGTTCTTCATGATTAAAAAAATTTACAGACGATAGGGTTAGAAAATATTTAAAATGCAATTGTATAAATAGTAGCTAGCTAGTAACTGTAGAAGGAACGCAACATTGACTGTTGGAAATAGAGGGTTAATCTATAAGACTTTCTGAAGGTATCCATTATAACCACATTGTAATAACTATGTCTGCCACTAGAGGGTGTATGTGACTCTCTTTTACTCTTATAATCTGTTCTTTTTCTGTCTGTGTTTTCAAATCTGTCTCCTTCTTCCCTACCCCTCAGATATATTATGAGGCCCCAAACATTTTTTTCAAGATCTGTTATACCCAGCCTTGTGTG
>CM044436.1:50765831-50777111 GCA_024363595.1 Xenopus borealis | reverse complement strand
GCGTTGACTTCAGATATTATTCTGATCATGAATTCCTGTTATGACCCTGCCTGGCTATTGACGATTCTGTATTCTGACCCCTGCCTGATATCCGACCTTGCTTCTTATATATCCCTCTGATTGATCTCCTGGTTTGACCCTTGCCTGCCTGACTCCAATTGCACTCTGCCTGATCTGACTACTCCTTTGCCTATGCCTTTGTACCGCGACCTTCTGCCCTAAGATGTTGCATTTACCGTTGTGCCCCTGAGCTTGTTCAGAACCCCTTGCTTTGCACTTCTCTTAATAAGACCTGGCGGCATCCGATTAGCCGAGGGCTCCTCCCGAAGTGAAAGGCAGCTGCTATAGGTGGAAGCCAGAGTCGAGAACAGGGTGCTTAGCATCGGTTCTGAATTAGGGTGCCAACGGTGACAGATTTAAAAAGAGTAAACACAGTTGTTTGACAATAAATGGCTTCAGCCAACCACTAACCATGAGTGAAAGAAATGTTTTGTGTTATCATTCATATTCTCTGATTCTTCTCTGAAGAAACCATAAATTCTTCCAGGGTATGTAAACTTATAAGCACAACTGTATATTTCTGAGCACTCTGAACTACCAAATGCAAGATGGTTTGGGGAAGTTAGTGAACACAATATGTACCTCTGTGACACAGGTTTAATATCTAATGTGTCCTTGTGTTATATTTAAATATGATAATTGACATTTTCATTAAGATTTTTATGTATTTCTTTGAAGTTTTATTTTATTTATAGAGCTCCTTGTAACATGAGAATCCTCATAGGTTGTTAATACAGATATAGTATGGATCTTACCAAGGACATTTATAATTCTATAGCTATAGCTCTAAATGCAAGTGAGCAAAAAGATGGTTTTGATCTCCCACCTACATTCTCCCATACTTCAATGTCTGTGTAAAACAGAAAATGCTCATTACACACAATTTTTGTATAAGTTGCCACAATAAATTACATTGATAAAATAAAATTAACTTTTGTGGTCAAGTAATTTGTAGTGCATTAGAGTATATGTGTTTCTTTAGCAATGCCATGCTGTTTTTTTAGCAATCAAAATATAAGCAACTTGCATCTTACCATTGCCATAAGTATGAAGACCACAAAGGCCTAAAATCTATATCTGTATTTCTTCAGGTCTTAGTCGTCTGTACAGTGCAACCTATAGCACTTTCCATTGATGTGAATCCACATAAGAAGAGGTTAGAGCCATAGCCCTCAAGTTCTATTTATACACATGTAACACATCAAAGTCAATTCTAACTATTGTTTGATTCAGATTTTGCAATATGCTAATAAAAGCCAGGAGATGTTAGGCAACTTCATTAGTAGTCCTGTACTTCCTATGACTAAGCTGCAGGATGACTACATGAATACTCATATCTCAATTTAGATATTAAACTATATAATCAGGCACCTGTACTTCTTTCATGCATGACCTGAATTCTGTCTGCAATTGAAACCATGCTTAATTTAGTGGTGACTCAGGGTTGCAGTTCTGGGACATCCAATTTCTGAGGCAACATATTTGTTTTGCATTTCACCAGTCCACTTCCCCCCAAAATATAAATAGTTCACAAGCTGGTCAGTGATTGGCACCAGGGACACGTGGGCACAAACTGCTGCCACCAAGCTCCATATTTATAAGTAGGTACGGAAGTGTGCAAGTGAGACTAACACTTATTAATGGGGAGCATGGGGTTCAGTTCTCCTTTATAGCATCAATACCCATTTTCTGCTTTAATCTACTAGTAGATATAAGTTATCTTTTGGGCACGCTTTTCCTACAATATAAGGAACTTTGTTGTCACTTCCATTACATCTGTTTCTTCACATAGCTTCACATATATCAGAGAATGCCCAACCCATACCTGCTACTACACATTGCTGCAAATCAAAACAGGCCAACTACTCTTTTAACCATAGCCCTTCTGAAAATGCTCTCTCTCTCTCACAAGAAGCATAACTGTGACATCACAGATGTGAAAATGAAGAGAAGGAGCTAAACAGTAAGAGTTGTGTTTGAATTAGAAAGCAGGGGCATTCTAATGCCAAACCTGTCCCAAACTGCAAACCATAACTCTTTGCTACCTTTCAAAGCATAACCATGCACTATAGGAATACATAACACAACTAGACTCTTGGACGACTCTAGTGAATGGTCAGGCCAGAAATGTTTGTAAACTACAATGTGAAGGGGCAAAGCCAGTACACGACAGTGAGGGGCTGGGAATTATGGTTGGATAGCCCACAGTGGATTATAAATCGCTTTACAAATAAAAATATACATACATATAATCCACTGAAGGCTGCATACCATAAAACAAATGCTTAAATGGTCTTAAAATGTACATTGTCTCAAATGTGAAAACAACTAAATTTCCGGTGATGGCCATATTTTAGTAATAAGCAAATTCTTAGCTGTGATCCCATGATTACCATAACCCCACCTATTCCACATAATGTTACTTGCAGAGAGATCAGAAAAATACATGCCTAGAACTGGTCAATTTCTGAATTTCTGCCTGTTGGATGACATTTTGTCAAAGCAAAAAATCTGTTTGGCCCAGATTATCAGATCAAAGCAAAGGATTTGTATGGCTACATGTTAAGCAGAACAGATTGTAGGACAAAAACAACAGTATTTAAAACTGGAAGTAGGAGCTATAAGACAAGAAATTGTAATGGTGAAAATTGATTGTAATATAATAATGGAACATGGAGAATAAAGCCCCAGTAGCCAGGCCCTGCTCAAAACTAGTTACGACATTGGTGTGGATACACTGCTTTACACTGTGAGCAAAACCTACATTCACCATTAGGCGATCTCCCCATAATTGTAAGCTTAGTTGGTGTGCTATATACTTGGTGAAAGAATTTGAATGGTATAAAATGGTCCCTTGTGGCAATCAGGAAGTCATATATATACGGTCAGTTGCTTCCTCCCACTGTTTGTCATTTAGTGTTGGGAGCATATTGTTCCATTTGGGTGCTACTGGGAGAAATGATTTATATAGTTGGCATAGGAGTAGGGTTGCCACCTTACCGGTATTTTACTGGCCTGGCTAGGGTTGCCACCTTTTCTTGAAAAAAATATCAGCCTTCCTATATATTTATCTTTTTTTCCTATTAATAACATTGGGATCAACCATCAAAAATACTGGCCAGGCAGGTAAAATACCAGCCAGGTGGCAACCCTGGGCCTGGCCAGTATGATCCCAATGTAGGAAAAACACATTAAACATATAGACAGGCCGGTATTTTTTTTTTTTTTAAGAAAAGGTGGCAACCCTATATAGGAGCTTTCCCATGTTAGAATCCCTCACATCTATAATTTAATATATTGACCCCCCCACCGACTTGTTATGATTGGTGAACCCAGCTCATAACAAAATGTGAGGTGCACAGAACATTGTTTATGCACATGCATAATTCAAAACTGTCTTAGTCTGCTTTTGTTTTTAAAAAGTGGGAAAGCCAAGAGGCCACGTGCAAGATTTAGGTAGGTCATTCAAAAGACAGATGTGAATATTACTTCAGAGCAACAGATCAACTTCTTCCACCAAAAACTGCACTGTCTGATGAAATGCTTTTGTATTCTTACCTACCTTCCTTCCCTATCTTCCTTCCACCAGAAAAAGGTTGAGGTTTCCCTTTATACTAGTGATACTGAAACATGTTGTGTGGTAACACAATTAAAATCTGAATTGCAGTTAATCTAATGGTGTGAGTGATTACCACATTTCACCTTAGATTGAACTAGTTAATAGGCTAGTATGGTCTAAATCTTGTCCAAGTCCAAACCAAATCTGTGCATGTATGGTCAGTTTTTTATTTTTTCTCGCTCTATAAATGTTAACGCTGTTATAAATCTCCTGGTTAGATAGGAATACAATTTTAAATCTACTTTGCTTTTTTTGTTGTTTTTAATTTCCCAGGTACAGCAACCCTCATTAGCCCTAGCATTCATGAAAGGCTTCTTTGGGACTCTTATAAACACTGAGCCCAGTAAGGTAGAGGCATGCTAAGGAATCCATAGGTTTTACTATGACAAGCTACTTCAGGCCAGTGAGAATGCTTCTATGAGGGAAGCCACCTCACGCTCCCTGTCTCAGAGGCATATGGCTCTCTCATTTCCGTATCCCGACATCATCCCGCCCCTACCTCACAGACGCACGCCTTTTTTACACTCCCCACCCCCATGCACTGTCCTCTTCGTGGCTGGATGCTAGTGCCCTTATTCTCCTGCCTTATCTTTACATCAGACCACACCGCGTTTGAGAAGTAGTAAATGTGACAGTTTCACATCCCCACTTAGTATTTACCCATGTCATCCCTAACCCCTTGCCAGACATTTCTTCAACAAGTGGCTCGCGTCTTGCCATTACACTATAAGCACTTGCATCTGTTGGGTGAAGCAAGTGGCAATTCACCATCCGCCAAAGAACCGCAGGTCCAAAATCAGTGACGTGCAACCACCCCCATTGCCCGTAGTCTTTGCTTTCCCTTGTAAACACTACATAGAGGCGTGAGTATGTAGAGAAGGCGTGGCGTTGGAACCCGTTTCATTTTCTTTCTATCCCGCCCCTATCTCATTTGCCAACCAATTGTTAAAGGGCAGGCGGTTACTTTTGAAGGATGACATCACAAAGTGGGCGTTGTTTAAGCGTTCATTCCATTGACGGCCATTTTCCGCTGTAGCTTGCTTGCAAGAGCGGAGACTGGTGGGCGTGTCATGCAGGACCTCGCCCACTGTACATCCTCTATAGACTGTTTTAGAATGTAGTTGGTCTTTTAGTTTGATTGACGTTTGTACTTATCCAATCAGATGTCGCGCTTGGTGGCGCCCTGCGCGGTGTGGCGGAGGCGGGATTTTCCCGGTGACAGAGAGAAGCGCACGGCCTGTAACCGGAGATCCAGTGCTCGTCTAATTCACACGGTCGAGGTGGTGTTTGGTGAACAAAAAGTAAGAACGGGATACGTAGATGGGGCTTTAGGAAAGCAGGGGGAAGTGACGGTGGGAGGACCACCGAGTGCTGTATTGCCCAGCTGCTAGAGGAACATGAGGGAAAGCGAAAGGTGCATTGTTTTTGGGCTAATTTCCGGAAGAGCGGATTGAGTCATGGGTGAAGGGGAGTTAAAGTTAGGGCAGGGGTTCCCTAAATGTTACCCTTCATTTCTCATTAACTACATCTCCTGGCGATTGGTTGTCGCTGCCAGTTGTACTGTGCAATTGCAACAATTTTAATACATGCGAAGGGAAACATTGTCTGTGAGGTTTTGTAGGGCTGGTAATGATATGTAGATATGGCACGAGTGTGAGGGCACAGCGCTTTGGCTATTTGGGGGTTAATAGACGTTTATGGATGAGGCCACAAGGCTCAGCATTCCCGAGTTTTCTCGGTAATAATACATGTAGGGCTCTCCAGGGGTTACTTCACGGCAGGAACGCCAGCCTCCAGCACTGTTGCACAAAGACCACGCCCACTATGACTCCCCCACTCCCTCTCTGCTGGCGCGGGGCATGTAGGGACTTGTAGTTCCAGTTCTCGCCTGCTCGTGTTTATAACGATAGGAACCAAACTGATGGTCGCCTGGTTAAAAAAAAAAAAAGAGAAATGATGAAGTCGTGTTTATAAACTTGCCTAAACTGACAGGTGCGTTAGGAAGGGGCAACGTGGCTTGACAAGAAGAGGGACATGGTTGTCCAGCAAGCCACTCTCGTTTCATTGTGATATTAATTCTACAGCAGATATTGGTGTATATATAGTTCTATAAGCGAGTGCATACATGTGCACTTGTGCTCATTTGGAGGGGATGAACCTGATGATGGCCTTAACCGTGTAGCGAGTTGGTAACAATTGTAGTTGAACTGCAGCTGGCATGCCAAAATCTGTACTTGGCAGACCTGGACCAGTGTTGAAGAGGGTGCTGAATGAAACCATCATGAATATTACTGGGCGATGGGTAGTAGGCAAGGTTGGTACAGCTGAGTAGCAGCTCTGAGGCAGTTGCAGACAGGCATAACCAGCAGTCAGGTCTTTCACTTTCTTTCTGGAGGAAGTCCAGTGGTCGGCAGTAGAGCTATTGGTCCAGACAGCTCAGGTTATTCCACAACTGCTAAAGCATTATGTGCAATCATACCTATTTACTTGGTATAGCCACTTTCTTTAGTGTAGAATCAACAGGGAGTGTTAAGTCAGTAGGACAAAAAGGATGTATTCATTTTTCTTCCGAACATGTAAAAGAATTCTGTGAATCACAAGTCCTTTTTTGTTGTAGCTTTGCCGTGTTCAGTCATCTTTTATCTGTTGTCTATTCAGAGTCCTGCCCACTTAATGTTATGCAATGCATGTATATACGGGACCTGGGGTTTTCCATACAGCAGATCTTCCATAACTTGAATCTTCATACCATAAGTTATGGATCCCCAACCTTTTTTTTTTTTTTAACACTTGAGCTGCATTCAAATGGAAAAACAATTGGGGAGCAACACAAGCATGAAATAATCCCATGGAGTGCAGAATAAGCGCTGTAGTTGGTTATTTGATAGCTGCTATGTGGACTGGCAGCCTACAAAAGGCTGTACTTGGCACTATACTTGGTTTTTTTCCAAGCCTGGAATTAAAAAATAAGCACCTACTTTGAGGACACTGAGAGCAACATCCAAGGGTTTGGAGAGCAACATGTTGCTCACGAGCTACTGGTTGGGGAAAATTCACTAAAGCGCGAAGGGTCTAACGCTAGCGCTAATTTGCCAGCTGATGTCATTTAGCAACTTCACCTGGCGAAAATTCGCTAGCGCACTCTTACACCAGGCGAAGTTGCGCACTGACGAAGGGATGTAACTACGCTAATTCACTAAGATGTCCATTTTACTGAACGTTGCCTCTTGCGCTAGACTTTACTTTGCCAGGGTCAGACCTGGCGAAGTTCAATACAATAGATGGGAGATTGAAAACAAACAAAAAAAAAAGTTGAAATTTTTTTGAAGTCCCAAAAAAACGCTGGTGTGTTTTACTTTTTTAAGGGTGATAGGTTGAAAAAGATTGTAAAACCCTCCTTCTCCCCTACATTTCCTAGCATATGGGAACTCAACTATACAGGGGGCACATGTGTAGGGCAATAGAACACCTTTATTTGAGTAGGCATTGCTAGCGTAAATGCGCTTTGCTTGGCAATGTAACGGTAGCACAACTTCGCTACTTTTTGCCTCCCTGAGTGCAAATTCGCACTTTAGTGAATTTGCGTAGTGCTGGCGAAACTACGCCTGCCGAATTGCACCTAACGCTAGCGAAGCGTTCCCCATTGTTTACTAAAAAAATCATGTAAACATTAAATAAACACAAGAGGCTGGTTTTGCTTCCAGTATGGATTAATTATATCCTAGTTTGGATACAATGCTACAATGTACTATTTAATTTAAAGGAAAACTATACCCCCAAAATGAATACTTGAGCAACAGGTAGTTTATATCAAATGAAGTGACATATTAAAGAATCTTACCAAACTGGAATATATATTTAAGTAATTATTGCCCTTTTACATCTCTTGCCTTGAACCACCATTTGGTGATGGTCTGTGTGCTGCCTCAGAGATCACCTGACCAGAAATATTTCAACTCTAACTGGAACAGGAAGAAGTGTTTAAGCAAAGACACAATTCTGTCTGTTAATTGGCTCATGTGACCTAACTTTATAGTTTGTTTGGTATGTTTGTGTGCACCGTTGGATCCTAGGATCCCAGGAGGCTGTCCTTATTTTTTAAAATGGCAATTTTCTATTTATGATTACCCAATGGCACATGCTACTAAAAAAAGTATATTATTGTGAAAATGGTTTATTTACATGAAGCAGGGTTTTACATATGAGTTGTTTTATGCAATATCTTTTTATAGAGACCTACATTGTCCAGGGGGTATAGTTTTCCTTTAAATAGGTGTCCTACTTCAATCTTACCATACTTAAAGTATGACAGCATACAGTGAGAGCAAGGGGGTTATTTAGATGAACTTAGAATAGACGTTTGAGGGAGGGCAGAGACTTGTGTTGGGTGGGGTTTTGGTGTCTAATACTATATGTCATAACAGCAGATGTGTTGTTGATCTGTAGCCATGACTTGTGTTAAGAACATTTAACCATAACTAAATGTCTGTAATTATCTACAATCACTTCCTGTTAAAATCATTGTCACAAGCATGGTACATGCCAACGTCTGCTGCTAGATAGTGCTGCTGCCTGTATTTCCAGGTAGCAGTTATGCATATTTGACATACCTGTGGGAAGTGATTCAAGACTGCAGAAATGTTGCCGTTAGTTTCCTTGCTATGACCTTAAACTCAGAATTCAAATGAGCATTGCAGACAGAAGTGTAACATACCCAGTCAGGGACCCTTTGATTTCTTTAGAAAACAAAAAAAATCTTTATGCACACCAACCCTTTTCTGCATACAGTGAAACCTAATTTTTACATCTCTTGAGTTTGTTGTCCTCATTTAACGCTGTTTTGTGGTCTCGCCTATTTATTATGCATAATACATTTCCCTGATTTTACATTGGATTTAACACCATTTTTTTTCTGGTCCCCTGAAAAAATGTAAAATGGGTGTTCTACTGTATTTACTTGTATACATTACTGGTAGTAAAGTTGCCGACCAAATAGATATTAAGTTAGATTGCACGGGAACTGAAAAAGATTTTTTAACCTGGTGATCAATTTTCAGACTGATGTCGGACGAAAAATCGTAAGATGTACGATCGTTCGAATCCCACTAATCACATGATAATTTGACAGATTGGTCGGACTTTGCCAAGATCGGTCTTTGGCAGAAAAAGCTCTTTGCGTCTATGGGGCGCTTTACTTGTAAAGCTGGCCATACACGGGCAGATAAAGCTGACGATATCGGTTGTTAAAACCAATTTGACAATTTATCTCCCCGTGTATGGGGGCTTCTGACGGGTCTTCCTGACCGATATCTGGACATGATATCAATCGGGAAGGTTGGATTTTCTTCCGACCAACCTGTCGGAAAGTCCATTGCGCTAGTTGTAATCCGATTGTTCGGCCATAGGTCTGAACGTTCGGATTACCCGATATAGCCCTGCCAGTTAGTGGCATATCGGGGAAAGATCGCCAAACGAGGGGATCCTTGCATCTATAGCCAGTTTAACACTGAGCTAACTGGTTGCAGACTACAGTAGTTGGGAGAGAATTGGCAAAAATGTATGTAATAAAAATTTAAAGGAGCAGTAACACCAAAAAAATTAGTTTTAAAGGAATAACAATAAAATGTAGTATTGCCCCATACTAATAAAACAAGTGTGTTTGCTTTAATAGCACAACTATAGTTTATATAGACAAGCTGCTGTGTAGCCATGGGGGCAGCCATTCAAGCACAGGATTCACTGTAACAGAGTAATATGTTTGTATAAAAAAACTCCATATCAATTTTTTTTACTCCACCCTTAACCAAAGGGGGTAATTTACAAATCTCCCTTAATTCTCATTTACACAGCACTTAATGCCTTTGTTATTGGAGCTCTAGTGCTGGACTCTATACAAAAACCAGTGTCAGAAGTTGCACCCCAGCCCTGTATTTACCACCTGACAGTAAGTACAGGGCCCTGATGTGGGTTGTGCCTCCTGCCACTCCATGTCATGTGTGTCATTTAAGCCCGAAAGTCTGCCAGATGTTGATCGAACGGGACTAGAAATCCCATCTTTTCGTTGATGCGATCCAACCGCCCATCCCTCCTCCGTTGTGATCTGATCATTGGGCCCTAGGGACCATGATCGAATCACCTGATATGGCCCACCCCAAAGTGAGCATATCTGGTAGAGATCCACTCTTTTGGCGACATCACCAAACGAGCGGATCTCACCGTGTATGGCCAGCTTTACTTTCTGTCTCATTCATTTTATTGTACTGCACAGGCAGGTGATGGGGCTTATATCTTTTTAAAGTGCTACTGTGGGGGCATGTAAAACAGCAGATGTTTTTTAAATTATGTCCTGCTTAATGTGATGCTAGTATGTTCCAGGTTTTTACAGGCCCCTGTCAATTTCATATTTACAAGATTTTGGCACTAGCCTAACAAGTAAGCTGCACCTTCTGCCAGTTCATCCCTATGCCATCTGGCAAACTGGCAGCGAGCAAGCATACTGTATGCATCAAAGTGCATGTCCTTGTTTTCACAGTCCAGCCTCTGATAGAACACAGGAGCTTAATGCATTTATTTGCACTTCAACACTAAAAACTACAAAGTTTTAAGGGGCGATGGTCCTCCACCTTTGTTGTATCAGTGTTGTTGAATGGTACAGGAAAGGAAGGTGTGTTGATTCGTCTTCCATTAACATCACTTTTCCCTGATCTTTCCTTATGGAACAGGTTTCATTTCTCTTTACTCTATTCTTTATTCATTTCTGACTTTTTAATGTTCCAGCATAAAGCTAATGATATGGTGAAATCTTGTCTTGGGCATATCCTGATTTGATCCATGTGGTTTTCATTGCTTTCTATGCATGTTGCCTTCCTGGTTGTGATTTTTTTTTTCCAGAATGGTTTTTGATATTTTGACAGTCCAATGCTGTAGAGTAACATTTCCATCTTTTTCCCTGAAGAACCAAAAGAAAAGTGCCATTAGTAATCAGTCCCCTTCATTTTTCCCTTTGGAAAGTAGGATGGAGGAATTGACACAGTGTTTACCCATATCCAAGACCTCCACCATTTAGACCAGTAGTTGTCTGACTTTTCAGTTCCAGACCCCTTGGAAGATTGTCGGGGCCCATTACCTCATAACAAGATTACACTGATCTGTCCCTCATTTAGACTTCCTTCCAACGATATCTAGGACAGAAATAAATGTTCAACCCAAATCTCCCCCAAATTCACCTTCCAGTTGAGCTTCCAGGATTATCTAGGGGAGCCAACAAGTATTTTCATAACTAAGCTGCACACAGGGCTTTGCTACCACTGCTCTAATGCCTCTCACAATGGTCCCCTCCAGAGTTGAGAAACCACTACTTCATATATTGGCTTCAAAGGTTATATGAACAATTTATAGGGTCCTTGCACACTGCCTACTGTATTCTTGGTGTGTATATATTGGCACCATGATTTTTTTTCCTTAGAATTAATTCCTGTGCTTTAGAAGGCAACGCACAGCTGAAAAACACCACTGCGATGCATTCAAAGTTTTTGTGCAGCAAATCTTGATAATTTATTTTCTTTTTATAGTACATATAGGTTGTATTTGATTGTTTGTCC
>CM044436.1:50709971-50740051 GCA_024363595.1 Xenopus borealis | reverse complement strand
TGCAGGCTGCAACCTACCTTAAGTTTATGTAGAAGATAGCAATAAGCATTCTTAAAGGGCTGGTTTCAGTGGACAAAGCACATGCTGTTGCCATGTGTAAAACAATTTTAACAGAAAATTTCTTTGCTGCAAATTTGCATGCTCCATCTTGTGGCAGTATGGAGAATACATATCTAATACTTACAGATTATAGTTGCAATTGAAAAATAAGCAGTGAAAACAAAAGCAATATTGTCCATAAATATATTTTTTATAGATGTGCCTTTGAGGAAAAAGGTTTATTGGTAAGTGATTGTATCTATTTTTTATTAAGTACTTCTACGGGCTTATTTTTTTATTTTTATTTCTGTCAACCAGCTTTTGAGCAAAACAACAGCTGAAAAAGTGGAATCGGTAAGGAATGATCATGGGGGTACCGTGAAGAAGCCACAACTTAATAATAAGCAGCAGAGGCCCAACCAGAATGGCTGCCAAATTAGAAGACACTCTGGGACTGGAGTCACACCTCCTGTTAAGGTATGTAGAGAAGAAATGCCATAGCTGGATATATAAAGTTCAAACCCTTTTCTAAAGTTTTCACTGACTTGTGTGTGATTCTTTTTGTGTTTTCCTTTTTGATGTCATTGTTTAAATGTTTATCTATCATTACTAATATTTCTCTGTGCAACAAGTTTATTTTTAATTGCGTACTAAAAATAATGTGCTGCATTTTCTCACCAACAGAAGAAACCTAAAATTCTTATCCCTAAAGATCAGTCACTGGCAGATGCCAACAAACATGGAGCAGGAGCAGAATCACAGTTTTTTGATAAGGTGGGTTATGTCTCTTCAGATATGTATTACTTTGCATTTATATAGAAAGTTCAGCACGACTAAGTGTGGAAAATTGCAATGGCTTACTTCAACAGCACACCTCTGCCACAGGTGTAATATCCAAGTACAAGTAGAGAATCTGTGAATCGGCCAATAAGCAGAGCTTGCTGCAAAATTGTGTTTATTCCAATGACGTTTCGGGCACAAAGGCCCTTTTTCAAGTATAGTGCACAGGTATACTTAGTGCTCATATATGTAATACAAACAGGATATGATGTCATTCCACAAAAGGTATGTTAATGAGCATATCAGTCCAATTAAGTCCATCATAGGTGTATCTTCACATATCCCATGTTAATGCGAAACAAAGCAAGTGTAAAAAAAACAGTAGGAAGAATATATCCCTTTCTTACCCTTAGTAAAACTGGTACTTGCCCGAATGTTCAAAATATTCTTGCTTGAAAAATATTGGGCATAGCGAAAATTAACTCAATATCTGTAGAGGAAAAAACACTGGTTAAAATTTTTTTCTAGTGAGCTTAACCCTAATCATATTTGGAGCATGAACTTGCACTTGCAAAAGTTCCAAAGTCAGACAGGCTGTATAAATCTGCTTTGACTCATTTGACTCGTAGCAGTTGCCTGAACCTTTTAACTATCTATATATTGAAAATGTCAATCCTGAAACACCTCATGTTATATAAGCTATTATATCAGTGGTGTGCACAATGGGTTGACTTTGCCCCTAAAGACATGCAAGTTCTGGGGAAGTATCCACATTATTTCAGATGGCAGAGAAGATGCATTCAGACCACAGGGAGAAGGTATTGGGCTAAAAGCATTCATTACTTTTTAACTGCTATTGTAGCAGAAAGCAGCAGTCTTTCACTGCTTCCTATAGTGATGTACAGGGGGCATTCTGAAAATGTTTTTGATAGATGGGTCTTGTTTAAAAAACAATCCCTGTATCTGAGAGACATTTTTTTTTGCTTCAAGTACTCGTACACTTTCGTGCAGTGGTTGTAAGATTCTCAGTTCAAGCCCCACTAGAAGGCCACACCATTTGTCCACAATCCTCATGCAGATGTATGAGAAATGTATTAGTAATTCATTTGCAGTTTTAAGAATATCCAACATACCTATTGAAACTAAATTTCACCCTAAATGACATTCACCCTGGTCTTTCTTTTGTCATGGAGACACTCCTATAATGAGCCTGCGTAAAATAAACTCTTGCATGCACTAAACTGCAAATTAATGTAATTTCTCTGTCTTCTCTGGGGGACACAGGGACCTTAGGGGTTAAGCTCCATCCTCCAGGAAGTCAGGACACTTATTAAATATTCAAAAAGGGGGCATGACCATATTCCATCTTAACCCCACGCACTTTCTTATTCAATTCAGTTTAAGTGTCCTGCTACCGGGAAGGATGGACAATCCCTGAGGAAAAGATTGTCTACTACAAAGAAAAATTTCGAAATCCAGGGACAACCCCAGGAGCAGGAGAAACCCTTGCATCCCAGGGGTTGATCCCCTACGAGGGATTTTTCACGGGGTCACTCAGCCCAAAACAGGCTGAACCGAGCTCCCTGACATCCCTGCTCTCACTAGGAACAGATGGTCTGACCGGTGAATGGGGAGAGGGAACAGAAAGGGCCCAACATTGCTCTATCAGGTAAGTAGGAGGGGTTCCACCTCCTACCTCGGGCCCCCTTAAGCACAGTGGTTATCATCCCAGGTGGTGCTGTTTACCCCTCCACCCCCACCTCCCGTTTTTTCCTTCCCGGGAAGGTTAAGTGGCCGGGTCGCAGCTCCGGCCTGTTTTGGTGCGAAGCTGCGGGAGGTGAGCGGAAGCGTGCGCCGCCATGTTCGTTTTGGATCAGCGCACTCATGCAGGTGCCAAACTCACAACTCCTCAGGAGTATAGCAGCCAAAAAGGGGGACCAGCAGAAGGAAGCTTACTGTCCCCCACAATTGTCCCATCAGTAACCACTGCACAATGGCAGAAGGTAGGACAGGGAGTTTATTCTCTAGGGGGGGGGCCCCCAACTACGGCGCAGGTCTCCTATTTAGCCTGCACAAAATGCCAGACAAAATTTGCGGCCAACCAACAGCAGCCACTATGCAGAGTCTGTTCAGGGGGGGGCAGGGAACCGCCTCTACACAGGTTCCCAATGCTAAAGCTAGTCTGCCTCAAGATGCTTCAGATGCACAGGGCACCTCCCTAGACACAGAGGCTAATACCTCACAGGATACTCCAGCTCCTCAGTGGGCAATTCAGCTATCGCAACTGCTGGCGTCCCTACAGGACTCCCAGCCATCGCGGATAATTTGGGCAAGGTTCTCTCCAAATTGTCCCATAAGCACACAGGCAAGCACAAGAGAGCAGAGAGTCCAAAGACTGATGCCATTTCAAGGAAATCATATCAGAGGGATATCGCATAGATTTTGTCTCTCCTCCCCCCAACAAATTCCTAATGTCCATAGTTCCTTCCAATGTCCGAAAGGCTCAGGCCTTTATAAACTGCATCACCAGAATGGAAGAATCGGGAGTGATCATTCCAGTCCCCTCGCAAGAGAGATTCTCTGGGTTTTACTCCAACCTGTTCATAGTTCCGAAGAAGGACGGGACATACAGACCAGTACTGGATCTCAAACTCCTCAACAAATTCGTACTATCAGTCCGATTCAAGATGGAAACTCTCTGATCCGTCATCAGGGGCATGGAACCGGGCCAGCTGTTGATGTCCTTGGACATAAAGGATGCATACCTTCATGTGCCAATTTGGCCGCCACAGCATCGCTTTCTTCGCTTTACCTTCAAAAAAATAAACACTACCAGTTTGTAGCACTACCATTTGGCCTGTCCGCAGCCCCCAGAGTTTTCACCAAACTGATGGCGGCTTCACCAGCAGCCCTGCGATTACAAGGCATCTTGATCACTTCTTACCTGGACGATCTACTCATAAAGGCCAGGACCGTCGAACAAGCGTCAGCAGACCTACAATTGGCAATATCACTGCTGCAGAGATTCGGCTGGACGACAAACTGGTCCAAATCCAACCTCCATCCCAGCCACCAGATGACCTTTCTGGGTCTGGAATTTGATACTGTCAACCAGCTAGTATGGCTTCCACGCGAGAAACAGCAAAGACTCAGAGTTCAGGTAAAACGTCTTCTAGGCACCCAGAGGGTTACAGTCCACTCAGCAATGAGAGTACTAGGCACGATGGTATCAGCCATAGAGTCAATACCAGTCTCACAGATGCATCTTCGACCCTTACAAGCGAACATTCTAGCGGTGTGGAAAGGCGGACCCCTATCTCGGATGTTCTCCCTGTCCCAGTCGACAAGGAAATCTCTCCTATGGTGGCTAAAATCCAAGAACTTAACCAAGGGACAGTCATGGGCGACACCAGAATGGAACATCATAGCCACGAATGCAAGTCTCAGGTTGTTCCACGTTGCTCCCCATCCCCTGTCTGCACAAGGGCTATGGTCCGTAGAAGAGTCAAGACTCCCAATAAATATACTAGAATTGAGAGCTGTCAGACTGGCACTCAACCAGTGGTCGCAAATGCTTCTGACAAAACCAGTACGAGTACAGAGCGACAACGCTACAACAGTGGCATACATAAACAGACCGGGAGGAACGCGCAGCAAAGCGGCCCTGACAGAGGCATAACTAATTTTAGGCTGAGCAGAAGAGAACAGTGTGAGACTATCAGCGATTCACATCCCAGGGGTGGACAACACAAAGGCAGATTACCTCACCTGCAATCGACTAGATGCAGGAGAATGGGAACTGCATCTGGAGGCATTTGCCGAGCTCGTACATCGTTGGGGGTGCCCTCAGATAGACCTAATGGCGTCCAAAACCAACTGAAAGGTACACCAATACTTTGCCCGCTGTCGGGATCCGGCAGCTGCAGGAGTGGACGAGATGACGCAAAGATGGCGGTTCGAACTAACATACGTGTTCCCTCCTCTTCAGATGTTACCCCAGGTATTGAAGAAGATTAGACAGTCTCAGGTCACAGTAATCGTGGTAGCACCATACTGGCCGCGACGGACATGGTTCTCCGATCTACACGACATGTCGATAGATCAACCAATACGCTTAACACCCAGGCCAGACCTCCTTCTTCAAGGACCGATATCACATCCCAACCCGGGACTATTCCGTTTGACGGGGTGGCTATTGAAGCAGCCATCTGGCGGGGACAAGGCTTATCAGAAGAAGTCATTGCTACCATGCTGAAGGCACGCAAACCATCTTCCAGATCGTACCATGTTATATGGCTGATGTGCCACAAATGGTGCGCTGAATAGGATTTGCCCTTTCTGGAACTCAATATCCCTAGGATACTGGCATTCCTACAGAGAGGTCTTCAGTTACAACTAAAGCTCAGCTCTATCAATGCTATCAGTGCTATTTCAAAGGAGACTAGCACTAGACTAAACTATACGGACATTCGTTCAGGGAGTACAACACTTGCGTCCACAATTTTGCTCCCCTGTGCTAGGATGGGACTTAAACCTTGTATTCGAGGCTCTACTGGACCCACCATTTCAACCCATGGCATCTGTTTCGGACTCGCTTCTTACCAAAAAAGTGGTATTCTTAATGGCAATTTCCTCAGCCAGAAGAGTGTCTGAGTTGACTCTTTCTGATATTCCACAAGGACAAAGCGGTACTAAGAACGGTACCTTCTTTCCTACCTAAAGTCGTATCTCAATTTCACATCAACCAGGAGATGGTAGTCAGGACATAATGTCAAAGAACGAGAGACTACACAAGTTGGATGTAGTTAGAGTTCTCCGATTGTATATAGAAAGGTCCAATTCCTTTCAATATTCTTCATTTCTGTTCCTGATACCATCAGGACCGAAAAAGGGCCAAGCAGCTTCTAAAACAACTATCGCAAGATGGATTAGAGAAACTATACGACGGGCATACCTGTCTAAAGGAAAGACTCCCCCAGTGGATATTCGAGCTCATTCTACAAGAGCAGTGGGAGCTTCTTGGACATGGCGTAACTCGGCCTCAGTTGAGCAGATCTGCAAAGCGGCTACCTGGTCATCAATTCATACCTTCACATAATTCTACAAGCTTGACACTTATTCCTCAGCAGAAGCGGCATTTGGCCACAAGGTGCTGCACTCTGTAGTGCAGTAAAGTGTCAGTACAACTAAACTCAATTCCCACCCGTTCTGGGGCTGTGTCCCCCAGAGACGACAGAGAAAACAGGATTTTTGATGCTCACCGTTAAATCTGTTTCTCTGTAGTCGATACAGCCGTTGGTTACCAGTTTCTTGTTATTGCAGTGTCTTTGGTACAAACTGAATTGAATAAGGAAGTGTGTGGGGTTAAGATGGAATATAGTCACGCCCCCTTTTTTAATATTTAATAAGTGTCCTGACTTCCTGGAGGATGGAGCTTAACCCCTAAGGTCCCTGTGTCCCCCTATCGACTACAAAGAAACATTTAACGGTGAGTATCAAAAATCCTGTTTTGTTTACATTACCTGTATCTAAACAAAAAAAAAATTAACCCAATTTTGGTAATATTCCCAAATGCTTTCATGAACCTAAATGTATTCTCACTTTTCACTATAGGTTCGGAAGGCACTGCGGAGTGCAGAGGCATACGATAACTTCCTGAGATGTCTGGTGATTTTCAATCAAGAAGTTATTTCCCGGTCTGAGCTAGTTCAGCTCGTGTCCCCATTCCTAGCGTAAGTGACCGCTCTGAGCCTAACTGGTATTCATTGTATAGTAAACTTTAGCTGTTGGCTTAACACTCCAGAAAATGTCTCTGTTAAATGCACACCTTCAGTTGCACACCATCCTTTTTATGACAGTTTTTTTTAATTGCCAGTCATCGTAAACTAATGAATCTCTAGTGGAGATCTCTTGGCAGCACTCGTATACTACATAGACTGTTGCTACATTTTACACAGTTACTACATTGTCGTTTGTAGGTTGATTAAAACATTCTAAATACAAACAGCATATAAATCACACTGATCTTTATAATCTTAAATTTGAAACTTAAGTTCCATTTTGATTGTAGTTGTGTAATCCAGATCATTTAGGATTTGTGCTAATTCATAGTTATTTCTTGTTTGCCCTTTTTAAGCACTGTTGACACCTTTTTTTTCTCTCTCCCCAAATAGTAAATTCCCAGAGTTGTTTACATGGTTTAAAAATTTCTTGGGTTATAAAGAGTCCTCCCACCTTGAGAGCTACCCCAAAGAGCGAGCTACTGAGGGTATTGCCATGGAGATTGACTATGCCTCATGTAAGCGTTTGGGATCGAGCTACCGGGCCTTACCCAAAAGCTTCCAGCAGCCAAGATGCACTGGTAGAACACCAATCTGTAAAGAGGTAAAGTTATTAGGGGTGGGGAAATATTACGAAGTAAAGAACTAAAAGGTTTCACTTGTTGTAGGAGCTGCTCATTTTTATAAGACAAAAACAAAAAAGCCAGAAAACCAAAATTTTACATAACCTGAGTAACATATTTTCCTGTTAATCGGAATCTATCTTGACTGTAAAAAAAAATAATCTTCATCTTGCTGAAGTCAGAAATAACCAAGTTACTCTTCACTGTTCCACACTCTGCAACCTCTCATCATACAGTAGGTAAAGGCGGTTTTTGCTTGTCAGTTAGGTCTAATACATCCTTTGGGGGGGGGGGGGGGTTTACATTGGATTATGGATATATTTTATATATGTATTGGTATTGAAAGCAGTAGTGATGTGTAGGTCGGTTTTTCAATACACTCGCCCTTTTTCTTCCCTCCCTCCACCTGCCCTTGCCGACTTCCTTTTATAGACTCACGCCGCCCTGTCGATGACGTCACAAAAGGGTTAGGGCGAGCAGGCAAGCGTCTATAAAAGCTGAAGTTGGAAGAGGGCATTGTAAGATGGTCAGGGAGAGCAGGCAGACAAGCTCAACCCAGACCCAGTCAAGAAAAGGGGGTGCGAGGTCTGGCCAAACCTGCCTGGCCCACGGGTATAGTGCTGGCCCGCACATCACTAGAAAGCAGGATTTGTCTGTCCCTGTTTATTCATAGCCCTGGTGGCACAGACTATTGATACCTTTTAAAAACAAGCCAGATGATTAACAGACCTGTCTTTGCTGGAGAGCTGAGGCTTTTGTAAAATTGTTTAAAAATCAACAACCAGGAGTTAAGCAAATGCTGTTTTAATGATTTTACAAATAATAAAAGCACTGAAAATGTTTAATGCATATTGGAAAGCTGCTTAGAATGACGGTTTCTTGTATTAGGAATTTTTTATTTTTGGATTTACTTGCTCTTTAATTGATTTAAATTTAGAAAGTGTCTTATTTCAGTGAGATAAAGCTTATATTAAATTTTCATTTTTGCAATGGATCCCCTTTAAAAGTACATTTGCCTGCATTTCATATCGGGGTTGTCCTGGTCATGTGATCAGAGTAAATTCAAGGTGTAATTTAATCCATCACATCTCAGGGCTAAGATTATTTTTCCCTGTAACTGTAAAGATTTAAAATGAAAAATATACTTCTATGCAGACCAGAAAAATCTTTATAGTTTTAATGCTTAAATTAAATCTAATCAACCCAGGCGTTAAACATTTGATCGTGTTCTTCTAAACTCTGTTGCTAACCCTTTAGATAAATTCCTCCATTTGTATCTGGGGTGCAGTTAATGTAAATAGGTTTCTTAAACTGTCAACAGTGGTGTTGCATAGTAAAATACTAAATTCTGCTTATTTTTTTTTTTCAAATTGCAAGTTTATTGTGCATAAAAAAAGTATGGTTACAAACAGATCTAAGCTCTAAGTGCACAATGACACCTAAGAGCTTTGTGAATCATTGTGTATGCATTATTTAACACCATGAGAAAGAAGAGAAAGATCTACAACTTGAGCAGTATACTTATATGAGAAGGAAACAGAAGAAAAATTATAACATAAAAAATAACGGGGTACCAACAATTTGTATATGGATCATAATAAGAGCTTGGTTTTGGCACATGGTTTTATATCGGGCAAACATCTTCCAGTAAGGATTTTAATCTCTCCTAGAGGCCTCTGAGCCACTGTCTGGTTTTCGGAGGGTTACCGCTCCTGTATGTCCTGGGTAGTATGCCAGGGGTCCCATATTTGTGTGCATTTGAGACTGGATTCGGGTGTATATGCCGCCATTCTCTCCATGTTCTCTCTGACCTTTAGTTGTGCGATGAAGTGCTGTATATTTGGAGTAACAGGTTGTTTCCATGTTTGTGCTATTAGTGTGGCTGCTGTGTTGAACACGTGGAACAATAACTTTTTGTTGTGTCCCTTTATCCTTTCCGGAAAGATTTGGAGGAGGGCTATTTGGGTTTTGGTTGGGAGAGAGTAACCTAGGCGCTGTTGAATCAAATCAAATATTTTGGACCAAAAAGGTTGAATGAATGGGCATGACCACCACATATGTAGGAACGCTAAATTCTGCTTATTTGTACATAAAGTTAATTTCAGCTTTCAGCTTCCTTAATAGTTTTCATTATTCATTGGGGTTGTTCTTCTTCCAGACACTTTTTTGTTTTCAGTTCAGTTGGTTTTAGATTGTTACTAACTACCTCTTTTCTCTATGCTTAGGTTTTGAATGACACTTGGGTGTCTTTTCCATCATGGTCAGAAGACTCTACTTTTGTGAGCTCTAAAAAGACCCAGTACGAGGAACACATTTACCGATGTGAAGATGAGCGATTTGAGGTAAGCCTTCGAGTAGGGGCAGACAGGCAGATTCGGGGAGATTTAGTCGCCTGTCGACTAATCGCATCTTCTGGGGGGTGACAGTTAGATCTAATATATCTTACAGGGGGACTGCTTCATCCTAGAAGATGTATTAGAGCTCACTCTATTAAAATCACCAGAAATCCAGCAGTTATTTTGTTAGACTTCATACTGGAATCAGTTATTTGAATGAGCTCTAATACATCTGCTAGGAAAGGAATCCCCCTAAAAGATATAGTGGATATAGTCATTGAATATCTGACACCCAGTTGCTGCATGAAGACAATGAAGAGAAACAGATGATGAGAGAGAAATTAACATAAAATTGATTATTTCAGTAACGATGCAGAATATTTAATTGACTGTATTTAGAATGTTTCGTATTTCAGTATGCAATAGTTGCAATTTAAGCAAACGTTTCATGAAATTAGTGCAAAGTTATTGAGGATCTGTGATTTTTAAAGAAAAGGCAGCTGTCTTGATTTTTAGCAGAGTTTCCTGCTATACTTTCCGTATAAGAGCTACTGTGTTCTTAATTATTTTTAGGGATGCATTTTTTTTCCCTGCAGGACACTAATGGCTTGGCCTAATCCTGCTAAAATGTTGAGATTCTGTCAAATCTTTTATTTGGTGCACACAGTAATTATGGAGGAAAGGAAGATGATTTGTGGAGTGAGTTAGGCATGAGTCTTATAAATGAGTAAGTTGGTAATACTGATAATGTTTTAAAAAGGAGAAGAGATGTAGAAGTTGGAACAATTACCAGTTCAACTAGTTTTATGAGCTCATAGCTATTTTTTTTAATTTACATTTTTTGATATAGTTACGTGTGACGATTTCTTTACATTTCATTGTCTTCCAGCTAAATATAATTCTCTGTTACCTTTTCAGTTGGATGTGGTATTAGAAACCAACCTGGCTACCATTCGTGTTCTGGAGACTATTCAGAAGAAACTTTCACGGCTTTCTGCGGAGGATCAGGCCAAATTCAGACTGGACAATACACTTGGAGGGACATCTGAGGTCATCCACCGCAAAGCTTTACAGAGGATATATGCAGATAAAGCTGCTGATATTATAGATGGTCTAAAGAAAAACCCTGCTGTCGCTGTACCCATTGTCCTAAAGAGGCGAGTGCCTGCAAATATAATGACTAAAGTGTATATGCAAACTTAAATGCAATTTGTTCTTCTGTAATCATTTAGCAGGAATAAGACACCATAGTGTTATAAGTTGGTGTCTGCAGAACTGTGATCTTATTTGCTTACTATGTTAGTTATTGGTTTTAGTATGCAAATATTTTGTCTGCAAGGCTGTCTTTTGGAACTAGGGGCAAACCTGGACTTTCATAAAATATCAGAACATGGGTTGACCAGAGAAAGGGTTTGGGTGGATCAGAAGCAAACCAGGGTCTTGCCCACCTGGGCTCGTTTGACCACCTTGATGTGGGCTATATCAGATCATAACAAGCAGAATACAGGCATTCAGATCGAAGAATGCATTCAGATCCTCAAAAAGATTTGTAAACCTGCCCAATCAATATCTGCCCAACTTTCAGCCAGGTAAATTATTTTGGTGCTACTCTTCCTGAACATTAGCATTTTTGCTCTAATAAATTTGAATTGCAGACCCCATGGCTACACAGAATGTTTATTTATTTAAAACTATAGTAGTGGTACTGAAGAGCAAGCACGTATCATTTACCAGTGCAGTGTGTTGTGTCGCTTGGTGTTACTGCTCCTTAAACTATATGCTGTAGGGACAACCACATTTTGGACTAGAAAATGGGGCTTACATCCACTAAGACTTTACAGTTCTGCTCTAGCTCTTGACAATGCCACCAAGGCAAATCTTGCTTTAAGGGGATAATCGGTTTGTGTTTCTGTCACACTGAAACACTTCAAATTATTCTCCTTTTTCCTTACCATTGTTTATAAACCTTGGATATATTTTAATTTATTTAGTTTTGGGCTGAATGAATGAAAACATTCAGCCAAGGTTTAATGGGGAAATTCCCTAAATTATTATCTGTCCTGTTTTTCAGGTTGAAAATGAAGGAGGAGGAGTGGCGGGAAGCACAGCGTGGGTTTAATAAGATCTGGCGGGAACAAAACGAGAAGTACTATCTTAAATCTCTGGATCATCAGGGTATCAACTACAAACAGATTGATACAAAGGTGTTGCGGTCCAAGAGTCTTCTTAATGAGATTGAAAGCATCTATGATGAGGTAAGAATTACATAGTTTGTGCTAGATCTCATGCAGTGTCTTGTGTTTGGCAGGGGGTGCTAGTAGAACTGGTTGTACACATATAGATGGGTAGCCGCACTGCCAACTGATCTGGAGGGCAGAATCAGCAGCTTATCTCTCCATGTATGGCCAGTGTAACTGTAGAATCCTGAACTGTCAAAAAAAAAAAGACCTTTTAGCTTTTCATATTTGTAGTCGTTTGTAGAATCACAATTTTCCATTTTCCACTCCGCTCTCTTAACAATTTTGTAATCTCATTAGGTTGAGCAAATTAGCAGAAATTACTTCTCTATAATATGTTTGCAGCGGCAGGAACAAGCTTCAGAAGACAATTCTGGGATCTCTTCTGGCCCACACCTCACACTCACTTATGATGACAAACAGATACTGGAGGATGCAGCCTCACTTATCATCCACCATGTAAAACGACAGACTGGCATTCAAAAGGAGGACAAATACAAGATAAAGCAGATTGTCTATCACTTTATCCCGGATTTACTTTTTTCGCAGCGTGGGGAGCTCTCTGATGTAGAGGAAGAAGAGGAGGAAGAAATAGCAGAGACTGAAGATGGAGTTACAAAAAAACACAATGGAGTGGCGGTTGGTGGCGGTAGTAGTCCTCCAAAGGCTAAGCTGATGTTTGGAAACACAGCAGCACAAAAGTGGCGTGGTATGGAGGATGCATACAACCTTTTTTATTTGAACAATAACTGGTACATATTCCTTCGTCTACATCAGATATTATGTTCCCGACTTCTTCGCATCTACAACCAGGCAGAGAAACAAGTGGAGGAAGAGATGAGGGAAAGAGAATGGGAAAGAGAGGTACTGGGACTAAAGAGGGACAAAAATGACAGTCCAGCTATACAGCTTCGACTAAAAGAACCAAGTAAGTGAAAAGTTAGGATAATCTGAAGTAGAGTAATTTTATATAAATAAGAAACATACATTTTTTCCATGTTCACTACTGGAACTCTGTTTAACTATGCAAAGTATTATTAGCCCCTTGACTACTTCCCCCTCTTGTTTTCTATCACATTTTAATTTTTACAATGCTTTTTTCTGCCAACTACTTTTACATTCATGTATACTTTAAATTGTCATCAAAAATACTGTGGCATGACCATGGAGCCACTACGAGCAGCCATAAAGGAAACTGTCTGGAGGAGGCAGTGTCCGCTACAGTTCCCCACTTTGCACATCCTTAAAGGAGAACTAAACCCTTCATTAAAAAAAAACCCTACCCTGCATAGAACCTCTTACCCTGGGCTAATGCCCTTAACTTTTTACTCATCCCTCACAGCAGTTTCAGGCATTGGAGTTAATGGCAGCCATCTTCTTCGGTAATCTTCACTTCTTTTTCTGGGTCTTTGGCAATTTCCGTGAGTTTTGGCACATGCGCAGTTTTCCAGAACTGGGAAATTGCTACAACTGCGCATGCACCGTCAATAGATGAAGATTACCAAAGAGAAGAAGATGGGTGCCTTGACCTACGATGCATGAAACTGCTGCAAGTAGGAGTAGGGTTTTTTTTTTTTTTTTTTTAATGAAGGGTTTAGTCCTTTAAGGTCACACGTGTATTGCTTATAGACAGTCATGGGATTTGAATGGCACAGACCCCCATCATTGCTGCAGCCATGGTGAGGGGCTGTTATTTCTTCAGTTAAATGGTACCCTGACCATGCTTCTATTTGTGACATTTTAAATACAATCTGTATCCAGCATCCAGAGAGTTTAAAAAAAAACATGTTATAATTGTATATTAGGTTTTGTGTTTAAGCACATTTTCTCTATCCTTCTATCAGTGGACATAGAGGCTGAAGATTATTATCCAGCTTTCCTAGACATGGTTCGGAACTTGCTTGATGGGAACATGGACTCCAATCAGTATGAGGATTCTTTGCGAGAGATGTTTACCATCCATGCCTTTATTGCCTTTACTATGGACAAGCTGATTCAGAGCATTGTCAGACAGGTGAGTTTGGAATACCCTGACTGGATTATTAACAATTGCATGATGATCTAATATTTTAGCATCTCTCTTTGAAACACATAAATATTCAATGTGGATCCTGCTGCTACTGTAATTCCTTTATCATTTGATTCATTTGTCTTAATGCCCCAAAGTCAGGTCATAGGTAGTTCGGCCACATATGTGAAGATGCAGTCCAACATTTTGCTGGTGATGAAGCCTTCTCTAGGGTTGGTAGTGCTACAAGTTTACTGGCTTTTATGAATTTGCCCAACTGTGTCTAGTCATTTTCTCCACTTTGCCCTTGAGCATTTCCACATTGCAGGTCTACATACTTTTCCAAGATCCAGATTGTAGAATTCATTTTTTTTTTACTAATTTCATATTTACAACCAGTTCTGAATCCATGGCTGGCAAAATATGCATAGCATGCAAAACTCTTTGTTAATATAGTCATCCAGTGCTCAAATGTGCTGGAAAAGTACATACCCAAAAGGTGCTTGCCTATCTGCTGTATGACTGGAAATATGTGTCACTTGCAGGACTGTGCATTCATACACATATATAGAAAACAGTGCAGGTAGAAGGACGTGCTGCTTTACAAATGGAGGATTGACTCCAGTAGCACAACAGTACCAAAAACTTTTCAACCTTCTCATAATACTGCCCTTTCTGTTCTAGAAGCATTAGTGAAACATCCAAGACATGTTTGATTAATTAGTTTAATTGCACCAGTACCTATCTTGACGGAGTTTGCAATAGATGCTTGTGTTTGTGCCCCTTTATTAATAGTTATTTTTGTGGATAGAGAGTGGAAAGCTCCACTGTTTCAGGATTAGCTCCTGATGGAATTGATACAGTAGGGAAAATGTTTTCAAACACATGTTGAGAAGGGTTGTTTTATGGTGAGATGCATGCCTTTGGTGAAACCATTCACTTTTTGAGTTGCTTTTAATTTTGCTTCACTTTTCCACTTTTAGCTCCAGCACATAGTCAGTGATGAAATCTGTGTGCAGGTGACTGAACTGTACCTTTCTGAGAGCAATACCAATGCCACTGGAGGTCTGCTGTCCACTCAGGCTTCACGTAACCTGAATGAGGCAAACTACCAGCGTAAAGCTGAGCAGCTAATGTCAGATGAGAATTGCTTCAAGGTAAGGCCTGCTACAAAGCTGATGTCTATTGATCAGTTAGCGTTTTATTTCACAATATTTTATACTTCTTTTATATGTTAGATACATATTTTGCTTAACTCAATCCAACGTATATTAGTTATACTGACACTAAAAAATGAATGTTAAAGGAACAGTAACACCAAAAAATTAGTGTTTTAAAGTAAAGAAAATATAATGTAGTGTTGCCCTGCGCTGTTAAAACTGATCTGTTTGCTTCAGAAACACTACTATAGCTCATTTAAACAAGCTGCTAAGTAACAATGGCGGAAATTGAAAAAGGGCTATATGGCACAGGACAAGTAATGGATAACAGATAACATTATGTTCTACAGAACTTATCTGCTAACTGCTGTGTAACTTGAGCCTTTTCTCCTTTGAATGGCTTCTCCCATGGCCACACAACAGCTTATTTTTAAAAACAATAGTAAAGTGTTTCTGAAGCAAACATTGCAATTTTACCAGTGCAGGGCAACACTGCATTATATGTTTATTACTTTAAAACAATTTCATTTTTTGATGTTACTGGTCCTTTAACATATGAATGTACATTAAATATTACATATAGATCATGTTGATCATTTTTTGCTGAGAGGTTTGTTTTTGTATATAATTGTTAGTTGAATTTCCTAAAACTGACACTCTGACTTTGCCAACCTGACTGTCCTATCTCAGCCTGTTAGTTACAATTTCTAATGCTAACGGACTCCTGCTGCACAAATATGTCAGCCCCCTCATACAGGAACATGGGGGGGATTAGACAGGTAATGTAAAAGCATCATGCAAATACTTTAGGCAAAGTTAGAAGTAGCTTTCAAAGCCAATATTATAATAGATGTAAAAAAAAGTTTAATTTCAGGTGTCCATATCTCTTAAATTAAAGTATAATAATGTCCGAGTTTTGTATGGTTGGCTAAATCCGTGAAGGCAATAACCTATACAGGAAAATGTTATCACCAGCCCCTTTGGTATTTCAATCTTGTATGTACACATGGCAAATAAACTAGGTATGAGAAAGGTGTTCGATGTTTGCCTCTAAAGGAGACTGAATTGGAAATCCCCCTTATATTATATTAGCAGCAGCTTACTATTATAATTTTAAAATTTTTAACTGAAATTGCAAAAGAATCAAATAAGGCATTTTCCCTTTTATTTCAAATTATCCATACTCTTATTTCTGCAGTTGATGTTCTCCCAGAGTCATGGACAGGTCCAGTTAACAATTGAACTACTGGACACTGAGGAAGAAAATTCTGATGACCCAGCGGAGACCGAGGTAAGCCCAGCTCTCGCCTGAGGGGCTCTCGGTTACCGCCACTTCAGGCAGGACTCCCCGCCCTCCAAGACCTAATGGGGAAGGGGTCGGCGGGGGGTAATGTGTGAGAACAGTCCTAGAGACTCCGTCTACTGAGATCAAATCACAATCCACCCTGGTTGCACACAACCTGCAATGTGCTGATCTGATTTTTATTTACCTGTACAAAGTAATGTTACCTACCTGTGGTTTGTTAAAAACAGAAACCAGAAAAGGCAAAAATTAAAAAAAAAAAAAAAAAATTCTGAAACAAAATCAAAATGTAATATAATAAATAAATAATTGTTTTAACGATCCCGGGTGACTCAGTGATTTGTTCTGTTCTCTTTCTCTCTTGCTTTCATTTCATCTCTTACACCCCCTTCTAGTCCTTTCTCTCTTTCATTTTTCTCTACCCTTAATACTTTTATTCACATTGGATAAAACAATTTGTTAGTTCTGTGGCAGAGATGCATTCATAGTTTGTATACCAGTGCCTTGTTTTACTCTCATATTATCTGCGATTAATACATATCTAGTGCTAGAGGCCTAAATGTATATAAAATACTATGTAAAAATGAAGGACGTAGTATAGCCTAACATTAGTTTTGTTCTCATGTGGTTCACATCCTAGAATCGGTTGCAATAAATCATTTTATGCACCCCCTTTGAAGGTAAACTCTATACAGTAGGTTTTAGTGACTTCAGTATGTTGTAGTTTAGTCAAATTGCAGGTCTATCCTTGCCTTACTACATCATAGGTTTTAAGATTTTTTTTTTTTACTCTGAGACCTTCATGTTGATTAACAATACTATACAGCTTGTTATGTAGAAATATATATTTATATAAATCATGTAAATTCAATTGATTAGTTCATTATTCTGTGGTGTTCATTGACCATAAACAACACAAAAATAATTCTCTTAAAGGAGAAGAAAAGGTTAAAACGAAGTAAGCTTTATCAGAAAGGCTTGTATAAATAGACCAATAAACCCTCAAAGTAATGCTGCTCTGAGTCCTCTATCAAAAGAAACACAGCACTTCTTTCCTTCTATTGTTTACACATGGCATTTTGTATCAAACTTCCTGCCTTCAGCTTAAACCTCTCTGTCTTGGGCGTGAGCATGCTCAGTTTGCTCCTCTTTCCCCCTCCCTTCTCCCTCTCCCTCTTCCCTCCCAACTCTAATCTGAGCACAGAGGTATGAGTGAGCAGGGAGAGACTCGGCAGGAAGTGATGTCACACCAAGTTAATATGTAATATGCTTTATCCCGAACAAACAGAGTTCTAGAGCTGTTTACCCAGGTATGGTAAAGCATTGTACAGAATAAATATAGTGTTCTAGCTTGCACTATAATCTATTCTCAATAAACGGCCTCAGTAGCTTTCCTTCTTTAAATGACTTTTAACAAATTAAAAAGTATAAATCTGAATTGACCTGACTGAATTCTGTCCTGTATATGAGAATCTTTATTTGAAGTAGCATTCCTGGTTTTAACACAGTGTCACCCATCTTTTAACTGTTGTCTAGACAAAATTCCACCTAGTCTATTGTGCTCGGTGGAACCTTAGATCATTTTTATACATTATCTGCAAACAAAGGGCCTGCAAAAATAAACCAGGTCTTTACAGATAATTTCTGTTTAGTCTGACATTTTGAACATTTGGGGTAACTCCAACAAAGTAAATGTAATTAGAGCATTTTGATTCCTTGGTGCTGCATTGGACAGAAATTGTAAACCTGTTGTGGCATTCATAAAACACGTCTTAACAGTTCTCCAATATATAAATATTTAAGTGATCCATATCTTTATAGTAGTCACAGGGCAGTTTAATACCTGAGCATATCATTAACTGATTACAGATGCCCTTTAATAGCCCTTGATAAACCTGTGTACGTAGCTTCCAGTTCTGCACCTACACAACCTCTGTCCTGAATCTTATGAACTATACAGAAATGAACATCATGTCATTAGTTATGAAGTCAGGACCTCATCTGTATGTAAGTGAACCAGCAGCTTGGAAGGTGCATGCTTGGGGCTATTAAGTGGTGTATAGTTGCACTGAGCTGATCCTGGCATTTAACTCTGCATTAAAGAAGCAGCTCGGTGTAAAAATTAAACTGGATAAATAAGTTGTGCAAAATTAAAAAAAAAAAAGGCTGGAGTCAACAGATATTTAACATAATAGCCAGAACCACGGCTTTGCAGCTATCTAACCTCTTGGTGGAAGGGAGGCCAGATGGAACACAACAGTTCAGTTAGCTTTTAAACCTGACCTTAAAGAACCCTCCTCCCCTGTGTAGGCCCCCCTCCGGGCAAATGCCCATAAATTTTTACTTACCCCTCCTTCCAGGTCCTGTCCAGCGGAGTTCATGGCAGCCATCTTCCGAGTGCTCTTCTTCCTGTGTTTGGTGGGGCATGCGCAGTAGGAGACATTTGCTGGTTCGGATCTACTTCCGATTTCTTTTTTCGGAAAGTCCGTGTCTTTTGGGCACATGCGCATTTGGAGGCATTTGGTGGTACAGAGCTACTGCACATGCACCCAAAAGTCACAAAGTTTCCATTTTTGTTTTCGTGAAATTTTGTGACTTTCGGCTCATGCGCAGTAGATCCTAATTAATTAGGTTATTTTTACACTGAGCAGTTCCTTTAATAGTGCCAGTTTGAACTGATGATGTGACGGTGCTTTACTTATGTTGGATACACTGAATGCATACACTTGTGAGCCCTTTGGATGCAGTTTCAGTTATCCGTGTAACTTACATTTCGGGTTATTTAGCTGACAAAGTTTTTAGTAAAATTGTTTAACCTGATGAAGAATTAACAAATGTATTTCGTAAAAAAATTGTACTCCTAATGCACTGTTTACATGTTGCCTTAAAGGCTGCAATTAGGGCTTTTAAACAAGAGACATGCGTGTGTGTGTTTGTGTGTGTGTGTGAGTATAGGAACTGTCTTGGGTTTTACTAATATTAGACTCTCTCTATTTGTAAAGGCACATATCTGCTGCATCACATTTATCCTTCCTGTCATATGAAAGTGTAATAGATCCAGGGCCTGCAAAGTGACCATGCTTAGTCTGCTCTTATGAAAACTGACAACCTTACTGCACAGATTAGGTGGACATTTACAAAAATGCATACAGAATAGTTTAGTGTTGCTCAAACAAACACAACAATCCAATAAGATGCAAGAAACCTGAGTTTTAGGTTCCCTTGTAAACTGGTTTAACAGAATACATTTTCTATGATTATTAGAAGAATTAATACACTTCTTATAGTACAAGGATCTGTAACTACTGATGTTCCTCCTTTACAGGACCATGCATTAAACTAATGGCATCTGTTTGCATTACCACTAAATAAGGAACTTTTGAAGCAGTAACAAAAAAATAAAGTTGTACTAGAGACCTGTGGGAAGGATCCCTGTCCGCAAGAACTTCTGCAGGCAATTTCTACTTCTGCAGGCAATTTCCTCAAATGACAAAACCAAAAATACTTGAATTTCATTCATGTTCAAGGGAGAATTAACTTCTAAAACATATGGCTAAAAATTCTTTATCATAATTGTCCACATCAGCCCCCATTTTACATCCTGTTAGGCTATTTTTTGAGCATCCCTGGCACTGCATGTGTGGTGTACTTTGGTATGCTATTGAAAAGCTTATGGGTTGTTTAAATGTATACAAATATTATCTAGAAGTGATGGCTCTCCTCACAATAGCTCATTCTATATGGACTGGTTATCCATTCTAAATGGGAATGTACTGACTCCAGTGCTGTCAAGTGAATCTCAAAGAATAATACTCCTAGTATTGTGAATTTAATATATTGCTACTAATCCATCTAATATGAATGTAATGGTATATATTTGAGATATAGTAAGCCAATTCCTAAGCTTGGCTAACTCATAGCAACCCAGAGCATGAAATTAAAGATGGGGCTATGGGGGGACATCATTGAAAGCACATATGTTCACTGCTAAAGGGCTGTGATGTATATAGCGCTAGAATAATACTTTTTGAGATTCAGTTTACCTTTAAAGGGGATCTAAACCACAAAATATTAAAGGTGGGGGTTCTCCTTTAATTTACATTTTCATATGTTGTAGATTGGCCAATTCTAAGCAACTTTTCAATTGCTTTTTCATATTTGTTTTATATTTTTTAATTATTTGCCTTTTTCTTTTGATTCTTTACAGCTTTCAGATGGGGGGCACTTCTGTAAGGCTTCAAATGTATTGTTATTGCTACTTATTACTCTCCTTTCTATGCAGGCCTCTCCTTTTCATATGACATTCTCTTTTTTTAAATCAATGCATGGTTGTTATGGTAATTTGAACCCTAGGAACCACGTTGCTGAAATGGCAGACTGGAGAGGTTCAGAATAAAAAAAACTAAATAACTGAAAAACCACAAATAATTAAAAAAAAAATTAAACCCATTCGCAAAATGTATCACTCTGTACATCATACTAAAATTTAACTCAAAGGTGAACAACCCCTTTAACTTATGAAAGTTACTCATAGTGGTTTCTGTGATATTGTCAGTTTGTGGCATAATGTAATAAATGGTCTGAGGTTTGCTACTTGACTAGAAGCTATTTAGTAGACATGGCAACAGTTTAAAAACACATATCTAATTTATTTTCTATAGATTGCTTAGTTAGGTAAACTTTAAATGTATTACAATAACCCATAACACTTCCGGGGACTTTCTTATCAACGGCTGTTTTTTAAAGGTCGATGCACTTCCTGTATAATCAAGTTTAACTCTCTCTAGCATTTCTGACTGTCAATAGAGCCAAATACCTTGTATTTCAGAAACTACATAAATTAGAAAATTATTGTAGATCACAAATGTGCTCAGTGAAGCACACTGAACATGTTTACATTCATTTATGGGAGTGTTGGATACCCGTTATGGTTGTTTTTCCACTTTATATCCACATATTTCAGGCAGTATGTTTATAACAATGTAAAGAGAATATAAATCAGCAAAACTAACAATACAAAATGTGATCGTTACACTGACCACTCATTACACTGCAAGTTTTAATTGTGTTCTGTTTATTTTTTATAGCACCACAGAGGTATGCAGTGTAATGTATAAACATACTGTAGTTCTCAAATAATCTAGAATTATTCTAAACTGACTTGTGAATAGTGCAAGAAAGTTAGGGTGAGTCCCTGCCCTGAAGAGCTTACAGTTTAGTAGTTATCCAACTGTCCGCTTTAAAGATTAACTTGAACGTGGCAAAATAACTGTTTTATCTATAAGACCTCTTAATATGTGCATTGGAGCAAAACTTTGACGCCTTTTTCCATTGGAGGTTGAGTAACTGTTAAAAAAAAAAAAAAAAATTTTATGTGCAAAGAAAAATGTTTGCTTTTCCAATTGACGGTTAATGAAGATACCACAGCTTACTGCTTGTTCAGTTTAATTTATAAAACATTTTGGAGCTGCCAGTATTGTTTGCTATGGCTATACAGCCTTGCGTTCTGTGGACAATGCTTTAACAGATACAAGAAATATGTCCATTCTTATTCATTATTATTGTAATTATAAAGGAATGTAAGTGGAAAAGAAACACACTTTGTGCTGTGTTTATAAGTATTGGATCTTACGTTCCCGGGGTGGAACTACCAAGGGGGCTTGGCATTTGAGGCCCTGTATCACAGTGGAGCCTGCTTGGGATACTGTGGTGTGATGTAATCCACATTTTAGGTAAGGAACATAGGCCCATGAGGCTTTGGTTACATTACTCTTATTCACTAAGTAGTGTATCACAGCACTAGAAAACTTGCTATAGCTCAGAGCTTGTAAATTATGTCTATTGCTTCAGGCAACTCTGACATAAAGAGCATTGGTTCTGCTTCTCTCCATCTGCCTACTTAGGAGGAGAGAAGCTGAGCCAATGCTGTGTGTGACTGGAGCCTAGGGTAGCTCGGCCACTAGCTTTAAATTAAATGGTTTTTAAAACCCCTCTTAAATTGAGCATGATTTTAATTGTTCTGTCACTTAGCGGCAAAACAATTTTGACCGTTTGGAACAGTAATAAGAAATTTGGTGCTATCAAGGTATTTTCCCATTCAAGTCAAGAGGGTAGATAGGGCACCCTTCCTTGCAACCGGGGTTTTGGGTGAGTGATATGAATAGAAGAACCCAAGTGAAAAAAAATATAAGTGGTATAATGCCAGGATATAGCTTGGTACATATTCAGATATTGGCCTAGCTTCTGCATCAAATATGTCAAATGTTTATCAGTAAAGCTGGAAAATCCTGTCGGCCATCCGAGTAGGCCTGAGGTCCCCCTATTGGATCTGGTTTTTGACCTCTGGGCCAAACTTTTGGATCAGGCTAATTTGGCCAACCTTGTGACCACACCAAATATGCTGTTTTGTATATGGCCAGCATAAGCCATATCAAATCATTGCTACTTCTAAAGAAAAGAGAATAAAATGAGATTGTATACTCCATTTTCCATCTTCCCTTTTATTGCATCTCAACATGCTTTCCTAGTAAGGAAACGGGCACTCTTTTTGGGATGATATAAGGAACTAAAGGAGCAGATCTTTCTCTAGTTGGTCTTCTCAGGTGATCATCAAAATCCTTCTGTTTTGAATTTGTCTGTAGTGCACAAATAGGGCTAAACGTATTGCACAATGCAGTTGACATCTAAAAGAATTTTTCAGTCAGTCTGATCCATATCTTGCCACGGCCCGACCCAGTAGTAGTTGGGAAGGCTGTTGGACCAATGAGAAAATGAATAAAAAGGCAATAATTAGCTGGCTTGCCTTATAGTAATGAGAAACTAACAGTCCATAAATACTAATCCTTCTGCTTTAAAGTTAATTATTTTTTTTTATGATAGCCAGTAAAACCTTTTAAAGGTTACATATTTATAGAATTATTTACCTGCACTCTAATGGTTTAGAGATCTAATGATGAAGTTATTTTGTTTTCCTATACTTTTTGGGGGAGATTAGAAATGTGTTGTGCTCCCTCTGTGAGATCCTATACAGACACCTAAATTGAAGCACTAGAAATGTGCCTCTCACCTAACAGCAGATGCTAATAGAATCTTACGTTCAACTGCATTTTTATCTGAGGCCCAGTGCACAGCTATTGTATATAAAATGATTTACTTATTTTTTAAAGACAATTCTGGGCCTATGAATGTGCAAGCCCAATCAAGCAACCCACTCGTAAATATTCAGATAATGGCAGTATAATCTATACACTGGAAAGTGAATGCAAACCCAAACTTTAGTAGGGTATATTTCCCTTCACTGCTATTTATATTCTGAGGGATAACATTAATTATTTTGTATTGTTTGAAGGGATATAGCATCAGTGTAACATTAATGTCCTGCATAGAAACACAATAGCATTCAACTAGTATAGGCCAGTAAGCGTAATGTAATTTTCTAAAAAAAAAATAAAAAAAAAAGTCTTCAGTGGCCTCAATACTGTATAACCAGAAAAATGACTTCACATACCACTTCTGATTACAATTAACTGAAATTCAACCCCCATGGAATATATCAAACTTCTGGTCTACTACACTAAAATTGTAGGAAGCTTCACACAGCATCACACAGGTATCTATCCTGCATGCCAGGCAGAAAAAAGATGGCTGCCCATACGAAATGTGTACAATTGTTCTTTATGACCATCTGGAAATGCAGAGAAGCCAGTGCATCTGTACACAAATTGTATATCTGGACATCATTTCAAATGTGAACAAATAAACTGAAGCTGGCAGGATAATGTGTATTACTAGACCTCTGGTCTGATACATGCCCAACAGTAGGCCGTTGGATTGAATTTGGCCAAACTATCCAACTAGCTTTTCTGTTTATCATATGCAGTGGTGTGGTTTGGAATCGTTGTTTGGGGTGATGGGACTGTCTTTGGTTGCATGACCAAAACAAAAGTAATGTTATCTTCAGCAGACACACAATCATTTCTGTTGCCTAGATGCAATAAAAGGACCAGTAACATTTTCTTTTAGTTGAAGTGATCTAGTATGTACAATAAACGTTTTTTGAAGGTAATGTCCTGTTTACCTTCTGTAGTAATAGTGATTCTTCCTGTTTATCCGACGTGGCAATAGTGACTTCTGCTTTCCTGACTAGTTTTGTGCTATGCCAGGGGTATGTCTGGGATTAAAGGAATAGTAACACCAAAATGAAAGTGTTTTAAAGTAATGAAAATGTCATTTTGCTCTGCACTGTTAAAACTTGTATTTGCTTCAGAAAGACAACTATAGTTTATACAAACAAGCTACTTTGTATCCATGGCGACAGCCATTCAAATCTGAATTTAAGTTAAATCGTGACTCTATATGCGTTAAATGTACTTAGACAAATGTATACTTTAATTTAGATGGATTGCTACTTTGGTGCATTTAGATTTTTCCTGTAGTCCCAGCAGTCTGGGTTTTTATGATCTGTTTGTGTAGCTCAAGTTCAAACATTAACCCTGAAAATATTTCTTGCAGCGCTGGTCTGATTACATTGAGAGGTACATGAACTGTGACTCCACTTCTGCAGAACTTCGACAGCACCTTGCACAAAAACCTGTGTTCTTGCCTAGGTGAGTGTTCTAATGCATGGTAACATGTAAATGGAACCTTAAAGAGTAAGTAAACCATTTAGTTTCTCTCTTTCTAAAATTACTCAAAACAGTCCCTAGTATAACTTACCTTTCTCCTTCCATTATGTTTCTTTTTTTGTTTCTCTGATACAAGTAGCTACTTTCTTATCAAACCATCTCCTGAGCTCCTTCTCTTTGACTAGGAAAACCTCAGAGGTGCCTACTGCACATGCCTGAATGATTTCCATTGGAGAAGAGGTAGTGGGCATGCCCTGTAAGTCTTCATATTCTGAGAGACAAGGAGAGCTCAGGCAGCACAGCGTCACACTAGACAAGGAAATAGCTAAAAGAGCTGCAGTTAAAGGGGTGGTTCATCTCTAAGTTAATTTTTAGTATGCTATAGAATGGATATTTCTTAGTAACTTTTCAATTGGTCTGCACTTTAAGTTTTTTCATTATTAGTCTTCTTCTGATACTTTCCAGCTTTCATATATGGGTCACTGACCCCCATCTAAAAACAAATGCTCTCTAAGGATAGAGATTTATTCTAGCATTTGCTTATCCTTCTATAGTCCTCTCCTATTCATATTCAAGAGCTGCTGGATAATAAGCTAAATAACTCAAAAAACTAAAATAATAAAACCTGAAAACGAATTGAAAATAGTCTCAGAATATCACTCTCTACTAAAAATGTAATCTATCATACTAAAAGTTAATTCAAAGGCAAGCAATCCCATTAAGCTGCTTCTATCAAGTACACTAAAGACTTAAATCAAGACAGAAAGGTATGTTATTCTGGGGGCTGTAGGAGTAATGTAGGGGGTTTTAAATAAAAGGCTTGCTTGTCATTTAAGAAATGTTTCCAGATTTGTCTTAATTTTTCTAGAGGATGGAGTAGTAATTTTGTAACACACTGTATACACCCAGGGCTGGCTGTACCAAGTGCGGGGCCCAATTGGAACCATTTTGGTGGGGCCCCTTAGAAGGAACTTTGCTGTTTGCAGGGTCACAAATAGATGGGCAAATAGTGCCTGCTTTCCCTTCGGTCTAAGTGATGGCTGCCAGTTGGGGATGGAGGTAGGCTGGGCAACTGGGGAATTAAGGGAATAGGAATCAGAGCTTGCACTGGAGCGGGGCCCCCATAAGTGCGGGGCCCAATTGGGCCAAATTGGTCGAGTGTGCTTAAAACCGGCCCTGTATACACCCATTGTGTTATGTTCTTACTTAGGAACCTGCGCAGAATAAGAAAATGCCAGAGGGGCAGGGAGCAGCAAGAAAAAGATGGGAGTGGAAAGCGTTCGCTGGAGAACTTGGAGAGCCTTGATAAGCTTCAGTGCAAGTTTAAATTGAATTCTTACAAGATGGTCTATGTGATAAAATCTGAGGACTACATGTATCGGCGAACTGCCCTGCTGCGGGCACAGCAGGTAATTATTAGTATTGGTGCAGAAAAGGCTGGTGTTATTTATAGTTTTATTTGTATTATTTTTTGCGGGGGGAGCGATGCTCAGAATTGAGAATCTGAGACATGAAGTTCTAAGGGCAGCCTAACAAAAACAGATGTTGCCTCAAGGGCCCATAAAATAAAGCAGTGTTTGTAAAAGTCCTGCAAGTAGATCACAGTTGTGAATATGGCAGCATGGAAGTTGATTATAATGAGATTAGCAACACCAAAGATTTTACGGTGTAGTATGTCTCTTTTTCATCATAAGCTCAATGAATAGTGTTTGAGCCGCCCTATACATTTTGCTTATTGTTTTTGTTAGGAAATATGTATGGCTTTTATTTCTCGAACTAGACAAATCTCAAATTGTAAGTGAAGTCGTGTTATTTTACTTCCTGTCCAAACAAACACAATCCTTTATACTTCTTGTCAAATAACATCACCAACCTTCTGGGAAGGCCTTTGTATAATGAGCTGCTCCTTTTCATCTAGTGAGAGGGAGGGTTTTGTAATAGTGAGGGCGTCTGTGTTATTTGTTTTTATTGTGCTCAATATTTCCCCTTGTATAGGCAAAATAAGCGAAACCATTATTTTCAAAAGGAGAACTAAATGTTCTGAAAGAAAAACAAATTAAACCCCTACGTATTATCATAGGTGACAAATTAAAGAATCTTCACAAATAGGCATTTAAATATTGCCTTTTTGTGTTAATTACTTAGATCCTCCATTTTATGTTTATGTACATTTTAAGTGGGAAGAAAAGTAGGAGTAAAAGGCGAAGCTATCTTCATCAATTGGCTGATTTAATATAGCAAGTGTCTGTGCCCTTGGCTTATGCAGAGCCTTGTTCAACCCTGAGGGATGGAAATAAATTACTGTGACACGTAGAGCAAAGGTATTATATTGTATATATTATATTGAGTATAACAGACAAGATAAATAAGTAGAAGGTGGACTGCAAAACCAATATATTAAAAATGCAATTTATTGTATAATCGCTAAAACACTGGTCGGCCAGAAAACACAGTGAATAAATAATTCTAAAATCAGTATTAAATACAATCCAGGTGGGTAATCACTTTTCCTGTGGAGAACATCCAAATGACTGTTCATTGCTGTTGTTGTATGCTTAAAATTTAAAAAAAGAAGATGGTTTTGAGTTGTACTTCAACAAGACAGAAAAATAATATCCCAGAAGTTGGAGCTGGGATTCACAAGCAGTGGAGTTTGCAGAGTATTTAGTTAGATATAAAAAAAAACAGGCTGGCTGATAGATGGCTGAATTTAGAGCGCAAATTTTAAAAATGGGTATTTTGGGGCATCCCCTACTCCCTCCTCCTTGCCAGCTGCACAGGACCCCCAAAAACAAATCTGGAATAGTCTCACCAGATACACCGTTCCCGGAATTTCTCAAGGGCACAGTTGGATTTAAACTCTCTACAGCCTTAAGATCGTGTTACGAGTTTCTCTGTAGTTGACCTTTTCACGATGATCCAAGATGGCGCACTGTCAGTGTGTGCGATCCACAGTGGAACTTAACATCCAATTACTTTTCACGATCTCCTGCTGCTTCATCAATTTCACGAACTGACGATTCACAAGGAACCAATAACTTTTCACAATGTTTTCGTGACTTTGATTAAAAGCATAAAAAATGAAAGTTCACACCAAGGATTGATCCCACATGGATACTGCAACGCGTTCCGCCACACCAAGGCTTTCTCAAGCATTTAAAGTGCAGTCCTTCTTATTTCTGATTCCTAGGGATAGATTGTAGTTATTTATGGGCCAAGGTGTGCTTTTACCTAGGCTTCAGAAATGTAAGCATTCTTCCGGAATGCATTTCTTCGATTCATATCCAGTTGATAAATTGAGCAATATGAAAGTTATTTTTTATAATCGATATTTGGCTTCAAAACTGCTACCTGGTTACTAGGGCAGTTAACCCCAGTGTAAATTCTAACCCCTAGAGCTGCAGTACATCTCTGCACCTAATATTATCTCCATTTCAAACTTACTAGTTAATCAACAGATTATTATACAATCAATCAAACTAAAGGCTTTGAGAAAGAGGTCACTCTTGCTTCAAACTGTGTGTTGTTCTGTAAATGGGCATCATTTTTAATTTCTGTAGAATAAAAACTTACAGGTATTGGTGCTTTGGTCACAATTCAACCTTTTGCTAATGTAAATAGTCTTGTACAAATAAGGGCTGACCCATAAGTTTACATTAGTTTAGTAGGGTGTTGTACCATATTAGCTGTAGATCAAGAACCTGAAAATATAGAGTAGGGCAGGGGTCCCTGACCTATTTTACCTGTGAGCAACATGCAGATGTACAAGGAGTTCAGAGCAACACAAGAATGAATAATGTTCATGGGAGTGCTAAATAAGTGCTGTAATTGACCATTCACTAGCCCCCATATGTTCTGGCAGCCTACAGTAGACTCTGTTTGGCAGTACACCTGTTTATTATGCAACCAAAACGTGCCTCCAAGAAAGAAAATCAAAAATAAGCACCTGCTTTGAGGCCACTGGGAGCAACATCAAGGGGTTGGAGAGCAACAGGTTGCTCAAGAGCCACTGGTTTGGGACCACTGGAGTAGTGGATAGCTTTTATTGGCTAACTGAGTAGGTAAAAAAAAGTGAGCTTTTGGGACTGCTTAGATCCCTGCTTCAGACATAAGATATACTATGCCTGAAACAAGGACCCAAGTAGTCCTGAAAGCTCACATTTTTTAATCTGCTCCATAATACATCCGTTTATTTCAGATGAACTTTTGTGGAAGCTTAACATACACAAACCTCCTCCTTAATACTGGGGGACCTCATTACATTTAATTTGAAATCAAACCAGCCACCACTGATACATTCTAGTGTGACATGACTCTGTATACCTTGTTTTGTGACTTTTCCCACATTGCTTTACAGTCCCATGAACGAGTGAGCAAACGACTACACCAGCGTTTCCAGTCCTGGCTGAGAAAATGGAATCTTGAACATGTTAGCCATGAAATGGCCTCTGAAAGCAGAAAGTGGCTGATGGGGGAGGGGGTTGAGGGAATGGTGCCTTGTACCACTAGTAGAGACTCTGAGATCCTGCACTTTGTGGACATAAATAAGTATCGAGTCAAGTACGGGGCAGCCTTCAAAACCCCATAATGTTTTTAAACTGAAGGAGAATGCATTGAAACTCTTTGAGATTGATCTGAAGATCATTGACTGCCGTCTAAACCAGAAGGATGACCATCAAAGGCATGACTAGGCCTCAACCCTTACATAGAGAATTCATGAACCTCTTCTGCTGCCAGAGGAATATTCTTAATCCTCTGACTGGAGAAATGGGACAGTGTTACTGAAATTCTTGCCTTCCTGCCATTTCCTCCCAGTAAATCCTCTTTGCCACCCTTCTGTATATACATGCGTGTACATAACGTCAACAAAGGTCCGTTTGATTAATTTCTTGTACCCCATATTGCATATTATTTTATAACAAGTAGCATTAGTTTTATGTCAGATGTCTTTGTAACATAGTAATGGGGAAAGGGACATCTTAGTAAGCCACACCCTCCTTTATTACAGTTTTTACCAAAGGGAGTCTGTTGAGAAGTGTGGTTTTAGTATACATATATATATATATATTTCTTCCCTTGACTGTCTGTCAATGTGTTTTTCTTTCCCAACCCTACTTTATTTTTTTCTGACCCCTTTTTTTAAACACATTGTAAATAAAGTAAAGGTTTGGTATGATCTATGTTGTTTTT
>CM044436.1:50690834-50709894 GCA_024363595.1 Xenopus borealis | reverse complement strand
TTTTTTTTTTTTTTTTTTTTTTTAAACATTGGACATTTCTACAAAAAAAGTGTAACATTAAGACTGTTCAAATTGCTTTCTGTTTATTTTCAGCCACAAAAGGTCCTAATTTATCATTTGAGATAAGTGTTGGGTGTTCTTTGCAAAAAGTGCCTGGACTTGCTTTTCTTAATGCATCTTGCACATCTGAACTTGCCTGCAGTCCTGTCTCGCACACAATGTTGGACTCTGTCACTACATATTTTTAGAAAATAGGCTACAGCTGTCTGTACAACTCTCTGATTCCTTCACTGGCTGCTAAGATCTTTACGTTCTTACCACAGCTACTCTATCCCACGTCCCTCAAGTTCAGCCATTGGAGAATAGGTAATGACTATTTCCCTTCAGCAAGCTTATCTTCTCTTCTGATACTGAGAAAAACCTTCATTTTGGGTATACTTTCCTTTGGTCCAAAAGATGGTGATATAAATTATACCATTTCATCCCAATAGATAATTGAGATAATACCGATAAAGAGCACATTCACCTATCTTAAAGGGCATGTAAACACAAACAAATCATCTTTTTGCCCAGTAAAGAAAGTGGCTCTCTGATAAATCCCATTAAACATTTTGAATGGTTTTAAAGTAAATTGTAAATGTAATTACTATTGAAAACCTCAGTCTGCCCCATGCTGTTCTTTGTCCTGGGGACTTTTACTTTGTAACAGTGTAACAGAAACCAGCTGATTTTGTTTCACGAAAGAACAAGATTGGAACAGATAAACATTGCTTTCACTGCATTGCAGATTCCTTTACAAGTAGCTTTAAAAAAAAAACTTTTTAAATTAATTTTATTGGAAAATGTTTAATTACATTTTTCTTTTATTAGGTCAAGATTTATTTCTGGCTTTACTTCATCTTTAGACGAGAAGGCAAGTGGGAGCTAAACACCCACCATTGATCTAAGCACTCCCTCCGTAGATAGGTAGGTGTACCACGGGGGAATGGATGGAAGGGAGGGAAAGGGTCATCAACCCATTCAGCCACTCAAATTGTAGCAATACTTGAATATTACTTCATACCGCCGATCCACTTTGGGCTGCTTAGATGAATGGTGGGTGTTTATCTTCCACTCAATCCCCACGTTGATAGGCAGGAGCATCATGGGGAAGGGAGGGAAAGGGCGTTAACACTAACATTTACAGATTCGGCCATTCGAGCTGTGACTATACTTAATATTTGGGCTTTGACTGTCACACAGTACTGCCAATGTTGTTTTAGGGACATGGTCCTGCACTGCTTCTTAAGTTGAGAAGTAGTGAGTCTTCTGTATGGCAGCATGTTTTTATCATCTGAACTGGTTGGCAGGAATTATAGGGCTAATGCAATTGAGGATTGTATCTAGCCCAGGTATCTGCAACCTTGGCTCTCCAGCTGTTAAGGAACTACAAGTCCCACAATGCAATGAAGGAGTCTGTCATGATTCATAAAGGCAAATGCATTGTGGGACTTGTAGTTCCTTAACAGCTGGAGAGCCAAGGTTGCAGATCCCTGATCTAGCCCTAAATGACTTCAGACTATATCAACTTTTATTTCTCCTAGTCTGCTTGGGGGACATGGGGCCAGTGGGGTATAGCTGGTACATCCACTGTCCCTGTGTCCCCCAAGAGACTGAAGAGAAAAAGATTTAACGGTGACTATACAAAATCTCCTTTTTTACTGTGACTAAAGCAATGGGCGGGTGTGGTATAACCTCAAAGTAGCCACATATCGGTAGATATCCCTGTATTTCTAGATCTACTATATGAATATGTTTGTTCAAAAGTAAGATCTGGCACAGACTCGCACAATTCAATGAAAGCAGCACTGGATATCCTGGAGCAAGTTAGAGAATTCTCACTCCTTACAGGCAACAAAAGTAAATCTGTAATATAACCTCTACACCCAGTTCTCTCACCATGGATGGAATCAGGAGTCCAAAATAGCTTCTGGTTGGCCCTCCTATAGGCTTTTGGAAGACCATTAGAAACTTGCCCAATGTAAATTATTACACCCCATCACATATGGAGGACTGCACTCCCCCACCATTTTGCCCCTACTAGATGAGCAGTAATCTCCCTCACCTTTGTGGTCTACTGGACTTCCCTTACTGATCAAAAATCCAATTCCTAGACAACTTTGTATTCGAATGAATATTGCCTACACCCATCCAACATATAAACTAAGCAACAGGAAATTCAACTCTCTTGATTTCATCCTGCAATTTATTCACAATTCTAAACCTTGAATTTCCGTTTCAACTCCTCCCTGTTTGAGATTGCACTGCATGGCTCTCAACAAGGAAAGCTGGTTTCTAGACTGTAACATTTTAATTAAAGGGATCATTCACCCTTAAATGAAAAGTAACACAGTGAAAATTATTATTTTTCAGTATTTGAATTCTAATCTAGTGTTGCCCTGCATTGGTACAACTGGTGCATTCACTTCAGAACGACTACTATAGTTTATATAAATAAACTGATTTGTATAGGGGCAGCCATTCAAAGCACATAGCAGATAACGGCTGCACTCTGTAGAATCCTATTGTATTCTATGACCGCTTTTCTGCTATCTGCTAAGTAGCCTGTGCCTTTTTTTCCAGCTTGAATGACTGCCTCCATGGCTAGACAGCAGCTTGTTTATATAAACTATAGTAGTCATTCTAAAGGAAACGCCCCATGGTTTAAGGTGCAATAAAAGTGACCCATGGCTTGGAGGCAGTCATTTTTTTTTTTTACATGCTTCAACTACAGTTTGTTAGATGTAATAAATTTAATGTCCATGAGACAAAAAAAACATGAAACAGAATAGGTGATTGCCATTACAATGGTTGGCTCACCAAACATTTCCTATCCAAGACCTATGAGTAGCTAACCTTACCAATCCGTTTCAGTACTGTCCTGTATAAATATGATACCAGTGGAGGAAAGTCTTGTTTTGTCTTTGTGAAGCATGTTAATAACCTCATTTTCAATATGTCACTGTCTCTTATGGCCTTGCACCAAGTAGACTTGCAGTTCTGGCAGCTGCAGTTTTACATGCAAGGACTAGACTGTGTATATTTTACATCATGATTAGGGTACTTGAACTGCTGGCAAACATATGTGAGCTGCTTAATACAGGTATGGGACCTGTCATCCAGGTTTTCTGGATAACAGATTGTTCTATAATTTGGATCTTCATACTTTGTCTACTAAAAAATCATGTAAACTTTAAATAAACCCAACAGGCTGGTTTTGCTTCTAATAAGGATTAACGATAATTAAGTACAAGGTAATGTTTTATTATTACGGTATTCTTCTACAAACACCAACTTATCTGCCTTGCAAGTGCTGCTGGTCGTGCTCATAAGTTTACATACACTGGCAGAAGTTAGGATTTCTTAACCATTTTTCAGAGAATATGAATGATCTCTCATAAAGAATATAATTTTTTCACTCATGGTTAGTGGTTGGCTGAAGCCATTTGTCAGACAACTATGTTTCCTCTTTTTAAATCATAATCACTATGCATGTTGCAACATTTAAACAAGTTGTTTCTTCTCTCCTATTCTCTGTAGTATATGTTTTATGTAACATTCCGGAACATTGCTGCCCTGGGCACCTATCTACACAGTGTAATAGGCTTAGAGGTCTGTTTTGTGCAAACACACAGAACACAAAGACAACTGTCAGAGGGAACAATGGGTTAAAATATGGAGTCGTTTTATTGGTAAGGAATCAGGAGTGGAGCAGTTGAGGAATGTAAGATTGGCTGAAGAACTGTGAAGACCACAGTCAAGCAGTGAAGGACAGAGCAGATCCAGTTTTATTGGAAATTCAGTCATCTCCTCCACAGAGGTTAAGGAGGGCCCGCTGGTAATCACCTTTTGTGTCTTGCTGTAAAGAAAGGAGAAATTCATCAGAATGGTTTCCAAGGCATTCAGCTGTAAAAGAAACAAGTACAGAAGAGCTATGCCCTTAAAGGAAAAAATATAAACTGGGAGGGGGCAAGGTGCAAAGTTCATAAAGCTGGCACATATCACCATGTTTGCTGCGCTTTGCATCTCGGACTGGGAACAATGAACTGAATTACCATTATCTTAGTCTATGTGCCTGATTGTCTTTAGTTGACACAATCTAGCAAATTTTCATAGGATATCTATTTTTTTTTTACAAGGAGCCCATTGCATATTAAAATAATTGTCATGGGAGTCAGTGCATCTACTTACCCCAATGAAGTAATGCAAGGATTTGCCATATTTCTTCTTGAACTCTTTTCTTATTTTGAGCATGTCTAACTCACTTCGTGAAACCATGATTCGGATCAAGATTTTGTCCTTGGTGCCTCTGCCCTGATAGAAGAAAATACGTTTTTCAGTAATGGGGTAAAGGTCGTAATCTGCAACAGGACTGAATAAGTATTAAAGGACAAGGAAAGTCTAAACTAGAATAAGGCTAGAAATGCTGTATTTTGTATACTAAACCAACTTACTGCACCACAAGCCTAATCAAACAAATAATTTATGCTTTCACAGTTGGCCACAGGGGGCTGTCATCTTGTAACTGTTATACATCTTTGCAAGACCAAGACTGTGCACATGCTCAGTGTGATCTGGGCTGCTTAGGGATCGTCATAAATTATCAAAACAGCACAAGTCAAATTATATCTGCCAGAAGCCGATACAGCAAGACCGATTAATAATCAGAATATGCAGACTGCATTGGGTCTTGTGTTGTCATGTAATCTAATGTGGATTTTATAGTCTTTGTATTGTTTAATACAAACTTTCTCCAACTCTGCAGAACAAATGGCTGCAGCAAAATATCCTCCAAATAGAATCCCAGTTTATCTGTTTATCTCTACACAGTCAGGTGACTGCTCTACAGGGAAACAAAGCTGCTGGCGTTCTGCACGGCTGGGAAGTAAGGCGGGGGCTCTCCATGCTGTTCATAAGTATAATTGTTTCTCTGCAGAGCATTTAGGGACCGTCTGGCAATTCCTATCCACAGCAGTAAATGAACGGAGAATTTCACTGCATACAGTCAGGTTTCTTATAAAAACAAGTAGACATTTTTAATTAAAGTATATTGGAGATATGTTTCTTTTTCATCAACGAAAGTAAAAATGGGATTTATTTTTTTTTTAACTTTCCTTGTCCTTTAAAATATGGCTAATGCTCATTACATATCCTGCCTAAATGTAAAACAATGTACAGCGCCACAGTAAATTGCACCAATATTCCTATTCAATAAAAGGTACTTTTGTCAGTGCCCTTTGCACTTCTGGATAGTTGTGCTCAATGGCAGTTTCCCCCCCCCTCCTATTCTGAACTGAGCACAGTTGCTACTGCCATCTCCAAACTAGTAGAGGGCTCCAGGGTTTCCCAAGTGAGGTTGTATATCACTGACACACTGAATGTCAGAAATGATGCCAACCAGACGAAACTGTGCCAGATGAAACTCTCCCTGGTGACCAGGGAAAAAACATGTCCGTAAAATAAATTCTACTTTGCTCACTGCACTTGTAGTTGGAAATTACCCCCCAGAATCTCCAACACCTGGGGCCACTAACTTTTGCTGAGATTTAACCAACAATATCACATGACAATATCACATGGGGGCAGCTGCATTTCTCTAGTTCAATGGCTGCAGTTTAAACACAGACAACAAGTCTACCTTCATTGATTCGTACAGTCTGTCAGCAAAATACAGGGGTTTGTTCTGGATGCACTGAACTGGAAAAAAGAGAAATAAAGAACAGATGAACAATTACACAAATCTCCAACATTTACTTGTATCTTAAAAGAGAAAGACACAAACGTAAATACAATAAACAATGAATTACAGAAACCACCCTCTATACAATGAATTAAACTTTTTTAACGCAGAGTAATGGGCTCAAAAATCACATTTGGGAGGGTTTTTTCTACTTCAAATAAATTCACAATTTAAAAAACTCAAAAGTTTGCTTATTTATGAAAAATTACAAATGTAAAAAACTAGAACACAATCGTGAAAAAAACTTTCAAGTTTATAAGCTTAAAAAAAACTCAGATGTGTTAGTTTACTATTTGAAGATCTCGAATTTAAAAAATGGCTTGAACTTTGCTGAGGACAACTCCCACTTATACAATACACAATCTTGCCAACTTTTAGATTACTTTTTTGAGTCTGAGTTGTATTTTGAGTTTTTTTTTTTTGTGAAAATGATCATTTAATATAAGCTTCATCATACTGAAATAAGAAACTTTGTAAATACAATAAATTACAATCTGCAGTTTCTGAAATAAGCCCTTCGATACAAAGAGCTGGCACTCAATAGCGGTTCAAAAGGGGTGATCCCCTACGTGTTTATTATGTCATGTAAAACACGTGTGTTTTACATGACATAATAAACACGTAGGGGATCACCCCATTTGAACTGCTATTGAGTGCCAGCACTTTGTATGGAAGAATTGACATACATTGGGGATCGCCGTATCTCCGAAGGACTGGGCACCTAGCGTTACACTACAAGGAACGCCAGGGAATGCAAGCGAGAATCTTGTTTCTGAAATAAGCCCCCCTATAAGATGTATTGGATCTAACTGTCAATAAATATCTGACACCCAACTCCTGCATGAAGACAGATTGAAGTGAAACAAATACTGAGAGGGATAGTGAATATAAACTTGATTATTTCAGAAACGGTACAGAATATTTAATTGTATTTAGAAAGTTTTGTATTTCAGTATGATGACACTTATATTACATTTTCACGAAAGTTCCCCTTTACTAATACCAGACATTTGAGTTTGTAAAAATGTAGTCCGAATGGGAGTTTTTGAATTAAAATTTTGAATTGTGGCAAAAAATTCAAAATCATAGCTTTATAAATCACCCCATGTGCATATTAATGGGTGGTAACACAAGCATGTGACAGCTTAAGGGTGGTGGTACACATAGTGTTCCAGGAAGATTAGACACCCAGCAACAAATCTCCATGTGACTAATCCCCTTTAGAAATGCCTTCCCACTGGCTAGAATGTGAATCGGTGACAGGATGGCAGTCAGATTCGCTTCTATTTTCTGAAGTTGAGGAAACTTCAGGCGACTTGAAGTTCAGACAAAAACAAAGCCGTCCAAGTAACATCCTGCCAGCGATTCACATTCTACCCGGCAGGGAGACATTTCGGGGAGATCAGTCAGCCAAAGAAGAAGAGAGTTGAAGCTGGGTGACTAATCTCCCCGGAACTCCATGTGTGCCGCCACGCTAATATACAACTGTGCAAGCGCACACAAGAACTCTGCATTGAACAAACCACAGACTTACCTGCACCTGCTATATTAGGTCTCATGTTTCTTTAATGTTAGTGAAGCCCCATGGTACAACATCAAAACATACCTAGATTCAAAAAGGCATTCTCCAGATCTCCTTTCACTTCCTTCTTTATGCTCTCCTCCATGTCATATGGGCTGTAGCTCTTATATCTTTCAAATACTAAAACAAAATTGGGAATATGTTGTTAGATTAATCAAATTAGTTACCTGCAGCAGTAACAGAGGTGATGTGACCAGAATGCTAGGTTCTCGCTATGATTTCATGTTTTATACAGACCTTTCTGAAGGTGGGGGATGCTCCTTTCTGTCATTATTGTGATCCATTTGCCCACGTCTGTACCTTTCCTCTTCACTCCAGCTTCATACAGTTCCTAAAGTGTTCAGGGCATAAGTCAGAGTGCAACTTTGTGACTATAGTATTTTGACAAAACCCAAAAATATACAGTGGATGATAAATCACCATTCGTAATGCAGTACTTCTACTTTAAAAGCAAGCAAAATTCAGTGTTTAGCAAATCCTTAATTTTAGAAAAAAACTGTCACTTTGCTTAGAAACAGAAATGTGATATACTGTGAAAGGTTGTGCTGCAGCCATTTCTACCCTGCTACAAATATAACTTGAGTGTTGGTAAAAATTGATAAGGAAAAGAAACTACGACTTCTGCAGGAAAAAAATGGAGATATTTTGTACTTTTTTAGTACTAATACTGCTTATATTGCCCAAAAACAGGTTTGCAAAAAATATTGTCATCATCACATTCTCCCATTTTCTAACAATCTGCAATTGCAAACAGAAATAAATACTACAATATTCATACTACAATATACACTTATCCATGGTTGGACTGGGGCACCAGGAGAAAAACAGCAGCACATTGTCAGGCTGTCTGTGCAGTGGTAAAGCATCAGGCAATAAGTAGCAGCAATGGTAAGCGTTGTGGGGGTGCCTCCCCCAGTCTCACACTGCATCTCTACTTACTCTTGCATCTTGATCAATCTTCTCATAATCAACCACGCTTCCTTCTTCCTGGCGTTTTCCCTGCATGCAACAAAGCATATCTAAATGAGGGAAAGCATCTCTAAAAGCTATACGCTTTGTCACATAGAGCATCTGAGCCAGGGTGCTCCAAATATACAGCGGCCCTACAAATATTACTGCCACTCCCAGCTAGGACTGCATGCTTTTATAAATGGGCTGTAAGGCTCTGCATGTAGAAATGTAATCTGAGCAGCAGAATAGTTTATAATACACAAAAGTCATGACTATTCTTTAAATGATTTCCTTATAAACAGTGCTTAGTGATGTCATTTCTGTTAAGTCACTTCCTGAAACTTGTGCATTAAAACAAAGCATTGCTTCTCATGTTCTAGTTTCTGCAAAGAAATCTCTCAGGATCTCACCTTAGCAAGTGCCACCATTAGCTTGCGGAAGTCACCAGATGTGTCAGACACAATGTCTTTTTCCAGTTCTGTCTTGTATACTGGGGAGTGAAAGAATATATTTAGAATACACAAAAGCTGTAAATATCTTGTAAATGATAGCCTTATAAACGGTGAGTTCTGATGTCATCAGTTATAAACGGTGAGTTCTGAGGTCATATCTGTCACATGACTCACTTAAACTTGTGTATTCTAATAAATAAAGTACCCCCAGTTGCAAAATTTCAGGATATTAGAAGTTACCTCAGAGTTCCATGATCTGTATAAAAACACTTGGCCTCATGTTTTTATATGGTCATGAAACTCCGCAGTAACTTATAAAATACATAAAATTGACAAGAGGGGGTACTTTATTCACTATACAAACAGTATATTTTATATACAAAATACTTTTTTTGCCTCATTGTTTTCTTGCCTTTTTATTCCTGGGACATGGCTTCAGGGATAGGGTATTACAAGAGATAAATGTAGAGCACAACAGGTGGGTTGGGAGGTTTGAGGTTTCAACACAAGTATGTACATCAGGCCATGAAGTTGTCCCCGGTTGTAAACACTGTCCCGTGCAAATTAGTCTCTGAGAAGAATAAAGGTGGCCCTATGGCCAATAATTACGATCTTTCTTGGGAAAGATCTTTCCAAGAAAGATTGTTAGTTTCAATACACACGCATAGAGCTGAATTGTCAGATAAACAAGTAGAGACAATAAAATTCCACCTGTATCTGACGATTCAGCATTAAACAGTGTTTGGGTGCCTTTCAACATTTTCTGTCCAGCCAAATGACCGGCTGATCGATATCCAAGTCTTCTGCCAAAATCGGTCAGCTCATTTCCCAATACACGTACCGAATATCGTACGAAAATTAGTTTTGTATGATATTATCTGTACATCTATGGCCTTTATCCCTGCCTCTACACACAAGGCAAAGCAAGTGCAATTGGCATTGCATTAAAGGGTCTGCCGCATTTACAAGAGCTCATTCATTTGACCTGTGGATTTCAGTGGTGTTGCTTTTAAACCTTTACAATAGTATCGGTATGTGTCAGCTTCAGGCACTTTGTTTTTAAAGTTTAGTACAAAGAGATATCACAGAACAATTTGATTTTGCAGGTTAAGAACAGACCTGCTGTAGGAAAATTTCCAGCATGATTCCCCCAAACTTACATTCTCTGTATGCATTCTGAGTATCCAGCAACTCTTTATTTGTCCGGGAGCAGATGATCTCAATTAAGGAATCTTCATCAGTACCCAGTCCCTGAAACAGAAATCAGTCTGGAATCTGTCAACATTCCTAATGTTCATTAAAACTTGTCTTGGTGGAACCACTTGAAAAGGAGCATACTGGAGGTGTTTCCTAGGATGCCAATAGTAGGTAGAGGGTGTCTATCAAGAGACGTTCTTGTTCATTGTATAGTTATATTTTAAATGTTACAGATCACATTCTGGGGGAAATGGATTTCAGTAGGATAAGAGCTACTTGTACTGCGGCTTTTATAACAAGTTGTTCAGAGATGTATCTACAGAGGAAGTAGACCCTGGACTAAGCAAGAGGTACAGGGTCCATATGAGGCGCTAATTCATATACAATTTTAATAAATATTGGTAAAACAGGTCAACTTCTAGACATTTTGGGGGCTTAAAAAATAATTTGCTGTGGTGCCCAGTTTTGTTAATGTCCCCTTTAAAAAGTTACCGCACCAGTATATGTTTCACTCCTCTTTTGAGCAACACATTGGACTGCATTGTCATAGTTATAATGGCAGATGTGATAGTTGCCTAATACCAAATAGCACATTAAGGGACTCTCAACCTAGATTCCCTTCAAGAAAAGATGCTGGTCAGCCTAGTGGTATTCTAAGAGGAAGACAGGCATTGAGCTAAACAGATAATTACTTGAGCTAAAGTGGAAAATCTTTAAAATAAAGACTCACTAAAGACTAATGTATTGCTGGCAGTTACATAATCTGATGTTTGATGGGATTCTAAAGTTGTTGATCACTGTGCAGGAGATTTCCCTTCTGCTCTAATACAGGTCCATGCAGTGTATCTCTGTGTATACTGTATATTCTGCCCCTGAAACCTGCAGTTATAATTCTTACCTTCATTGAAGCCTTCAGCTCTGAAGCATCATATTGAGGTCGAGTCTTTATTAGTCCCAACATCACATTTTCCAGGTTGCCAGAGAGGGCTCCTTTTAATGCTGATGCCAGGTCCTGGATGTAAGATATACACAGGTTATAGTTAGTAATCACTTTAGTCTTGTTACAATTCATACTGATATAATGACAGGTCTTCTTGAAACTGGGTAGGGGATGACTTATGTGAGCAGACAGTAAAGAAGTGACTTAGGCTAATGCCACCCAGGGGCTCATTTTGCCTCCAAAACACTTTTCAGCAGACTGAGAATCATCCCCAACATTGACATTGGCTTTACTCTTTGCCTGCACCCAGAACCATAGCGCTGGACCAGAAGCAAGGGGAAAAAACAGTAGATTTCGGAGTAAAAATGCACTCTTTCAAGTTTGCACAGTGTTTGCCTGCAACTAGACCAATGCAATGGATCTGAGTGCAGACAAAAAAGAAAGTGAAGGCCAGTGTTGGAGCTGATTGCACTCTTCCTCATGCAGAGATCAGTCCCCATGTAGAATCAGCCTTATTGTTTTTTCTCAATATACAGCCTAATTTTGTATTAAAGTACAAATACAGTGAATTACTTATTAATAATATATGCAGACACGTGTTTCTTTGTAAAAGGAATATGAGGACAAGATCTTCAGAAGAGTGCTCAAGAGGTACGGATTGATTTATGTTAGAAATATTATGCACTTGGGACACAATCATTTGTAATTAGCATTACCCTTTCCCAGCATTACAATCAAGTTATTCAGGATCCCCAAGTAAAATATTGGCAGCCAAAACAAGTATGATTATAAGCTTTCATTAATTACTTTTCTCTGTGTTCAGAAAGATTTTTTGATTAGAAGCCAAAGGATTTCAACCACAATGCAAGCAATCCGCTAGAGCGCCGCTCCTTAATCTAAGCCATTACAATACAGACAGCATACCATGGACTGCTGCAAGGCTCGGAGACTGCAAAGCAAGGCCCAGATGTTTGCCTGATAGTTTGCCAAGTTGAGGTGTGTGCTCTAAAAAGACTGTGTGCTGGGAACTCATTTTCCATTGTTCTTAAAGCAAATGTATTTATCACACGTTTCTAAAAGAAAGGATTATTCACCTTCTTTGTTCTCCTGTGGTAGGCAAATGCTATGTCTTGTCTCTGATCATTACTGCGGTTTGTTAGAATGTTGATGATCGTCAATTCGTCCACACCTAAAATAGAAGCCATTTTGCAATAAACTGATCAAGCTGTTACTGGCAGAGCATGTGCACACTAGACAGCACACAGTTCAGAATTACAGGCAGGGCCCTTTTATACTAAAAATTGTCACTCAGAGATATAATTCCTGTTTGACTCCGCAAACAAGCTGTTCATTTGCCAATCTCTTATGAGCATTTTCCCTGCACTTCCCTATGGTCAGATTTACGGGCAAATTTATTCAAGAATTCGAGGGCTAAAAGCTGCACTTTTCGAGCGCTATTCGATTTCTCGATCAATTTGTACGATTGACCAGCATTTCTCGATTTTTTCGAGAAATCGTTCGATTTCACGAAAAAAAATTGTGAAATTTCGATCAATCGTACGGAAAATTTATACTGCCAAACTGAGCATGCTCACGCCCAGGGCAAGGAGATATAAGCTGAAGGCAGGAAGTCTGATAGAGAAGCCCATGTGTACACAATAGAAGGAAAGAAATGCCGTGTTTCATTTGACAGAGGACTCAGAGCAGCAGTATGTTGAGGGTTCAGGGCCGTATTTACCTAGTTGGCACCCCTAGGCCTGCTGTTGTTTGTCTCCACTGTCCCCTCCCTTTATTTGCTCAAATTTTCATCATCAGGACGGAGCAATGGGAATTGGCACACAGGAAACTTTAATTTCTGAACCAATGTGGGTGTAGTTGGGCAGCATGCCGCCCCCTAAAATCCTGCCACCCTAGGCCCGGGTCTAGGTGGCCTCTCCACAAATCCGGGCCTGTGAGGTTTACTGGTTTATTGAGGTGGACCTTTCTGATAAGGCTTACTTAGTTTTAACCTTTCCTTCTCCTTTAAAGAGTCAGTATACCATACATTTTAAAGGAACAGTAAGAGTAAAAGATGAAAGTGTTTTAAAGTAATAAAAATATAACCCAGCATAGCCCTGCACTAGAAAAGCTGCTGTATTTGCTTCAGAAACACTACTATGTTTATATAAATAAGTTGCTGTGTAGCAATGGAGGCAGCCATTCAAATGAGAAAAGGCTGGGGTTACTCAGCAGATAAGCTCTGTAGAACATAATGTTATGTTATCCACTATTTATCCTGTGCCATATAGCCTTTTTTCAATTTCCGCTACACAGCAGTTTGTTTATATAAACTTTATTAGTGTTTCTGAAGCAAACAGATTTACAGAGCAGGGCAACAGCACATGATACTGTCATTACTTTAAAACATTTAAATTTTTTTGGAGTTACTGTTCCTTTAAATTAACTATTTTAACTGGATTTATGTTTGTTTGTTAAGTCCTACTCTGTATCCTGTGGGATGTAAGCCTGGTAGGGTTTGTTGTGGGGATTTGTTAGAATTTGAAAATTGTTGTTAGGGTGTTCAATCATGTGCTGGAGGGGTGCTTTGTTATCCCCAGGGGAGGAGGCGGCATGTGGATTTAAGAGCATGTTGATGGTATATGTAAGGGTAAGACTTATATTTTTCACATATGGGGGATATCCCACCAGGGAGCACCAACCATTTGGTTTTTTGGTGTGATACCACCACCAACGTGAACATGTTGTTGTGGTAACATGGGTGTGGTTTAAAGGCAGTATGGTTTAAAAGAGGTTAACACTAGCTTCCATTATCAGCCCTCCCCCACGTAGGCCAGAAAAATTCCAGCCCTGACTACAACAGAAGTTGGTCAGCACTGGGCTAGGGCAATACAATTGTCTAATAGGTTAGAGTAGAAATTGTGAACAGTACTCCATTTTATAGACGTATCCCTCTGTACCCTGTTCCATTGCCTGCAGTTAACTGTCTTACTGCAACTGACTGCTGCAAAAATGCCACTGGTTACTATGATTTATTAGCAAATGCAGTGGGACAGTTTTTTTGATTTCCAATATCACTATGAGGTCATGCACTGTGCTTCTAGACAACTCACCTTTAGTCTTAATGGCAGTTTCGATGGCTGCTGCGTCCTTTTCTGCATCAAAGTTTGTGGATGCTTTAACTGAACCCAGCGAGGACTGCTTTGCGCATGATTGCTAGGTATGAAGAAAAGGAAATGGAAAAGGAGCATAATATACAGTCCAACTGGTGCTCAGGGTTGTTGACTAACATAACCCATATATAAAATGAATCTTTATTTAAACATGTATTTAAAAATGTATAAAGCATTTATAACTGACTTACATTTCCTTCCAAGGACAGATTGCCCAGAATCTTGTGAATAAGCGCCATTGGTACAGCAGCTGAAATATGACAGTAAAGTGTTTATAATTAAGCAAAATACTGTGGATTCTACACTCAAACATTACCTTAAAAAGAGAACATTTCTAGAAATAATCTATATTAGAAAAATACTTATTTTTCTAAGCAGTTCAAGAATATGTATTAGGTTGGGGGCAGACGGGCAGATTCGGAAAGATTTAGTTGCCTGGCGACTAATCGCATCTTCCTCGGGGCGACAGATGTACAAGTATGCATTTTCCATAGGAAAACTACCATGTGGATGTTTTACATGCTAGGACTTATTGTACAAGCTGTGGAGAAATCCCCACACATGCTATAGCCCCAAGCTCAGCTAGGCAGAAATTGTGCCATCGTTTAACAACACAAATTTGCTACATTTAGTTGATACATTAGTGGATACATTTTTCAGCAGTATCTGTGGAATATTAGTAACTATTGTATCAATTCTAACAGTTGCCTTTACATGGATTCTGCTCAGCAGGGACAAAGATAACAAATGTATCAATAAAATTAATCAATTTAGAGTCGTTAACCCCCCCCTCTAGAGCAAATAGAAAGTTAATTGCAAATAGAAAGAAATTGCAAAAAGTCTTTATTTCTGGTGATCTATCTGAAAACATCTAAACTTAAAAAAGTGTTTGAAGTGCATTGCTAGTGCAATTGGAGGTGAGCGTGCGTCTCTGGAAGCAGCAGCAAGGTTAATAATGCAAGCAAGCAGCCAGGGAATGTGTGCAGCTCCCATACTTCCTACTGGGCATCAGTCCATCAGTTGAAAAACAAAGAGGCCAACAGCATAAGGGCTAGTTCACTCCAGCAGATTCAGGGAGATTACTCGCCCCAGCAACAAATCTCCTCTTCTTCGGGGCGACAATCTCTTGCCTCTGTCACAAGGCTACTTCAGGTGACTTCAGAAAATGAAGCGCCGTGTGTGAATTGCCGCAGGCGATTTTCTTTAGAGCAGGTGGAGGGCAGGGAGAGGGCAGTTCAGGGAGATTGTCGCCCCAAAGAAGAGGCGATTTGTCTGATCCACCTTGTGTGCCTCTGGTCTAAACATCTTATATGTTATTTGCTATGAAACCTTAAGTTATATTTTTAAATATCAACATTTTGTGGCAAGTCACCAAATAAGCAGATATGTACCAATTTGTCTAATTGTATGCAGAGTCAAATCAGGCTGATCTGATCCTGAGGGCCTGTTTTTCAAAACACATCAGTTCATAGTGCTGCTCCATTAGACTTCTGCACTGAAATCCATTTCTCAAAAGAGCAAACAGATTTGTTTATATTGAATTGTGAAATCTGACATGGGGTTAGACATATTGTCAGTTTCCCAGATAACCGCAATCATGTGACTTGTGCCTGCACTTTAGGAGGGAACTGTTTTTTGGCAGGCTGTTGTTTTTCCTTCTCAATGTAACTGAATGGAACGCAATGGGACATGGGTTTTTACTATTGAGTGCTGTTCTTAGATCTACCAGGCAGCTGTTCTCTTGTGTTAGGGACCTGTTATCTGGTTACCTTCCCATTGTTCTTTTGTTATGCTGGCCATAGATGTAAAGATTTTAAAGTGTGGCTGAAGTTTATCAGAGCACAAGTCACATGACTGGGGGCAGCTGGGAAATTGACAATATGTATAGCCCCATGTCAGATTTCAAAGCTGAATATAAAAAAAAATCTGTTTGCTCTTTTGAAAAAATTATTTCAATGCAGAATTCTGCTGGAGTAGCACTATTAACTGAAAAAAAAACATTTTCCCATGACAGCATCCCTTTTAAAAAAAAAAAAAACAAAAACAAAATAAGACTGTGGAGCAGTAACTAAAAAGACTCTGATAACAGATGTTTATATAAAGATGCCTATGTTATACTTTTATTTTTATAACATTAACCACAGAAAAAGTTATTTTGTGCAGTTTGCACCTTGAATTGTTTTTATTCAACAGAAAGAACTATTCAAACCAAAAAACAACTTTTACACTCACTTCCCCTTTAAGTAGTCCCACTGTTAACGCTAGTTTGCACAAGGCTAGATGCCAACTATGACTCCACCTCAGAAATAAATGACTGTGCCCCACCTATCCCACTCAATGATGCTGCCTTCTCTTCCCCGGCTTCAGACAAGCAGCTATAGTTGTTGCCAAGCACTTTTTGCAAGGGAGAGGCTGTCTGCCTGAAAAAGACTCTACTGATTTTAACACAGATTAAGACTTATGTGCAAATGAATGCCTTACCCCACATACACAAACGATCGGCTCACTCCCATCAAAACCATGCTTCTAGCAATCAACTAAAGGTGGCCATACACAGGACAATAAAAGCTGCCAACAGACGGCAGTTTATCGGCCCATGAGTGGGGCCCTCCAACGGGCTTCCCCGATCGATATCTGGCCGAAAATCGACCAGATGTCGATTGGGCAGGATTAAAAATCCCGCCCCTATCCGAGTCATTCTGATCCGATCATTGGGCCCTAGGGCCCACGATCAGATCAGCCCGATATCGCCCACCTCAAGGTGGGCATATCAGAGAGAGATTCACTCGTTTGGTGACATTGCAAGACGAGAGGATCTCTCCGTGTATGGCCACCTTAAGTCACAAACAAAAAACCCTTCTTTTGTAGAGTTGTTTCATAGAGGGTACACAGCAATATACACAGACAGAATGTGCAGGTCTCCAGCGGTTGCAGAACTACACCACACTCCTACATTTCCCTTCCCTGCCTGTGATTATTCTGCAATAACTGCAGTGCCAGAGGCCCCCTCCTTAAACCATGTACAAACTGCCTATGATGGGGCGGGGGATTATATTTGCACTGAGCCAGGAGTGTCCACTTTTAAAGAAGCAGGGTAATTACTGTATTCCATTTCAAATAGGGATTATCTCTGATTTTATGGATGAAAGTTGAATAAATCCTTGGTAACCTATAGGAGTGTCCACCAACAGCCATTACAAATGTAGTATAGCTTTCAGGCAACCAGTTAAAGTGGCCACACCTTGGCTCAGGATTATCAGTTGTACATATCCCAATAACCCTTTCTTCTTCTTCAGAAGTGACAAAAATAATTTCATCATATACTCTATGGGTTAAAAATGCACTCATATTAACCCGTGTGTGCCATGTACCGGAAAGGCATAGTCTGTCTCCCACCCCATATATTCTACTGAACGAGTAAAAGAAAGTCATCATGTCCATGTCACTTCATTTTACTGTAGAACATCACAAAGTATTGGTTGCAAGGCTCAGACTATAGATTCCTAATGATACAGTCTATTGTTGCTGAGAGGTGAGATGGATAATAGAAGGTCCCATACAGTGCCACAGCAGATCTGAGGAAGGAATTAATACCGGCAACACCATATTTCAATTTTACTGCTCTAATGATGAACCAGATTTTAGGGAAAAGGCTCAGGCAGGAGAATACACCTTTATAGGGCCCTAATATTTCGTATACACCCTAAAACTGCTAGTTTTTTCTTCTATTTTTTACTCCAGCATGTCCGGAGGAGTTTTAGGCAGCAAGATCTGGAAGCTGCAGTTCAGCTAAGACTAGGGTTGCCACCTGGCCGGTATTTTACTGGCCCGGCTGGTATTTTTGATGGTTGATCCCAATGTTATAAATAGGAAAAAAAGATAAATATATAGGAAGGCTGGTATTTTTTTCAAGAAAAGGTGGCAACCCTAGCTAAGACTCATACGAAATAGATGGATCTTGCCCTGCTATACTGACTATGCCAGAGCTCCAGCCCCTCACTTATGTGGAGTTCAATGCCCAACTCTGTCTCTTCATTAATCACATGCAGGGCAGTGGCTCACTGGCATCCCTGGACTCCTCAGCTCAGAAAATTGGGCAACTTACTAGTCAGCCACTAGCCATACATGCTGCGTCTAGCATGCACGAGAACAGGGGCGTAACTACAAACAAAGCAGACCCTGCCGCTGCAGGGGGGCCCAGAAGGTATAGGTGGACCCATGAGGCTCTTATTAATGAGTAATTTAAATATATATTAATAAAACAGAGCAACCTCTGAATATTTTGGGGGCCCTAAAATTATTTTGCTGTGGGGCCCTGAAACATCTAGTTATGCCGCTGCATGAGAATAAAGCATTGCAATGAGGATTCTGCCCTGGGTATCTGGGCTAATAGATGTACATGGAAGCAGCTGCTATTTCTCCACCATGTTGCAGCATGAGCTACTAGCACTCCCATCAGGGCATGGCTGGTGAAGCAGCAGCAGTAGCCAGCACCCAGGGCGAGCTACAGAGGATTCAGAGAGGTACAGGACCACTCAGCTGCCCCCTGCAAACTTTATAGTCTCTACTGTCTCCCAGACTCTACAGAGTAGCGCTAAGCTGGCTAAAGTGCCCCAAGCAGCAGGAAGTCTGTATAAGCAGAAAAGAGAAAAAGGCGACTGCTTCAGAGAAGAGATAAAGCAGGATGACAATTGCCATTACTCCCATTACCTGTACGTGCGCGGCAGGACGAGAATAACCCGCAGCTGTCTGGGCAAGGACTGAAGCCTAGACGTCTCCGGGCGTGGTCTTTTAACTGGGGACCACGTGGAAGTCTTGCCCAACTCCTTTACACGCCCCTCGAGGGAACGCCCACTACATCTTAGCCACGCCCACTATATTAGTTGTAAGCCTTGATCTGTAGCCAAGCCGCGCCCACATTTATCTTGTTGTGAGCTCGCCCGTCACTCTTTCCAGCGCTGTGAGGAGGCGGGATGGACATGAAGGGAA
>CM044436.1:50674449-50687614 GCA_024363595.1 Xenopus borealis | reverse complement strand
AATTCCTATCCACAGCAGTAAATGAAGGGAGAATGTCACTGAATATAATCAGGTTTCTTATAAAAAAAATTTTTTTAAAAAAGTACACCTTTTTTAAATAAAGTATATTGGAGATTAATTTCTTTTTGATTAAAGAAAATAATTCTATTATAATACAAAAATCCATGAATATCTTGTAAATTATATCCTTATAAACAGTGACTAGTGATATAATCAGTTTTAAAAGGTAAGTAGTGATGTAATTTATGTCTCACGAAAATATGAGGATATTACCTTGGCCTGTATAAACTCCTCGGTGACTATAATATCCTTATGTTTTACAGTAAGGGGTACTTTATTCCCTATATATTCTAACACTGAAAACATTCTGTAGTTATTAGTGTCGTCCTCCAACTAAGAACTTTCTTTTGCATGATGACACAAAATGTCATTCCAATCAATTTTCCAATACACACCTTTTCAGTGATTTGAGTTTAATTTGTAAATGTAACTAATATTAAACGAAGTATCAGTTCGGCTGTTTATATTCTCTGCACTACTGTTGCTGACTCCTGAAACCATGTAGCACAAGTCAGCTGATTAACAGACCTGGAGGAAAACTAATATTTATTACATTATTTTACAATGAGAGAACAGATAGGGATAAAGCAACATTAAGCTGCTATTACATCTTAAATGATACTTTTCATGTGTATTGAAAAGTTGCTTTGAATTGCATCTTTATTATACATTTATTTTTGCAGTTTTGCAATAGTTTTTGGTCAACGATTCCTACGTTTTTTTGCTGCTATATTTTCTGGCTTGCCAAGCAAATTAGAAATCAATGTGATTGTGGGGTATATTTATCCAAGGTGAAAAAGAGCTTTTTTTATTGGGACAGCGATACTAAACATAATATTGGAAAGGCTACTTCTACCTTCTACAGGGGTCACCAAGGAACGGGGGGGGGTCCATTTTGGTGTGCCGGCGTCCATTTTTGCGCACCATGCTAATTGCGGATTAGGCTCCGTGGCCGGTGTTTGGGGACCCCTGTCTTATATCTTCCACTATATAAATATGTGATGCTATAATTCTGCAGGAAGAGTGCAAATAGTCCTGTGTTATGGGCACAGTAGGGATGGGTGTGGCTGAGAAGATATTAGCACTGAGCTAACAAATGGATGTAACTCCGTTATGTTACTGGGAAATAAACCACATCACTTTTGAGCAGTAGAACAATGTAGAGGCTGTAGGAATACAGAATAGTTCACTGTAGGATTTTAGGTCAGTAATGAAAGAATACACCCTTGCCTCATCCTACTTATAACCTCATTTTGGCCTGGACTTTTTCCTTTGGCTGAGAATCTGATCTGCCCTACAGATATCTCCTCTGTTGCTGAACTTTCTGCAGTATAAATTCTTTCTCTATTGTAACCTCAACCCCACCCAAATTTAGGCTCCTTTCCCCACCCTATAGAAACCCAGCATACACCATTGCATTTCCTGCAGGCACACGGTATCACTTCTGGGCAAAGATCACTGACAGTTGTTACAAGGCAATATAAAATGGAACAAGGGCATAGTCTCCTCATTCTTCTGAGCCACACTTCAAGTTCAGTCGCCTTCCTATAGAAAGCAAACTTTCCCATAGCACTGAGTGAGGAGCATCACAAGCATCTGCAATAAGTATGGGCTCATACACACAGGCACTTTTTATGGAGTTCCCGTGCCATTGGTTTAATGTGCTTTACACTGCATAGGAATGCGGGAGTATCTAACACAACTGAGCCAGTGAGAAAAACGTAAGTCTTGACATTCGTTGTAATAAAGAGCCTAGTGCTTTTTTTTTGGGAACAACATACATCTTACCTGTGATATGTTATAAATAATGTGAAACTAGCAGATCAGATATACGTCTGATAACAATTGTAAATGTCCCCAATACAGGACAAGCTGCCTATATTAAACACTTTATGAATGTGTTCAAAAATTTTAAGGATGGCATACTTAATTTAAAGGGGTTGTTCACCTTTGAGTTAACTTTTAGTATGATGTAGAGAGTGATATTCTGAGACAATTTGCAAATGGTTTTCATTTTTTATTGTTTGTGGTTTTATAGTTATTTAGATTTTTATTCAGCAGCTCTTTAGTTAGCAGTGTCAGCAATTTGGTTTCTAGGGTACCAATTCCCCTAGCAACCCTGCATTGATTTAAAAAAAGAGACTGGAATTTGAATAGGAGAGGGACTGAATAGATTGATAAGTAATAAAAAGTGGCAATAACAATACATTTGTAGCCTTACAGAGCATTTGTTTTTAGATGGTGTCAGTGACCCCCATTTGAAAGCTGCAAAGAAACAGAAGAAAATGGCAAATCATTAAAAAAAAACTATGAAAAATAAATAACAAAGACCAATTGAAAAGTTTCTTGGAATTGGCCCTTCTACAATATACTAAAAGTTAACTTGAAGGTGAACCACCCCTTTAATGCTTAACCCTTTGTCTGACTCGTCATGCTCAAAGAGCCACATCTCCTATAAAGGTCGAAAAGAAACCAAGAAACTATTATGTGATACAAAGATTTATTGAACTTTTTTAAAGTGTTCCTAGTGCAGGCTTAAAATTGTGCATTGCACTGTAAAGACCACATATGTTACTCTAATGCAAATTTGCCAGACTAAGTTGTTGCTAGGGACAACTAGGAAATGGAAGTACAAAGTAGAACTGGAGAAAAAGTCATTCCCTCTGAATGTGAAGTGAAAAGGGCTCATTTATACATGGCTACCAGGCAGCGCTGGATTGACTGACAGACACAATTTGTGGACATGTAATGGGTGTGCGTTTAGGAATGTCTGCAGGTGCAACTTGCATTGGGAGCCTTGTACCTAATACCTGCTCATGATGTCATATTGTATATAAATAAGCCCATCGGCCAACATCAGATTCCACTTATTTTAATAATAGCAGAACACATAGGCTAGTAGGCCAGATATTCTGCAAATGCGACAAATTGCACAATCCCAAGACACACTTCATGTCAGACATTAAAGGAAGGACTGCACTACAGGCATGCAGATAGGGGTTTGAGTGTGTTTTCTCTTTAACTTATCACTATTGGTTAAAATGAAAAGACTATATTACCTAATCAATTTAAGGTGGCCTTAATGAACCTGCCCATACCTGCCTGTGTATGGGGCCCGCTGATCTGACCGATATCTTGACAAAAATCAACCAGATTTTCCTGTTGGACAATGGAACACATATTCCTGTTTATTCAGTCCTCAATCTGAAAACAGCCCAATGGCCAAAAGACCCCTTTAGTCCGATATTGCTCACATCAAGGTGAGTGTACCGGGGAGAGATCCTCTAGTTTTGGTTTACCTAGAAACGGTTTAGTGGAATCATTATTGAATTATCATTCTTCTGAAAAGCAACTTCTTTGTAAATTCAGTGAAAAAGCAGTGGCACATCACATTCACAGCATGTTGTATCTTGCAAATAAACTTTTATTATTCCACAAAAATGCCACCTCCTCCTTCACTCCGCTATTCATTATTTACTTTTATCAGCTTGTCCATTTAACCCCCCCTCCCTCCTGGCTCAAGTGCTTAGGAATTCCGGAGCTGCCTACATTCCTGGGAAGCTTCTCGGCTACCTTCACACCCCACACAGGAGAATGTACAGCAATTGCACTAGGTGTGGAGTGAATGTCCCAGTTCTAGATTGTGCCCCCAGCATCCTCTGGCAGGCAGGGCCGGACTGGGAGGAAAAAGCAGCCCTGGCAAAAGTTTCAAGGCAGCCCATATGTATTCATACACATGCAGAGCGTGATTTATATTTCCAACCCCAAGATTAACTAGAACCAGTGGTTATGAATAGATTTAGTTTCTATCACAACTATTCTATCAGTTGGATTAGTGACCCTATACAGTATATTCTAGATTTTCCTTTGTGTGCCCCCAGCTAGACCATGTACCCTGGCAGATAAAAGGATTATATTTACCATGTGTATCATCCAGTCAAATCATACTTGAAGAGTGTCATACTTGAATAGACTAGACTGACTCATGCAATTAATGCTACATACCACACTGTTCCATATACAGTCTGAAGCATGGATCCTCCTATTGCCAACATACCTATCATAAGCATAAGGGATTGGGTAGATAGCAGGCAACTCTAAATTAAGTTTTTTTTTTTTTACTAGTTGGTTCACAATTACATATAAATTATATTGGCACTTAGCACTTAATAATTCGTCCAATAGGAATTGAATTAATGAAAATTGTTTGGCACTAGCACTTTATATTTATTGACTGGTCTGGAAGGACCATTGATTCAATTGTTTTACTTAAAATCACGGTTTACTCTATAGATATCAAGGGGGGTTTTCTTTTCTCTCTATTTTTGAAGTTCCTGCTTCTAGAAAATCTTTGGTACAAACATGGTATTTCCTGCACATACTATGGTAATCTGCAAGTTTCCACTAAATAATCCAGGAGTGTGTAAGAAGAATCACTTTCTCCTCCTCCTCAGCGGCGTTTCTGGGGCTGCCTCCACCTGAGACAGCAGCCGCAATGCTGCCCCCCCTTCCTGCTCCAAGCTTAAAAATCAGTGTCGGAGCTGGTCAAAGGGGGGCTATATCACTAGTGCATTGAGAATTGCACTCTCTAAGCCAAATTTCCAGGTTAAAACCCGGAAATTCGGCTCTTAAAGTTACAAGAGGCTGCTCTGTGCCGCCTGAGGCAAGGTTCTCACCTTGCCTCATAGCAAGAGCGGCCCTGCTCCTCCTTTACCAATATCACTAACCTGATCAGTCACGGTTTTTTATTTGCTACATGGCAAATATTTTACTAATAGGTGTAGTACAATAATAGAAAACCAACCAACAAATATATAATTTAATCATTAATTGAGGCTTTTTCAAAATAATAGTAAGTTCAATTAGTGAGGTCATTCATTCTGTGAAAAAACAGGTGTCAATTATGGCCCTTATTTAAAGGAAGGCAACAAATGTTGTGCGTGCTGGTTATAGTGTAATTCTCTCTGAGTTGATTGGAGAGGGGAAACACATAAATGGAAAAAATGATAGGCTGCTCAGCTAAAATGATCTCAAATGCATTAAAATGGCAAATAAAACCTAAAAGACATGGAAGAAAACAGAAAACTACCATTCAAATGGATAGAAGAATAGACAAAATAGCCAAAAAGACTCAGCCAATGATCAGCTCCAAGAAGATCAAAGAAGGTTGAACGTTATCCGTTCTGTTACAAAAAAGATAAAAAAATAAAAAAAACACAGCAGTGCAATATATGTATATAAAAAAATGTATGGAAGAGGCGCTATCCTTTCTTGCCCAATTCTTTCTAAACTGTAGTGTTTTTATTGCAGGGTGAGGATCAATGGCTTCATTCATAACCTTCTCATTCCTTATTCCCAGCTTACACTGAGGTGCCCAGCATACACACAAATGCTGATCATTGTGGTGAGATTAGAAAGCATGTTTTTTCTGGGAGCAATTCAGCACAAATAACTTGCCAGTGAGTCATGGGGGATAAAGAGGGTGGGGCAGCAACATCCATTGAATTTCATCTGAAAAAACACGCTCATTGCAAAGCTTAGTTTTATGGCACAGGGATCTGGAAATGCATTAACTTTTTCAAGGCTGCAGTTAGTGTGAACTCAACACATTCTGGCTGGCCAATGAACTACTGACAGCAGGGCCACCATCAGAAATCACAGGGACTAGTACTGAAACATTTTCTGGGGCCCTGGACCACGCCCACCACAGATCCTGCCCCACCCCCCAAAAAACATTTGTGGTCAGGGCCCCCTACGAATTGAAAAAAATCATTGGTGGCCAGTCCTCCCCTATAAATAAAAAAAAAAAAAAAAAGGCAGAAGGGCCACCCATAAAAGTAAAAAAAAAAAATCATTAGTGGTCAGGTCAGATTAGTGGTAATCCAATCACCATGCAGCTCTAGGAAACTACCAATAGTTTAGAAGCTGGGGAGGGGAAAGATCTGTAGAAGAAACTCCACCCTCCCCACCCGATTCTGCAGCTTCGTGACAGCAGTGGGGGCCTGGCTACAGAGTGAGTACAGCGGCTGGGCCCCTCCTAAGAAACAAAAGTCATGGGGCCCGGTCCCCCATGATGGCGGCCCTGACTGACAGCATGCATTTCTCAGCTAACAGACATATATAAAACTATTCCACACAGAGTGCCTGCCCTTCTGCTGTCCAATCGTTCTTTTTGCAACACTCAACTCAGCATTCAGAAGTAGAAGAGGTTTTCCCATAGAGGCATAACTACTGGGGTCCCAGGATGTAGTGAGGGCCCAGTGGGACAAGACAACTTTTCTCATAAATATTTATAGACACCGTTAATAAAAATGCAAGGTTGTTCTCTTTTAGTATGATGTAGAGAGCGATTTTCTGAGACAATTTGCAATTGTTTTTAATTTTTTTGTGGTTTTTTTTTGTTTTTATTCAGCAGCTCTCCAGTTTGCAATTGAAGTAATGTGGTTGCTAGGTTCCAACCATGTATGGATATGAATAAGAGACTGAAATATGAGTAGTAAGTAAAGTAATAATAAACAATACGTTTATAGCCTTACAGTGCATTTGTTTTAGATGGGGTAAATGGCCCCTATTTGAAAGCTGGAAAGAGTCAGAAGAAGGAGGCAAATAATTCAAAAACTATAAAATACAAACAAAAAAGACCAAACAAAAAGTTGGCCATTATATGAAATACTAAAAGCTAAAGGTGAAGCACCCCTTTAAGGTAGCCAGAAAATGGTTGTTGTGTGGGGTCGAGTAAACATTGTGCTTCATCATGTGAGAGAGGGTAGTAGCAAGTGAAACCACCGTCCCTTCCAGTGAAAGGATTGGAATTGGTCTGTACAAACGGTGCTTTGAGATGTATGAAACTTCATTAACACACTTGTGCTTAGGTCAATCTGAATAGGCTGGGTACATATAGGTCATATATATGTCTTTATTAGTGATGCTGGTGCAAATGCTTGTTGTTGTATAGACATGAGCCCACCCAAAAACAAATGTGTTATGAGCTTTAAATGGTTAAAAAAAAAATGAACAGTTACAACATTTAAACATGCCAGCGTTTTGTCTTTTTTTCAGATGCAGCCTGAGGGAGGGCAGGTTAAGGTCAGGAAAAAGCCCAAGTGGCACATTACTACCCCTCATATCATAATACATACATATTAGCTTTATGTGTCTATTCAGCTGCTTTTGATTTGCAGGCTCTTTGTTTGGTTTTCCATTTCTCTTTCCTGGCCGTTCTCTTCCCTTTATTCTTCCTCTTCCTCTTCTTATTAGGAGGTTCAGGAGCCTCGCTGTTTGTTGCTGGCTTTGCACAGGTTTCTTTATTGCTTTGGGATTCCTTCGGTCTATCCACCTACAAACAAACCATAACACGTATAACAGATTTGTCCAGGCTAAAATCAATATGGAAAGCATTATTTCTGTCCTTTCTTTAAAGAGCACCAACATGTTACACAGTGCTTTACAAATACTGTTCATCATTCAAATGACTCTTTGCACCAGTGAAGTTTATGGTCACACACACCTGCCAGTTCTGGTACCCAATGCAATAATCACCTGGTTTTAGGCAATGTTACCCACACGCTGTAACTGAAAGGCCATTCTCATATATTAATGCAATTAAACCATCAATATTCTGTGTTTTAATTGAGCAGTGTATACAAGTCGTGGCATATAAATAGAAATATACATCCAGTTAATACAACACATGCTCTAGGGACAAAACAAGGCTGGGTAAAGCAAAGAACTTTTAAAAATGTTATTTGAAAATGGGCTTCTTATGCGACAGAAAACCACAGGTCACTATTTAACCTTGTTTTATAAAAATGGAATGGAATGGGGAAGTATGTTTTCTACATAAACAGGATAGATACACTAAATATAGAGCTACGGGATTAGTCACTGTTCAAGTGATCACTGCAATACCTAAAGTGACTCCACTGCCTTCACGAAAGACACCCATCCCCACAGTGAGGAGTTTTATGTGGATTACATCTAATGCCAAGGAAAAATCATCTCTATTACATTACACATATGAGGGTTATGTAATTAAAGGTACTAAGTTTGCCCAGGGGCAGAACCCCTTACTAACCAATCCGCAGGGAGCACTTACTGGTCACATGTTTAAAAGCAAACATCTTATTGGTTGCTATGGGTTACTGCTCCTGGGCAAACTTAGTGCCTTTTATTACATTTGGGGGTGAATGATCAGTGTTCTACCATAAATAAACTTATTCCCAGGCTGCTTTAGAAACATTCTGTAATGTACTGTGGAAAGTGAAAAAAAAGAATAAAACTGGGAATGTTAAAATATGGTGTCCCCTAAAAAATGATCACTGAATACATGTTTTTCTTTAAAGCAAATTTCCAGTTACTGAACTTCTAACTCAATGGAAACAATGATAAAAGAAAATAACAGATCCTAGTTGCTACTGGGGCCATACACTCGCTGTAGCTGATCCTTGCACAGTGATTTATGTTTTATGCAGTGAGGATCAACCACTAAGCTAACATTACACTGGAACAGTTGCGTTGTGTGAACTAGAGAGTATATCACTAGTCCAGTCATCCCCAGCCAGTGGCTTTGCTAGCGATATGTTCTCACGGACCCATTTGGTGGCCAATCACAGCCCTTATGTTGCCTTCCCTATGAACCTTTATTCATGCTCCTGTTGCTCCACAATTACATTTGATTGTGTCTCTATGGTAAAAAAAAATAGAAAAAGTTTAGGACCCTGCTCTAGTCTAGGAAATCAATTTGCCAGTGTAATGCTGGGGAGACTGCACATCAGGCTACTCACTTTTGTGACAACAAATACGGAGAAGAAAAACAACATTTTAAACAAAATTTACTCTCAGTAGAACTCTTCCATCTGTGTCAGCTCTACATTGTTTCTCCAATCCCACTCACTCCACTTTTAGGGTACAACTACATGAGCGATTTCAGTGAGATCAGACGCAAAGAAACTCTGGCGTCAAGTCGGATGCACCGAAGATAAGGTAAGAAAAAAATGTGTGACACAGACGCTGCATCTGCATGAGACAGTGGTGTCAGATACATGCTGCAACTACATCAGACTTTCCTACAACTCACCTGATCTTCGGCGCATCTGTCTTGACACCAGTGTTTTGTGGAGTCTGATGTCGCTGAAATTGCCCATGTAGTTCTACCCTTAGGTGCAGCATGGAGGACGGATTAGCATATTTATAGGGATCTGCCTTTTGTCACCTTACAAGCCCTTTTTTGTAAAACCAGAAATAAATAATAGAAGAAAAACTGTATATTTTATATATAAAAGTAGTTAATTGCCAACATAAAATAAGTGACAAAAATGAGTTATACTTCACATTTAAAGTGAAGTAAAGGCTTCTAAGTAGTATTAGTAGTTCTAGCACTGAACCAGCACAAAGCTCAGCCCCCCAGAACTATAGAGCTGCCCAGCAGTGTTGGCCCCACATTTGTCTGTGTCGTCTCTGTTCCCAGCATCTGTCTTACTGATCAGTGAGCAGCGCATACAAAAACACACACACACACTATTCTGGGATCTTGTGTTACTGCACATTAATGGGTGAGATCATTAATGGGAACAGATATGTGATAAAGTGTGTGTTTTGCCTTATGGACCTTTTACAGTGGCAGGGAATCTCTGCTCTGAAGGGCACAATCGTTAGTATGAGGCAAACGTACTGCAGAGAGGCACTTATTGACAGACTGACAGATTTAGGATGAGCCAAAGACAAATTCAGAAAAATGTTGTTAAAATGTCATTTAAATGTCATGTGAAAGACCAAATCTGGAAACTGTTCTGTGTAAAAGACAAATTCACAGAAGTGGAGTTAGAGGTTTGTGAATATTGAGGGAAATCTTACAATTCTATCTCCATTTTTATTTTGTCTCTGTATCAGTTCTGTGAATCCCCGGAGGAAGGTAAATGCAAGTATAGTGCATGAAGCACCACTGGAGACATAGGATTAGGTTTGTATGTGTCATCCCAATATGGAACCTGACAGATACGGAAAGTGTACAAAGCAGATTGGTAGTTAATTTACACAATGATAAATGATAAATGAGTGGAAATAAAATTATGAAATACAATGTAATCTCCATCTAGTGGGAAAAAAAATAGATGTAAATACCATAATTTTTATTAATTATTGTGATTTACTGAAACAGTACAACTTTACTCCCCCTTCTGGCAGCATTAAGTGACTTTATGTGCCCTTAGCCTCATTACTCCTAACAAACATCTGCTGAGCAAGAAGAGACTTGTATCACCTGACTGAAAAGCTTCCAACCTCTCCCAACAAGAGGCTGCCAGGGAAGGAGGGGTGGGGATGCTGATGAGGAGTTACCCAACAACTCTTCAAACACTTCACGGACTTTCACTCAGTGCATGAGATGGAGAAAGCGGCAGCAGCTCTGCAATATCTCAAGTGAACAAAGTACCTTGTGTAGAATAAGCCTACAATAAAAGGACATTTTATCTAATACAGAGAAATATCAAATCCATCTTTTTAGACTCCGGAATAACACCACCAAATTGTCCCGTATATCTTCAAGGTGTTTTAGGTACAAAGGCAACTCATTCTCATTCTGGATGCAGACAAAAATCAGACATGTGGGTTTCCATTTCATTTGATGGCCTGGCCCCCATAAGGTGGTGACATCCTCGAGGGCCACTAATTCAGTCTCTGCACCTTGTCTAGAGACAGGTGAGCAAACAGAGCAAGCAACCAGCATTAATAGGCATTTGTCTGCTTCCTAAGCCCAAACTCCTGTAGATCTTGCGGAGCCTCCTGCACAGGATTTTAGGTGCAGTCATAGTAAGTGATTAAAACACCTAGGAACAAAATATCATGGCTTAGCAAAAGACTTGTTAGTGCTATTTTTGACCACCAATAACATGCTTGAATTAGTTTATAATACTTTTTCTGTGTTTTTTTAAGAATATTTTATATAGTGCAAATCCTAACATTAGCAACTGTGAATTTAAAAAAAAAACCATCTAGTTAAGCTGGCCATAGACGTAAAGATCTTTGAAAGATCCAATGGTTATCGTGAGACCACTATTGTCTCAAAACGATCGTTTAAATGCCTGATGTGTCCATCAACTAAAAAGACCATTTCAGGTGATATTGCCAGCAAAACTGAAGGATCGCAGCCTGCTTGGCCCTGCAAACATAGGTAGATTGCATGGGGACCGATAAAGATTTTCTACCCTGGCCGATCAATCTTCAGACCAATGTCGGACGAAAAATCGTAAGATGAACGATCGTTTGTATCCCACTAACAGAAACGATAATTTGACAGCTTGGTGGGACTTCCCTAAGATCGGTCGTTCTGCGGGGAAAGATCGTTGCGTCTATGGGGAGCCTTAGGAGCATTACTGCAGCATAAATACACAACTGAAAAGCATATAACAGTCACAATACACTGATGCTAATTATTTTGCGCTAATGCCAGAACTGCATGCCGCCCTGGATGTTGGATCCATGCCAGGGGATTTGGCAGGATGCACAGAGGTGTAGAATCCACACACACTGAACAATGGACTAGTAATGAATTGAACAGTCAAGCCCAGTGCAAGTTTCACAGAGATAAGGCAAAAAAAACAAAAAAAAAAAAACTTGTTTGCTATGTGTGACATCCCAAGAGATCTTCTCCCCTCTCTCTGAACACGCATCAGCCAAGCTTCCAAATTGTCCCCTTTGTACTCTGGGAAGCCTGCCATGCAACTGCTACTCAGACCTCTGACCACACTACTCAGAACACTAGCCAACTATAGAGCAACAGGGACATAAACATGCTTGCTTCACTGCTGGCTTGTGGCCAGAATAGTGTGGTTGGGGCCAATCTGACAACAGCAGGACCAACATTTGTTTTGAGAGGTCTGTCTTCCCACTAAGCAGTTGCTAGCAGCCTCTAGATTACGTAGAAATTGTATTCCTACTTTTTGTCTTCCCCTTCAAGAGCTGCAAGGGCAAAAAACCTGCCACCCAAGTCACGAACTGGGCACATGCTTACCCATAATTAACTATTGTTTTTAAGTTCCATTCTGATCTTGTAAAGATGAGCAGATTATTCGGTCTCTCTCTGCTTTCCTATTATCCAGGAACTCATAGCTTTTGACCCAGTCCTGACTTCCATTCTCTCCTGTTCTGAAGGCTGTCTGTACAGCTAACAATATGTGCACAGCATAATCTGGCTGATGTTGTAGGTCAACTTGCTATAAAGCTAAACAATACTGAATTAGAAGTGGGCCATGCCCTAGATCTTCGCAAAAGCCTCTAGCTATCTTAATGTAGTTCTCATGAAGACGTTCGCAGTCATGGGTTGATGTTTGGGCCACACATGTAGAGATTTGCTTGTTTGGCAATGTTGCCAAACGAGTGGATCTCTCCCTGATATTCCCACCTTGAGGTGGGCAATATCAGGCGGATCCGATCGTGGACCCGCTGATCGGATCATAAAGGGTAAATGGACGGTTGGATCTCAGGACTGCATCAACAAACAGATGCGGTCCGTGATTCAACAGGATTTTTAGTCCTGTCCAATCGACATCTGGATATCGGTCAGAGATATCGGTCAGGGAAGCCATTTCAGCAGCTTCTATTGTCCCATATATGGCCACTTGGGGCATAAAGGTGGGGCAGTCAATAACTTTCACTTTTTCATTCAGCAATTCTTAGATGTCACTATAATCCTCACATTACCCCTTTCCTCCTCAGGCTCTATAAATGAGTAGGGCACTGCACATGGGCATTTGGTTCCCCATTCTGGTGAATACACAAAACTTAAAATAATACATATAGTTTAAGTATTTGCTCAACTAAAATGATAGAAAATAATTTGGCATTATTTTGTAGGGTGACAGGTCCCCTTTAATCTATTGTTTTTCCTACTTAGTGTAATTGAAGGAGTCACAGTGGGACTTTTTACTATTGAGTGATAATCTCATATCTACCAGGGAGCTGTTATCTGTTACATTCCAATCATTTTGGGATGCTGGGGAAAGAGAGGGAACGATTTATCAGCACAAGTCACATGACTGGGGGCACCCGGGAAACATACATGTCTAGCCAGGGCCGCCATCAGGGGGGCACGCCTGTCCCGGAGCTAAAG
>CM044436.1:50608503-50648565 GCA_024363595.1 Xenopus borealis | reverse complement strand
TTAATAAGGAAACCTTTATTAGCTGGTTCCTCATTTGTGTAGACAGACGAAAAGTATGTATTCAGAATCCGAGCTTTTTGCTTGTTCTCATCAACCAGCTGACCCCCCCTCTGATAATAAAGGTCCTACCCCTTCCTGTTTCAATATTTTACTGTTAATATATTTAAAAAATAATTTTAGATTCTTTTTACTGCTTACTGCTATATCCTTTTCGATATCGGTTTTAGCTTGCCTGATAGCTTTTCTGCATGATTTATTGGCCTCCTTGTACCTTATAAATGCTTTGGCTGTCCCAGCAAACTTGAAAAGCCTTAAACGCATGTCTTTTCTTACCCACCTCAACACCAACACTTCTATTGAACAAAAAAGGTATTGTTCCTTGCTTACAAGTGGAATATACCAACGTATTTATTAAGCAGCATTTTAAAGACTTTACATTTTCGTTCAGTGTTTAACTCTGCGAAAAGCATTTCCCACATAATATGCTGCAGAGATGCCCTTGTACTGTCAAAGTTTGTACGCCTGAAATTCAATGTTTTAGGTACTCCCTTAGGTTAAGGCCAGACGGGAAAATTCGAGGAGATTTGTCGCCTAGCGACTAATCGCCTATTCTTTGGGGCGACAAATCTCCCCGAACCACTTCCACCTGCCTTCCAGTGGCTTTAATGAATAATCGCCTGCGCCTATTCAAACACGGCACTGGCTTTTCCGAAGTCGCTTTCTTAGGCAATTATGAGCGATTTCTGGAAAGCGCAGCGCCACATGTGAATAGGTGCAGGCGTTCATTAATTAGCTGGAAGGCAGGGTCGCTGGGCGACGAATCTCCCCTAATCTTCCTGCCTGGCCTGAGCCTTATAGAGTTGCCTCTGCAACAGAATTTTAAAGGATATGATTACTGTTTCCTAAATGCTCACCCACACAAATGCTGGAGATGAGTTCAGTATTATTAGTTATTACAAGATCCAAAAGGAGAGCTATTCCTAGGGATAAAAAGTTGTCATTTAGCATATTTACAAATTTGTGCAATATGGTCGAGACACGGATTACTATGCCCAATAACATGGGTACGTTCACACCAACCCATGTATAGGCTGGAGAAAATGCCCATGGCTGCATTCTGGGTAAGAGGTCCCATACCTTTACTAAAATTCATGTCTTCACAGGTTTTTGTATTTACAGAAGAACTCCCATTTTAGAGGACGAGAAAAAAACCCTCCCCCCTCTAGTCTTTAGTATCAAGCACATGAAGGGTGGGAGGTTGGTGAATGCTGCCATGAAAGTGCCTTAGAAATAGAAATTACGGTAAGTAGAAGCAATTTCTACCTTTCCCAAGTCACCATGGCAGCAATTCACCAACATGGGAAATTCCAAAGCAAAGAAGGGAGGGACAACAAACCTGCTGCATAAACTTTTTAATTCATAATCAATAAACCACGGACTGAAGAATCTTCCTCCCAAATCTAGCTTCTTGGGAGTGAAGCACATCCAATTGGTAATGTTTCACAAAGGTAGTAGTCCATCTAGCTGCCTTGCAAATCACCTCTGGCAGGGCCCTGGCTTCCACCGCCCAGGATGTAGCTACAGCCCTGGTTGAGTGCACCTTAAGGTCTCAGGGGACCTCCCTGCCTGCCAACTTGTAAGCCTGCACAATACACCATTATCCACCAAACAATCTAAACTTTCGAAGGGGCCTGACCCTTCCTCAGGCCTCTCAGGATCACACAGAGCCTATCCGACTTACGCCAACTCTTTGTGCAGCCTACATAATGAGACACTGCGCGCACAAGATGCAATGTGTGCCACTGCTTCTCTCGTTCAGACAAAACGAGGGCAGAACGACTTCCAGATGCATATGGAATTGAGAGACAGAAAACCAAATGTCGGTCTCATAACCACCTTGTCCTGAAAAATTACAGTGTCTGGCTCTCTTGCGGAGAGGGCATGAATTTCCTTCACCCTACAGGCTAAGGCAACAGCCACCAAAAATAACACCTTCAAGGTTGTATGCCAATCATGCAGAAGTTCAAACGGAAATGCCATCAAAACCAAAAGGTAAATCCCACAGAGGTAGCTGTGGCTTGACGTATGGACAAACTCTTTTAGAGTATTGAAGAACCGTCTTAACAAGTGAATCTTCTTCCCAAGCTTTAACATGTAAAGCGTATATAGCCAAGACTTGACCACAAAGTACTATTACTTAGTCCTTTCTGGTAACCAAAGAGAAACTGTACCAGGTTCCGGATGCCTAGGGTCAAAACCCTTACTCTGAGCAATTGTACATAACTCCAAACTCGATGGTACTGTGTTGAAGTAGAGGCTTTTCTGGATTTCAGAAGGAGAGAGTTACAAGATCTCCTTCGACTCCGCTCTCATACAAGCTCTGCCTCTCAACTTCCATACCGTCAGAGATAGGTGCATGACATCCTCACATAATATGGGTCCCTGTGACAAAAGATCCGGTCTTTAAGGAAGCTTCAAAGAGCCCCCCACGGTCATGTGCCACAGCACCGGAAACCATGGCCGCCTAGGCCATCAGGGAATTACTGCTATTACTAATGCTCCATCCGGATCATGGGAAAAAGAGGAAACGCATAAGAGAATACCATGCTCCAATCTTGCAGCAAAGCATCCACAGCACTGGTTGAGGGTCAAGGACTTCTGGAAAAGAACTTCCGACATTTGTGGTTCAGATGAGTTGCCATCAGATCAATCTCTGGGAATCCGAACCTCTGAACAATCTGAAGAAACACTGATTGATTCAGAGTCCCTCCCCCCGGGATTAGAGCATTACGGCTCAAATAACCTTCTTGCAGATTTTGGATTCCTGTCCAGGCACATTAAAGGCTTCTACACCTGCCAAATTCTGCTCCGTCCACAACATTAAAGGGCCTAGCTCCTTCACAAGGGTGGGGCTTTTTGTACTCCCCTGTTTGTGCACATAGGCCACCGCAGTGGCTCCATCCACCACGTTAAACTTAACCGAACATCTTTTGACAAGTGAAGGTTTCGCTCTAGGGTTTAGGGCGCCTGATTTGATCAGGAACTGCTGGAGGGGTGGCATGTGCCATCTCGCCCATTTCACCAACAAGATGGTGGAAGTCATGAGGCCTAGCAGCAACACACAGTCTATTACGGAGACTATTATCTTTCTCATGAAAGAAGTTACTCTTTGCAGTATCCGTTCGACTTTTTCTTGAGGAAGGCTTATCAGACCCCTGGTGGTGTCTGAGCACCCAGAAACAGAAGACTCTGGGTTGGAGCTAGGCAACTTTTTTGGTAATTTATGAACCAGCATCTGAACAGCTTGGTCTCTGCTTCTCACTGCCTCTTCTGCTTATTTGGCCACCAGCAGAATATCATCTAGGTAGTGTTATGCAGATATTCCTTGCCCCCACGCCCCTCGGGTCAACCTGGCCCCCACCTTCACAGCCCGAGTCTGCTGAACCTCATTGCGGTTTGCTAGAAGGGATAGAAAACCCTGAAGGTTTCTTACTGAATTGACGTCTTTCTCCACGAGAGGATCTTCAATTCATCTGTCTCCCAAAACCTCTACCGAACCTCCGATATCTTTTACCCCGAAAGGAATTGCCGCTGGGAGATGGTCTAATGTGGGAGATGGTCTAATGTGGAAGATGGTCTAATGTGGAAGATGGTCTAATGTGGAAGATGGTCTAATGTGGAAGATGGTCTAATGTGGAAGATGGTCTAATGTGGAAGATGGTCTAATGTGGAAGAAATACACTCTTTCCACCCGATGCCTTTTTTATTATTGAATCCAACTTCTCGCCAAATAACAGGTCTCCCTCAAACGCCACTTTACACAGCTTTGATTTAGAAGCTGAATCTGCCAACCATGGCTTCAGCCACAGAGCTCTTTTAGAAGCCACTGACAGAGCCATAGACCTAGACGAAAGTTTTACCAAATCCAACGAGGCATCCGCCAAAAAATCTACTGCCAATCAAATCGGACAGCATCTCTTTTAAGTTTGTTCTTGTAACATTGGAAGAAATGGCTTCATCTAGGGTGTCTTCACCACCCTTGAGGTTGAATTAATTGCCACTGCAGGCTGCACCATATGATTTTTTCAAATTAAATTCAAGTCGCCTCCCCATCGGCTCCCTAAAATCTGCTGCATCAACCACTGGTAAGTAAGTCTTCCTTGCCAACCGAACTACCGCCGCATCTACCTTCTGCGATTATTCCAGAGTCTAGAGAAAGATTCTTCAACTGGATATCTTTTGGAAAACTTCCCTTGTATAACTACTCTCTTCTCTGTATTCTTGAATTCAGAAAGTATGAATTCTTTAATTGACTCATGAACTGGAAAGGAAGATGCCTTTTTCCTAAGGGATGGAAAAAAATCTATCCACCAAAGAGCCTTTCAGGCCAGGGTCTCCTCATTCAGTGTCAAGGATTTCCTCACTGATTTGATTAGGTTATCCACTGCTGCTGTATCCAAGGCAGTTTCTTCCTCTGGAACTAACTCTCCTTCCTCCGACATACTCTCGCCTGGATCATATAGCTCCTCTCCAGAAATATCAGACAAAGATTCTCTGACCCTCTTGCTTTACTTAACAGGCGCTGGAGTGGAGGTTGATGCTGAAGCTTCTTGTACCCCTTGAACAACTGCTTGTTTGATTAACGACACAAGAGCATCCAATGGGGGCATTCCAGAGACTTGCAGCTGACTGACAGAAGACTGTCCTTCTGCTATCTTCTTAGACCCAGAAACATCCTTTTGAGACTCAGTGGAAGAAGGGAGGCTAGAAAGTAACCATCAGCCATTATCCTTCTAATCTCTCTCTTTAAGAATTTTGGTATTGCTTACCCAGGACCTTTTGACTGTATTCCTTTTCCAGAGCTAGCAGACTCCATACTTGCACAGACTGTAGAACTATAGAAACAAACATAATGGTGAACCCCAGCTATCCACAGTGCCCACAATGGAACTAGAAAGATCCTTACATAATCCTGCGGAGTTCACCTGTCAATCCTTACACAGAATGGTGGCAAACACGAGTAAACACGCCAGCTAGAGTACTGCGCGGGTCCATTTTTTGGGACCTGTACCCGCAACCTGCAATCCGCAACCCGGACCCGCATTCTTACCCGCTTGGACCCGCGACCCGACCCGTACCCGCAACCCGGACCCGCTGACCATCAAGAATCAGGAAGTGCTGTCATTGTAAACCGGAAGTGACATCATCGGAAGTAGCCGTGATCAGAAAAAAAAGGAGTAAAACAGGAAGTGCTGTCAATATAAACCGGATGTGACATCATCAGAAGTAGAAATGCTGAGAAAAAGGAGTAAAAATCGCTATAGCAAGGATCCGCGACCCGACCTTCAACCCGCCAACCTGCAAAACCACCGGCCCGCTTCTATACCCGCACCCAGAAATTCTACAAGCAACCCGCAGGGTACCGCGGGATTTTGCGGGTAACCCGCGGGTACCCGACCCGCTGCAGGACTCTAACGCCAGCACACGATATCAAGGCACACACTGATGATGTCACACTGTTCAGGGCCATCCAGCCCTCCTCCAGGCTTCGTAAGGGCACTTCCGGGTTTCCATGTGTCACTTCCGGTCTTTGGAACACATAGGCACCATTTTTAGACCATGCGTGTTCAGAAGCCTTTGCGGAGCGGTTGTCTCCCACCACAACCAACTGCCATTCTGCCTCCAATTCCCCCAGAATGTAGGGAAACCGTCACCAGGCCCACAGCCATGACTCACAGAGGCCCTTCTCCACCACAATCCCAACAGGGAGCTCAAGGGAGGCATCAACAACGAGGAAAGAGAGAGAGAGGGAAACCTCAATTTTAGGAATAACCTGGGTAAGCGGCGTCCACAAATCCAAGTGACCATTAGGGCAGAGGGGGAAAAAAAAAAAAAGACTTGAGAGCTGCAGTGGGGAGGGTGCTTTATAGCCTAAATTTAGTTTCCTGTCCAGTGACCTAAAGGGGAGGGATTACCCGTGTTGATGTATTGCTGCCATGGCGACTTTGGAAATTATCACTCCTACTGGTAATCTTCATAACAAACTTAATTAGAGGAACCACCAACCTACATAAAACAAAGCTGATCAAAATAGATACAGGGAGTCCTCAAGTTACATACACCCGACTTACATAAAACTCACACTTCCGGACACCATTACATTAACATGATATGGTTTGCTTGACTTTTATTAGCATTTATCTTTAAAGGGGAGGTTCACTTTTTGGACAATAAAGCTAATTTAACAGCCTATGTCATAAAAAACATTTTTTTGGATTTATCTTTATTAATTAAAATGTTTGCTTTCAGAGATACACAACATAGAAGTGGATCATCTCTGCAAAAACTCTCTCAGTTCTCTGCTCTGTTAAACAGAGCATGTCCCACAATCATTTAAGAGATGCAGGCTGCCAAATAAGGAAGAGCATGACAATCTGCACTGCACATGCTCTCTCTCGCTTCATTTGCATATCTTTGATCCTATTAGCTAAATCTTGCCAGTCAATGGAATTGAAAATATGCTAATGAAGCAGAGAGAGAGAGAGAATATGCAGTGCAGATTCAGTTGTGAGCTCTCTCACTTGGAAGCCTGCATTTCTTAAGCTCCCCATAGAAGCAACGATCTTTCCCCGCCGAACGACTGATCTTAGGGAAGACCAATCTGTCAAATTATTGTGCGGTTAGTGGGATACAAACGATCATACATCTTACGATTTTTCGTCCGACATTGGTCTGAAAATTGATCGGCCAGGTGAGAAAATCTTTATTGGTCCCCATGCAATCTACCTATGTTTGCAGGGCCAAGCAGGCTGCGATGCTTCAGATTTGCTGGCAATATCGTCTGTGACACATCAGGCATTTAAACAATCGTTTTGAGACAAAACTTTATGTCTATGGCCAGCTTAACACAGAGCATGTTGGCAATCCAATAACAAAAAGACAACGTTTTTGCAGAGATGATCCATAGCTTCTTTGGTATGTATCTCTGAAAGCAAACATTTTAGGTAATAAAGATAAATTACAAAAATGTTTTTTTTTATGACCTGGGATGTTAAATTAGCTGTATTGTCCAAAAGGTGAACATCCCCTTTAATAAACCACCTGCCCCAATCCCCTCTGGTGTGCATTGTCTACTGCAGAGCACCGATATGTAAAAATAAATATGCACAATAAATAATAGGTTAAGACAGACATCTGTCTTGATGCATTTAACAAGTAAATGTATATGTTTCAACTTATGTACAGTTTCAACTTAAAGGAGAACCAAACCCATTAGTTTAAAAACCCCTCCCCCGTAGAGCCCCTACCCTGCCTACTTGCTACCCCGGGCAAATACCCCCAAGTCGATGCTCACGGCAGTCATCTTCTTCTCTTCGGTAATCTTTGTGTATTAAATTGCGTTTTGGCACATGAACTGGTTCTGGACAACTGCGCATGTGCCAAAACTCACGAGAATCGCCAAAAGACGACACAAATTCTACCGGAGAGGATGGATGCCGTGAACTCCGACGTCTGAATTTGCTGTGAGGGGTAAGTAAAAATTAGGGGCATTTGCCTGGGGTATCACGTAGGCTGGGGGGGAGCGGGGTCTACGGTGAGTAGGGTTTTTTTTTTTAACGTACGTGTTTAGTTCTTTTAGATAACCCAGGGACTACCTGTACTAAAAAATTAATTTATAGTATTCGATGGTTATCATCTTAGTTTCTAATACAATGATCCCCAACCAGTGGCTTATGAATAACATGCTGCTCAGCAACCAGTGGTGTACCACCAAGTAGAGCCTCCTGGAGGCTGCCAGTCCACATAGGGACTACAAATAGCCAGCCGCAGTCCTTATTTGGCATCCCCAGGGACTTTATTCATGTGTGTGCTACTTCCCAACTCCTTTTATATTTGAATGTGGCTCATGGGTAAATAAAGGTTAGGGGGCCCTTGTTCTAATGTATACCTAAGGTAATAAGGTACCTTCTAATTAACATAAGCCTATCCACTTATTGTTAAGCTGTTCCTCTTTTTTTTCAGCAGTAATTCATTTTCTTCACAATATGCCCTGTATTAGTATTGGTAGAACGTGGAAAATGTTGAACTACAGAGTTCTGCTAAACCTATTCAACAATGATTAACTTACCAGCCTCATAAATGGTTTCCACTCGTATGGGAATTTCCCATTGGTCTATATAGCTAGGGCCATGATTGTTCAGTAGGGTGTACAACACCTGGGATGTCAACACAACTTGGGGATTGTACTTCAAAGCAATCTTAGCCACATTTGGATCTGTAATCAAACTCTATTGGAGAAAGCATAAGATGGGTGGATTAGAGTTTACTTGGAGCTCACCAAGCCAGAAGGATATTTGTTTATATTTACATACATTGACAAAAACTGAAAACACTGGCATGTATATGTATATACATATTAACTTACGGTGTGCTGAAGAGTAGCCTTTTTTTCTGGGGGCAGATATGCGCCCACTTTACTGAATGCCACAGAGAGATCAATATCAGAAGCTGGAAATTTTAATTTCACAAATGGTGCTGTACCCTAAGAAAGGTTTAACATACAAATTAAGCAATGACAACAAAAAAACTTGTATTTACAGTAGCAAAATAAGAGATATGGAGTTTACAGAAATCCATTGTGCAAAATTCAAAGGACATCTCAGAACCGAGACAGCATAAGTTTTTTTTTCTACTGATCAGATTATCCATTTTCAACATATTCTTAACAAAGGTAACAGTGCAAAGATAATAATATAATTTCAGATTTAGGAATCCTCATAGGGCAATAACCGACAACAAAAATCAGTTGCCTGTGATAAATCTCCTCTTCTGCAGACGACTAGTCTTCTCCAAATGCTTTCCCATCTGCAATAATAATCGGCTTCCAGAAGTAGTCCAAAGTTTCATTGTGCCGCAACTTGAGAAAGCTGAATCAGTGCATGTTTGCATGAGATAAATCGCCCAAATACAAGATTTACTGTGGGTGACTAATCTCCTCGTCATTGCCTTTGCAATCTCCTTCTTAAAGGACCAGTAACATCACAAATGTAATTGTTTTAAAATAATAAAAATATAATGCAGTGTTGCCCTGCACTGGTAAAACTGCAGTGTTTGCTTCAGAAACACTACTATTGTTTATATAAATAAGCTGTTGTGTAGCCATGGGGGCCACTAGTCAAAGGAGAAAAGGCTCAAGTTACACAGCAGATAGCAGATAAGCTCTGTAGAACATAATGTTATCGGTTATCCATTATTTATCCTGTGCCATATAGCCGTTTTTCAATTTCCACCGTTGCTACTTAGCAGCTTGTTTATATGAACTACAGTAGTGTTTCTGAAGCAAACAAATCCGTTTTTACAGTGCAGAGCAACACTACGTGATGTTTTCTTTCCTTTAAAACACTTTCATTTTTTTGGTGTTACTGTAACTTTAAGGGCAAGTTGACTTAAGCTGGGGCATGCAGGCAGACATTTTCAGCCAATATCGCTAACTCTCAATAAAACAGACATCTGATCTGTTAGTGTATGTAAATGATCTGCAGCACTGGAGCACTTAATCCAACTGTGTCATTAAGTGATTGCATAGCATACTGTACTGGTTCATCTGGGTACCTACGTGTATATATGTATGTTAATTGGCTCCAAAGGAACAGGTTATTTTTCCACTTATCTGGTGCAATGCTGGAATTCAGAATTACAGATGATAAATTATAGTATCGTATATTATAATACTTTAATAATTACAGCTTTTCTAGAATATAAGCACTGCTATGCAAACAAAATCCTTTTTGAAGAAAACACAAACAGTGAGTGCGGTTGATTGCTCACATTAAAAAACAGACAACAAAATACTTAAAGTATATAAAGGTTGTAAGGGTGCAATACCATTCTAAGGAGGCACTTCTCCAGTTTTAAGGACAGGTCAGGAATAAACTTCGCCCCAAAGATGCTGGTCATTTTGTTCACAGCGTAGAGTTCTGGGTAATTCTTTACAAAGGACTCACAAGCTTTCAGAAAATTCTTAGAAGGAAAAACAATTTTTTACTGTTTAAGTAATCAATAAGAAAAACACAAACCATTATAAATACAAACTTCAATGTTAGAATACATTAATTTATATTTGTAATTCTACAGAATTCAGAAAAATTGGGAAACGTTAGTTTTTGCCTTTTTTTAAGCATTCAGAATATTTTTTATTTATATATCTAGGTAGCAACCTAACATGGATTCCTTTGTGGAAAGACTGACTGTTATATTACAACCGCATAAACATGTTTCTTTTGGGTTAGAAAAACCTTTGGAAAAAAAAACACAATAATCCTGTGTAACTGTGAAACTAAGTGGAAACCTTTCTTAAGTCTTATTGCTGTGATTAAGAAGCAGTCCCAAGAGATTTTGATTTACACTACAAGCAGGAAATATAAAAGTAAGATGCCTTGCTACATAATTTATTCAACTTCAAATAGTAGTTTTCCGCAAGACAATTTCAGTATGCAGTGCCATTTAGAGACCTGACCAGATCTAGCTGGGACAATTTGTAACTGCTCTCAGACATGCAACCCAGTCCAACCTGCACTAGCTACAACACTTGGTCTCAAAACCACCCTAAAAATCTAAATATCATCTAAATGTGGGGACAGGGGTGCTCTTGCATAAGGCAAGTTAAAAAAAACTAGTGAGCTGTTCCATAATTATTATTACTTAATTATTAAGTATTTATGCTGTACCACAAAGAGCAGAGCTGTAAAACAGAAGGACACATTCAGCGATGGCCAGAAACTACAAAAACAAGCTTGATATTGACAAAACCAGTTTCTACATTTCCTTAATTCACTGTTAAGGTTGTTACGCTGTTTTTCAGTAACACATCCTTTTAGGTCTAGAAAAATTACTTATTGAAAAACTTAATTACACACTAATATTTAGCATAGCACTACTGGAAAGAACAGAACAAAACAAGTGCTTCCTATAGCCATGAATGAGTTTCCTACAGTTCTCTATTGACAGTCTGGAAAATACATTTTGCAAGTGATCACAGAGGCAGGCAGAAGGCTGTTTTCAAAAAACTTCATTATACATCACTCTTCTATGCATTTCCCACTAAAATGTGAAAAATGGAATGGAAAATGATTACAAATGTGAATATTTGGATTTTTATAATTTTCTATTTGCAGCAATGAGAGTCACTAATAGGGGCACTCACATCATTAAGAAGGCACAGGAAATATATATTTGGTTGAACTATACAGTTAAAAGTACAACATACACACTGTATGAAATATTCAGATTACTTACTTGTGTGTAACAGTCAGCATCTGGACACAGCCACTCATACTCCTTTGCACTGTTTCTGGCACTTTTATGCAGAAACTTAAGGAATTCTGCATTCTCTTTGCTTGACTTCTCCTTTAAAAACTAAAATGAGAGCAAACTAATTATGGGACCTAGGATTTTCTGGATAGATTTAATTTCCTAAGTAGATTTAATTCTGCTAAAAATTACTTTGCCACCAATATTGATCCACTGTTTATTACAAGAATTAAAAAAAAAAAAAAAAAAAAAAAAAGAAAATCACAACCTGACATTATTTCAAAGGTCAATTTTTGGTTCAGCCAGGCACTTGGATTCAGCCAAATCCAAATGCTGCTACAAAAAGCCTGACATTTGGCCACATCCCAAACAGAATCCAGCTTTTATGTGGGGTTTTTTTCCCCCGGTGAATTTCATTTTACAAAGAATAAATATGCCCCTAAGACATTCTGTGCATTAAGCTACCAAAACTGCCTTCCACTTTAAACAAAACAGGGATTGGTTGTCAATATATTGCAATATTTTGAAGCTGGCCAATTAAATCAGTCATCCCTGGTTTGGATAGAAATACATTTTATATGCAACTTGAATTCAATATTTAAAACTCCCAAATGGTTGCCATTTTATTGGCCACCTAAGGGATCACCTGACTGTAGCTATGAATGATGGGAGCTACAACATGGAGCTGGCCACTGCTGCAGGATAAACTATAGCAAACAGAAAGTTATGCTTTCCATTACATTTTAAACTATTAGGCAGGGATGCAATGGGGCTATGACTACAAGTCATTGCACCCCTGCCTAATGGTTTAACATTTAGTGGTGCACACAACCCCTTTATGCTATAGTTTATAGAGGAGCAGTGGACAGTTATGAGGCAGCTCCCACACTTTAAAGCTACAGTCTGGTGATTCCAGTGGTGGCCAATAAAAAAGGGCAACCATTTAGAAATTTTAATCTTGAATGCAAGTTGTAGGCAAGTTTAGTGTAGAACTGGCCAGACCATGACTTTGATATAGTCAGTCAGCTTCAATCTATTGCAATATATGGACAAACAATCCCGGTTTTGTTTAAAAGGGAGTTTAAAGGTGGTCACAGCCTCATTGCACCCCTAACTAATGGTTTAAAATTTAGTGGCACAGCTTACCCTTTATTTTAGTCAGTCAGTTTTCTGAGCACACAGGTCAGGAGCAAACTAACTGACTATATCCCATGTGCAACTATTTATTCTTCTGCATGGTTTACGGTGGTGGCACACGTGGCGATTCCGGGGAGCCAGCAACAAATCTCCTGTTCTTCGGGCAACTAATCTCCCTGAAATGCCTACCCGCTGGCTAGAATGTGAATCGCCAGCAGGATGACATTTGGATTGCTTCGTTTTTCCAAAGCAGCCCGAAGTTACCTTATGAGGCAAGTTCAGAAAAACAAAGCGATCCAGAGGGTTTTCCTGGCCTTTGTGTATTATATAATTATTTTATATAGCGTCTCAGTGGCTAGCACTGCTGAATTACAGCTCTGAGGTTCTAGCTTTGATTATGGTCAAGAGTCTTAAGGAATTTGCATATTTTCTGCATGCTTTTTATGAACTTCCATGAGTTTCATTCCACACTCCAAAAACATACAGAAAGGTTAAATGACAGGCGAGAGAGACACACAGACAGACCAACCTTACATTTTAGCTCCACTGGGGAGAGTCTTCTGTGAACAATGTATAAGTACTGCTTAATATGCCCTATAGCACTAGATTAGTATAATAATATGAAATGGTGCCTGTACAGACACAAAAAGTATATTCAGATAATCCCCAACACTGATTGAAACCATATCCCATTGCTTCAAAGCAGAAATGCTAGCCTCTGTGCCACTTCACATCTAACATATACATAGGATTTTTAAAAAAGTTGCACATATCCCTTGAAATATTTGAGCACATCAGTATCTACATTAAAATATTAAACACTTAAGTGCAGGACTTACAAGGTAGTAGTCATAATCCTTCTGTTGGAGTATTTGAGGTTTGAAGTTCCGTTTCTTACTTACAAACTTAATCATCAGCTGTACATAAGCCTTTTGTTCTTGCTCAGTAAGGGAAGAAAAGTAGGGGTAAGGAACATGTGGCTCTGGGAGGATTGGTTCCTCAACTGCATTGGAGGTTGATGTCACCTCAGTGTTAGTTGTAACAGAGGGCTCTTCAGCAGGTTTTTTCTCTTCAGCTTTTGGAACATCAGCTTTCAGTTTGCTATAAAATATTACAGAATATGGTTACTGTTAATTAAAACAAACAATGGATGGAAAAGAGGCAACCACTGAAAGTATACAAGGAATTTTGTATGCATTGCAATTTGTCGCTCAGGCATTTTAAGAGACCATTGGGAAATCCTGCAAGAGAACAGTCAAGTCTATTCAGACATAAAATATTTCCTTCTTATACCCAAGATGGGGTATCAGCTGATCTATAAATGAAGAGTTTGTCCCTCTTATGCACATGCTTTTATAGTTGGCTATAAAGATAGGTACAGTAAATTTGGTTTTCACGTGTGTGCCACAATATCTACTTCCAAAATAGAACGTCATAAACAAAAAGTATCTTACCTTGACAGAAGAAAAAGCTCAGCTCGGGATGGTTTCAAAGAATATCTTTCATAACATTCATGGGTGAAAAAGTGGTTTTTGCCGTTATGTGGTTCAATGTCCCTGTTAAAAAATATATGCAGGGGGTGGTCACAACTGGGGCAGCAGGATTTTAACTTGTAAGACAAAGAAGTACCAAAAAGATGTTAGTAGCCAAGTTACCTTGTTCTTAGGAAAATAGAAGTGAAAAAGTCACAAGGTGCTGATATAGAGATGTAATAAATGGCACAATAATTAGATGATCCATAGCACCATTACCATTCTAAGAGTACATCAAGAACATGTATGTTGAACCTGTGCAAGAAGTATACATTTTGCTCACAGTTGCCTCAAACTTCCCTGCCTATGTTATCTCTCTGGGCCTGCACTGAAATCCATTTTTCAGAAGAACAAACAGATTTGTTTATATTTAATTTTGAAATCTGACATGGGACTAGTCATATTGTCAGTTTCCCAGCTGCCCCCAGTCATGTGACTCGTGCTCTGATAAAATTCAGTGGCTCTTTACTGCTGTACTGTAAGTTAGAGTGCTATCACACCCCTGCCCCCCCTACCAGCAGCCTAACAACAGAATAATGGGAAGGTAACCAGATAGCAGTTCCCTAACACATGAGAACAGCTCCCTGATTGATCTAAGAACAGCGCTCAATAGTAAAAGCCAAGTCCCACTGAGACACATTCAGTTACATTATGTAAAAAAAATAGCTTCCATCTTAAGTCACATGACTGGGGCACCTGGGAAACCGACAATATGTCTAGCCCCATGTCAGATTTAAAAATTAAAATATAAATCCTCCGTTTGCTCTTTTGAGGAATGGTTTTCAGTGCAGAAGTCTGCTGGAGTAGCACTATTAACTATTAACTAACTTTAAAGTGATACTGGCATGAAATAAAGTGAAATGAATTTTAACACATGAATGTACATTAAATATTACCTATAGGTCATGTTGATAATTTTTTGCTGAGAGGTTTTTGTATATAATTGTTAGTTGAAGTTCCTAAGCCTGACTCTGACACTCTGACTTTGCCAACCTGACTGTCCCATCTCAGCCTGTTAGTTACAGTTTGTAATGATAACGGACTCTTGCTGCACAAATATGTCAGCCCCCTCATACAGGAACATGGGGGATCAGACAGGTAATGTAAAAGTATCATGCAAATACTTTATGGCAAAGTTAGAAGTAGCTTTCAAAGCCAATATTATAATAGATGTAAAAAAATAAAAAGAGTTTAATTTCAGGTGTCAGTATCTCTAACTAGCCACTGCAGCCAAACAAATTGGGGCCAGATATGCATTTAATGGCTTCATTTAATCAGGCACAATGCCTGCAAGGAAGATTCTACTTTCCCTATACTCTGTACCCCTCAGAATTTACTCAAGAAATTCCTCTATTTTAGGCACTAGCAATCAAACCACCTGTGAAACGTGTTAAATGCTACACTTTTAAGAAGTTATTCATTAGTTAAAAGGAATACAATTAAAAAGAATATAATTAAAATTACACATTTTAAAGTTTGTCACCCTACATGGTAAAACATGAATATAGCGTTTTCTACATTAAAAAAGTGCTCACCGTGTAAAATTCTATGGGCTATATAAGACATACCAAATTTTATAGGGTGCATTTAACACGATTAAACCAGAAAAAAAAAAAATAGATTAGTAAAGCTCTTCTGCTTTCAATGAACATTGACACAGCACTATACCTTAATCAAAACATTTTAGAACTGATAACCTCTCCCAAATAGATGTGCAATATGCACAATGTTGGGAACAAGACAGGGAAATGGTATGTAATCCTCACTTCCAACTGTTATAAACTAGTTATCGGAGTACCCTACCCATATACTCAGGCTGAGGACACAGAAGCTGAAGAAATATATATTAGGGTTCATTTGCAAGTGCAAGTTCCCACCCTTGGGGAAGGCTAGTATGCACAGCGACACCCAAAAGAACAGAGAGGCTATGACAGTTTAAACATTAAAATAGCTTAATGCTCTGTTAATCTGAAATGACAACAGCAGAGGTCTGAACGGAAGCAGCAAATTTACACATTTATAAAACTGTAGCACAACCTGAATCAATAATATAAAGTAACCACAATAAAGGCCTAACTCAAATACAGTAGAACCCTGATTTTCATTTTCCTGGGCCCTCATAGAATAGCTTCAAACTAGTAGCTGTTGGTGCTGTCCATTGAAACATTTGTATAAGGCTGGCATACTGTTACTCGCAGTCTGTGCTCCAGTGCAGTTCATACAAATGATGCAGTGTTTTCTGTTCTCCAACACATGGAATCTGCTCCCAGACATAAAGTAAAACTTTCTTAAGTTTCTTGAGTTAATTCTAGGGGTCCCTTTGCATTCACATTCTCTGTATTTGCACCTTCTTTAGAATACCCCAAAGCAGGAGTCCCTAACCACCGGGCCGGACAGTCCCGGACTGTGCAGCCTGTGCGAGCCTAGCCTGAAATTAACTAGTGGCACAAATTTTTGCCTCCACACTGGTCCCCGGACTAAAAAAGGTTGAGGACCCCTGCACCAAAGCATCTAGCAAGTTTGGGACAGTACACAAAAAATGCATAGACTTAAGTGCCTTTGAATGCTTTCTAAATGTATGCACTTTGATTAATATATAAACACAATTGTTGCTATGCTTATGTCAAAACTATCCTACATGTTGCGTCAAGAACAAGTGTGCTTTAAAGAAGACACAAGGAAGAACATTTAGATATACTTTATTATTATTATTTTTTAACGGCCAATTATTACAGATCATTTCTGAATCAAATGAAAAAATAAACAAATAGAATATGTAATTTATTTTATAAATAACTAACTTATGAATAGACAAGACAATTCCTCAAATTAATATTTTTCTCACCTCATTGCAATAGACTGTTCTTGCTCTGTGTTGCAGACAGATTTAACCTGCTCTAATACTGGCTATACATGTATTTATAATATGAAGTTTTATGTACTATTGGTAGCCAGTCAATCACGTGTACCAGCTGCAGCTTCCTGCTGTTTCAATAGAAATGCAACTCCCTCATATGGACACCGTAAAGGGGATCCATCAGGAAAATAAAAATTTTATACAAGCTTCCACATACAGAATGAAGCAACTTTCTTAATAGAATCAATTCAAAAGTCTGCATCGTTTCTGAAAGAAAATATAGTATATAAAGTAATAAGCACAAAAAATAGAAAAAATGTAGGAAAAAGAAGGAAGGGAGGGGAAGAAGTAATACACACAGTTCACCCCAGTCCATGGGTGCAAAATACACAAATGAAAAATCTGAAAATTCTGTTTCTTCCAGAAAAATAGCAATGACCAATTGGAATAAAAATTCAATCCATTCTTTGGAACTTTTTTGTATGTTCCAATAAATGGATTGAATTTTTATTCCAACTGGTCAGTTATTTTTCTGGAAAATTTTTCTAGAAACAATTTTCAGATTTTCCATTACAATTAACCCACACAACAACATTCAACTTGTAGGATGCGTTTTGTCAATCCAACATCGTCCTACAACAGCGCTGGTGTAGTTCAGCCCTAACTGTCAATGAATATCTCACCCCCAACTCCTGCACGCAAAGCAAATAAAGAGAAACAGATGCTGAGAGGAATAGTAAAGATATACTTGATTATTTCAGGAACAGTACAGAATGTTTAGTTCATTGCACGTAGAAAATTTCTTATTTCAGAATGGTGAAGATTATATTACATTTTAATTTTTGCTAGTTCCCCTTTAATTCGGTGACTCCAGCAGGGCCACCATCAGAGCTTTTTTGGCCATGCGCCTTATGTGTCATACACAAATGATCAACTAGCAGTTAGGTATGTTTTGCTGGGACAATTTTTTTCAAACCACAGCTACTATAATAAAAACACACCAATCATTTTACTGAAAGGCAGGGGTGTGACTATAGATGAAACAGATAGGGTTGCCACCTTTTCTGGAAAAAAAATACTGGCCCTCCAATAGATTTATCTTTTTTCCCTATTAATAGCATTTAGATAAACCATAATTTTTTTTTTTTAACGGCCAGGCCGGTGCCAACCCTAGAGAGATATATATATATGTTAACTGCTGTGGTGGTGGGAGGGGCGACTATGAACTAGTGTATAGGGGCCCAGAAGGACTTATGAGCAGCTGCAATGTATGTGTGTCTTTACACTGGATGCGAGAACAAGCGTATATGAGTAAACTTGGCCTGTTGGAAGAAAGTTACGTGCACACGACTTGCATAATGGTTGTGCCAATGTATTAACATTAGTCTTAGCAGATTTCCTAATGAAATGAAGATGTAATTCAGATGCAGTATTCAGGAAACACATCCTGCATTAAAGTAACATAGTAAATGTCCCCCTATGTGTTTCATAACTAAGGGTTGAAGTGAAAATTCGAATAAAAAAAAAATTAGACTTTCGAAGTCATTTTTGGCTACTTCGACTATCGAATAGCCCAAAATTTGATCTGAACTGAAAAAATGTTAAAATTCAAATTTTGAAGTACTGTCTCTTTAAAAATATTCGACTGCGACACTTTGCCACCGTAAATATGCCGAATTGCTATTTTAGCTTATGGAAGGGACCTCCTGGAACCTTTAGGAGGTGTTTTTGAAAACCAAAGGATTTTTTTTTCAGAATCGTTTGAATTGAATCAAATTTTTATTCGATTGGAAACAGACCTATTCGATCCATTTTAGATTGAAAAAGCCCTTCAAAAAAAATTTGGTCGTTGAATTTCTAATTTTTTACAATTTGAATTTCGACCCTTAGTCAATCTGCCCCATAATCTACATAACAGCAATAAAAAAATCAACAGTAAAGCAACTAAATAGCTGTAACAAGTGCATTTACCACATAAAATTGCCCTAACAGGGAAGGCAGTGTGCAACATAAACACCACGATGAAGTGCAACTGAGTTTTGTCATCAACCCACCATCATCCAGCCCCGCCCCTAAACTTGGATTCAGGGAGTGGCCTCAACAGAGCCCCAGAATTAGAAATCGCCCTAAGCCTGTGCCCCTGACACAGGATTACCGGGTTTTCAGCGAAATTGGGTGTTTTTTGAATAGTGGTGGGTTTTCAAAGTCCAAAACTGCCAATGGCTAGTCGTGAGAGGTGCGGCAGGTTTGAACTTGGAAAAGCCACCCAAAAACTGCGGCTGCTAACCTGTGCTGCTGCCCCAGCCCCCACAACGGCGTCTCTTTGTATTTACACACAGAGCCCCCATTGTGAGTCGCAGAGAGGCGGTGCCACGTGGCAGCCATTTTCTGCGTTTGTGCAATACAGAGAGGAGCATCTAGTGGCACAGCAACACATGACAGCCCAGGGAAAAAAATCCTGCCTGTGGCGACGCAGGAAAATGCATCAGTCCAAGTCCAAGATTGTCGGAGAAGTGAGGGAGAATGTTGTTATTTAGGCTATCACATGCTGGATGTGCGGTCAAATAAATGTATTTTGCTTAGTATTTTATGATTAGATGCAACTTTAATATTCCAGCAGAACATTCCCACTGAACTGGGATGAACCACAAACTGAAAGAAAAGGTGACAGAGCACAGGATGCTTGATTGTGATGTTTCAATGTTGTTTGTGAATTCAGTTGTATTTGGAAGTAGTTCATGTCTCTCTGCACTGCTGGTTCTGCCTTTTGAAATGGTAAAGCAGCAGGCTTGATGTAGAGAGTGATATTCTGAGACAATAATAATAATTTTTTATTATTTGTGGTTTTTTAGTTATTTAGCTTTTTAGTCAATTGCAATTTCCAAATTATGCTAGCCAACAGGGTTGCCACCTGACCGGTATTTTACCGGCCTGGACGGTATTTTTGATGGTTGATCCCAATGTTATTAATAGGGAAAAAAAGATAAATATATAGGAAGGCCGGTATTTTTTTCAGGAAAAGGTGGCAACCCCAGCTAGCAACCATGCATGGATATGAATAAGAGACTAGAATATGAATAGGAGAGGGCCTGAATAGAAAAATTAGCAAAGACTTTTCAGTTTACCAATTGGGCTACTTTTAAAATGGCTTTTAGTTTTTTTAAATGAAAAGCTGGCAACCATGCCCTGACATACACTGTATGCTTCAAAGCAGTGATTTAATCCAACACCAAGAGGTGCAGACTAAGTAATCACATGATCCGATGTACCCGTGTATCCCAGAGCCAACATAAATAGGCGCACATTATACAACCAGTCATCTTGCTGCACTTACAAGGATATGCAAAGAAACATATAAGCTTTGCGAACCTATGACCTGACACCGAGGAAAACCTGCTCCTCATTGCAATACAGATCAGCAAACATCAATCTAGTGTATATATTAAATAAGCATCTGGCATTTGCAACCTGCCCGGTTTCAGTCTATACTGGTGACGCCCCCTCCGCTTCACTAAACTGAACGTGCTTGGCCCCGCAGCGCCTGAATTGTGAGCGACAGTCTCTACATAAACGTCCGTCTCCCTTTCTTTTACTTGCACGTAAACTACTTTCCCATCCTCTCTTCCCACCATAGTTCTCCCCTTGTCAGTTTCTCACCATTTCAGCTCTCCCGCTCCCTCCATACTTCTTCTACGCTATTCAGCTGCGTCGCTGTCTGCAAAACACGTGACCCTGCGTCGCCAAACCAAAATAAGGCTAAAGCGAAACCATGACAGGAAATTGATTTGTGGTGATGCTCCGCCCACCAACTTGTATAGGTTACATCCCACAACATCAGTAGCTAGAACTAGGGGAACTGTTTATTGGTTTTTCACTGATAACTGACTGGAGCAGTTAGTGCTAATGTAGTCATGCTGTGTAATAATTATCCGGATGTAATCCTACAGTAATAGTAGTTCCATAGATGTTAAAGTGATAGTGACACTAAAAAATGAATTTTAATATATGAATGTACATTATTTGGCAAATTTACTATTATTCACTAATTCGAGCATTTGACTATCGAATGCTTATCGAATAGTTTTAAGGCTATTTTTACTTCGATATTCGATTTCTCGATAAAATCATATGATCGATTACCGATCGTTCGATTTCACGAAAAAGTTGTGAAATTTCCTCCGATCGCTCAAAATTCGTACGATTCGAACGATCGAGGCGTTTGATCGTACGAATGGTATTCGAGCAGGTGATTAAAAAAAAGCCTATGGGGGGCTTCCCATAGGCTTCTATTGCAATTCGGTAGGTTCAATCTGGAGAAGTAGGCAGTCAAATAAAATTTTAAAGTTAAAGTACTTCGATCATCGAATGGTCAAATTATCGAATATCCGATCATTCCATCTATTCGATACGCTCGAATTTTGCATATTCGATGATCGAAGTGCCCAAATTTGCATCTTCGAATATCCGAAAAAATCGAAAAATCAGAATTCGATCGAACTTCGAACTATTCATGTGAATTTTGTAAATTTTCCCCTAAATGTTACCTATAGGTCATGTTAATAATTTTTTACTGAGAGGTTTGTTTTTGTATACAATTGTTAGTTGAAGTTCCTAAGCCTGACTCACTGACTTTGCCAATCTGACTGTCCCATCTCAGCCTGTTAGTTACAGTTTCTAATGCTAACGGACTCCTGCTGCACAAATATGGCAGCCCCCTCATACAGGAACATGGGGGATCAGACGGGTAATGTAAAAGCATCATGCAAATACTTTATGGCAAAGTCAGAAGTAGCTTTCAAAGCCAATATTATAATAGAGGTAAAAAAGAGTTTAATTTCAGGTGTCAGATTGTTTTGTTATCGTAAGACCAAGCTTAAAGCTGGCCATAGATGTAAAGATTTTTGAAAGATCCAATGGATATCAAGAGACCACGATTGTCTCAAATCGATTGTTTAAATGTCTGATGTGTCCATCAACTAAAAAGACCATTTCAGGCGATATTGCCAGCAAAATTGAAGGATCGCAGCCTGCTCGGCCCTGCAAACATAGGTAGATTGCATGGGGACCGATAAAGGTTTTCTAACCTGGCCGATCAATTTTCAGACCGATGTCGGACGAAAAATCGTAAGATGTACGATCGTTCAAATCCCACAAAGTGACAGATTGGTTGGACTTTGCTAAGATCAGTTGTTCGTCAGAGAAAGATCTTTGCGCTCTATGGGGAACTTAAGACCCTCGTACATGGGTCGATAAAAGCTGCCGACAAACACAGTAGGCAGGTTATTGGCCCGTGTGTGAGGCCATCCCATCGCTGGATTGGGTGGGTTAATCGGATCGCGCCTGCATCTGTGGGTTGATGCAGTCCCACAATCTGACTGCCTGTATTTCCTCCATTCTGATCTGATCATTGGGCCCTAGGGCCCAGAATTGGATCAGCCCAATATCACCCACCTCACTGTGGGGAAGAGATCCGCTTGTTTGGCAACATCACCAAACAAAAGGATCTCCCAGTGTATGGCTAGCTTTATCCAGAAGATCGTCAAAATGATTTGTCCATCAACACCCATTTCAAGCAATACTGTCTAGATCAGTGGTTCTCAACCTGGGGGTCGGGACCCCTTTGGGGGTCGAACGACCCTTTCACAGGGGTCACTTAAGTGGTTCCAGGAGCAGGTTCATCTCCCTCCCCACTAGCCCTGGGGCAAGGTTGTAGCTCTCCGGGTGTTGGTGCTGGGAGTTGTAGTTTAGTAACCTGTGTAGGGAAGCCAGTTGCACTACAACTTTCTATGTCCCCTTAGTAGGGGCTGCTATACAGCTCTCCCTGCCCATTTAAAATTTGTAAAATTAACATGGTAATTGGGGTGTGACAAAAAATTTTTGCCGCATTACGCACGGACAGCAAACCTTTATGCAGCCACACTGTCTCCTGTACCTTCCTAACAATCCACTCTGGGCTGGCAACGTAAATATTTTAATATTTTATGGTTGGGGGTCACCATAACATGAGGAACTGTATTAAAGGGTCGCAGCATTAGGAAGGTTGAGAACCACTGGTCTAGATAAAGCCAGGGCCAGTCACCACAGACAACCCTGCCAGCTGTGTGGCCCCTACCGCAAGCAGCTTATTAGCCCACGTGTGGGGGCCCCCTGACGGACTTCCCTGATCGACATAAGGCCGAAAGTCGGCCAAATGTCAATCAGGCATGGCTAAAAATCCCATCCGACTGTGGACTGCATCTGTTTGTTCATCCGACCACCCGTATTCTTTTAATTATGATGATTGTTGGGCCCTAGGGTCCGCATAGGCTGGCCGGTATTTTACTGACGTCGCTGGTAAAACACCTGCCAGTATTATAAATGTATCGGCAATGTAGCCGGTAAATCTGTAATATCCATTACATAACCCCTTGGCCTGCCCCTAATCCACCTTAAACTTAAATTTTTGCCTCCTTCTGGTCTTCGCCGCAACGCAACCACTTACCCATTTATATCACAGCCTGCCCCCTTTTGTTTCCTCCCCCCACCAGCCAGTAACATTTTTAGGAAAATGTGGCAGCCCTAGATCCACAATTGGATCAGTCCAATATTGCCCAACTTAAGGTAGGCATAACTGGCAGAGATCCACTCGTCTGGCAACATCTCAAAACAAGCGGATCTCTGGGTGTATGGCCAACTTAAATTTCACTGTGAATGATGAAAATTTTCTAACCTGACCAATTGATTTTCTGACCAATGTCAGACGTAGGGTTGCCACCTGTCCGGTTTTGACCCAGACAGCCCAGTATTTTGAAGGGCTGCCCGGGTCAATACTTCCTGCCCTGTTTTCCAAATAAGGAAAACCTGGCGGGATTAGCTTGATTGACGCAGCGATCGGCCAATCGGTGATCGCGTCATCATAGCTCCGCCCCATGACAGCGCGGCCCCACCCACCGACGTCATTGGCCCGCCCCCCTGTCCGGATTCAGCCACAGGGAAAGGTGGTAACCCTAGTCAGATGAAATATTGTTAGATGCATGATTGCTCAGTGCCCACTAACCAAACGATAATTTGACATTTGTCAGATAGCACTAAAATCATCTATAGCCACCTTAAAGCTTAGTAGATGGAAGTTTCAGTACACTAAATTGATTGATTTGAATCTATGGTGTTGCTGGTCTTTTTTAATTGCAATACATGTGTGTGTGTGTTTGTGTTCTATACTTTATGTGATATGTAATATAAACTTTATAGTAGATATAGGGTGTGTACTGTGTATTGTAAGCAAGTACTGCCATCTAGTGGGCATAAGTAACCATTACTTTATCCATTTTAGTGTGGGAATTTTGCAATATTATAATTTCATGGTAGTTAAAGCACAATTCATTATAAATGTTATCACTTCTTAGTGGGATGCAATTGTAGTAGTTTTACATGCAGGGGCATTGTTAATTAACACTGGAGACAAACATCTGTGCAATTGCCCATCACAACCAATCAAATTATTGCGTTTTGTTATTAATTTGTAAGTGACTATTGAAATATAATTACTGATGGGTTACTGAATATGTTGCTTTTTCATATGGAACAAGTCATTAAAATCTACTCAAAATCTATACAATAAAAAGTGCAACTGTTTCTACATTAACATGGATTCAAACAGAAGGAAAGTCTCGATCTGGTTTTAAGCCACCACACTCCACTGAAACTTTCCTGACCCAACTAACTAATGACCTTTTAACAGCTAAAGCCAACAATCATTTCTCACTATGAATACTGCTTGATCTCTCAGCTGCATTTGACACTGTAGATCACCCTCTCCTCCTCAAGTCCCTCCATTCGCTTGGCCTTTGTGACACAGCCCTGTCCTGGTTCTCTTCTTACATAACTAAACATTCCTTCAGTGTCTCCTACAACAGAGTAGCATCTTCTGCCCTACCTCTTTCTCTTGGGGTTCCTTAAGGCTCTGTCCTGGGACCCTTATTATTCTCCCACTATACTTCCTCCCTCGGCAAACTCATCAACTCGTATGGTTTCCACTACCACCTCTATGCTGACTATACTCAGATCTATCTGTCCTCTCCTGAGAACTCATCTCCCAGAACTCCTAACTCATGTCTCCTTTTGCCTGCCCACTATCTCAACCTGGATGTTGCAACACTACCTTAAATTGAATCTCTCTAAAACGGAAATGGTTCTCTTTCCTCCAACTAACAGCAGTAACATCCCAGAAGTATCCATCATAGCTAACAATACCACTGTCACCCTGTCTCCCCAGGCCAGGTGCCTTGGGGTTATCCTAGATTCTGTCCTGTCATTCACTCCTCATAGGAACATATCCAAAATACGATCATATATCACCAAGATGCTGCCAAAATACTTATTTACTTTCTGGTCACATCACGTCTAAACTACTGTAACTCTCTTTTAATTGGCCTTCCCCGTCAGAGACTGTCACCTTTCCAGTCCATGATTAATAGATTGCTCTGCATGGAAACGATTATACTTTCAGACAGCAGGGGGGTAGGGACTTCCCAGAATTCAAGCAGCTTTGTTTGTTTCCCTGTAGAACTGTAGACCATGTAGAAATTCATATCTGCAGCAGTCATAGCAAGTAAATGTAGGGGGAATTTAGCTGCATATAGTCAGGTATCTTATAAAAAGCTATACACATTTTTTAATTGAAGTATATTGGTGATAGGATTTTATTTTTGTCTTTCCATCCTCTTTAATGTTTTCAACTTCAGCCGCAGGTACAAAGATCATGGAGCCAGATATAAACAGATAAATTGGGATTCTACTTGGAGGATTTTTTTGCTGAAGCCACTGGTTCTGGAGATTTGGAGAAAGTTTGTATTAAACAATACAAAACTATAAAATCCACATTACATTACATGACAACACAGGAGCCAATGCAGTCTGCATATTCTGATTATTAATCAATCTTGCTGTATCATCTTCTGGCAAATATTATTTGACTTGTGCTGTTTTGATTACTTATGACGACCTCTAAGCTTAGCCTTCCAATAGTATCCCAGACCACACTGAGCATGTGCATGGTCTTGGTCTTGTAAAGATGTTTGAAAGCATAAATCATTTGTTTAATTAAGCTTGTGGTGCATTAAAGTAGACCAGTCACCCAAAAAAAATATTCAAAATCATATTTTATCACATTAGTCAAGCAAAATGAACATTAATTACACTATATAAATTATTTTAATCTTGTTTTCTTCAGTCTGGGAATTCATAATTATAGCAAGCAGACAGGAGCCATTTTGTGGACACTTATAAAGACAAGCCTTGTATCATCTCAGAATCTTGTTTGTGCACCAGAATGGGGGACCCGATGTCTATCCCCATGTCCTGGCTACACAATTAAATGGTTAAGAGAACTGGGGGAATGTGTGGGGAGCAGTGACATCTAGGAAGTACTGAATGGAAAGTGAAAGTAATTATCTGCCCCACCTCTATGCCTAAGGCATAGAGGAGTGGCAGAAAATATTTGATTGACAGCTGAGTATACAAAATACACAATTTCTAGCATTATTAGATTTCAGACTTTAGTTCCCTTTAATAAAAGTGTATGCAGTGGCGTAACTACTCCCTGGTGGGCCCCAGTACAGGATGGGCACCTGGGACCCCTGTTGGGCCCTTACCTCTATGAATCGAATGCTGGAGTGTTGATGGCATGTGTGCTGTAAAATCTCCCCCTAAATAACTGCCTGCCATAACCATTTTTGTGGCTCCAATGGGCCACAAGGGGGTGGGGGCCCAGGTGCAATTGCACCCTCTGCACCCCTGGTAGTTTGCCACTATGTATAACAAATGTATTTAACACAAGGGTTATTGACAGTATGCATTTTTGTTCAACATGAATGCAATGCATAGGGCTTGTGCTAAACATAATTTTTGCCTATGGTTATATTTGAAAACATTGCACGCAAACACACTCAGAAGTCAGATCCTGATGCAATTTATTGCAGAATAATTTACAATATGATTGTATTTAGACAGCAATTCCCTGACCATAGTATCTGATACAGACACCTATTGGACAGGAGAAGAACTTTTATTTATAAATATATATATGTATATATATTCAACCAAATGAACAGACCCAGAAAGTTGGGGTCAATTTCTTGTTCACAAAATATATACTATAAGCTAGCACCACACAAGAGAAACACAAAAGGGTTAACAAGTTAAGGCTCAACCAGGCCTTGATTATATAACATATTAAAAACTTTTTTAACAGCATATAGTAATATTCCATAACCCAGTCCTGTTAATGAGGCCTTTGATGCACCAATGCTCTGTATGGCTGCCTCCCATGAGAGGGACACACACACGTGTAGAGTGTCATTGAGGCTTTCACTTTTTAACAACACCGCTTGTATACAGCAATAGCATATAGCAAGATAGAAGGGCAACCCATGCACTGGATCTGCTTACAGGAGGCTAACTCTATAGAAAAATATATATTGTTTTAGGAAAGATTCTTAAATGTATTTTACATAATGTAGCAGAATATGAAATTAAGACATTTATGTGACAATATATGCAACAATATTTCCCATTATTTTCCAGTTCTGTTTTATGAGATAGACCGTAATGTCAAAAATACGTTTAAATAAATAATCATGTGAATATAAGGTCATTATAGATTATTGGTCAATCGCTTATTGACATTACCTTTAGAATAGATTATTTGCAGTTTCTCCATGTACAATATGTGGATTTCAGATAAATCTTACTTAATGAATCAACTCTTCAATTCCAGATTTCCTAGTCGAATAGTCTCTTTATGTTTCTATATAAGATGTGAGTATGCAACTGTTTAAACATAACAGGCTAGTGTTTGACCATGGACCCAGAATCCCATTTATGCAGGATGTGCCCACCCACTCTCAGTTGCACCATTATTCTGTATACCCCTATTGTGCAAAGGAATCTTCACCACTTTCAACCTGGGAATTTTGCAGCAAATTTACAGTACAGCACTACGTGTCCATTTTAGTCTGCGGAGGGATTTGCATCATCTGTACTGGATTCATTCAAAATAATGTCAAGACTAGTGATGGGCAAAAAAATTCAACTGGCACTTATTTGCAAATTTCTGTCAAATGTTTTTGGACACGGGTGTCAATTCGCGGTTTTCACGATTTTTCGTGAAATGTCCGCTTTTCACTGGTTTTTTTTTTTTTGGGGGGAAAAAGTCAGATTTTCACAAAGAGAAATTTCAAACGGGAGAAATTCACCCATCACTAGTCAAGGTGATGGAAACGGCTTTGTTGTAATCGGAAATCACACCCGAGACGCACCAAAACCCACTGTTTAGTAAAATGTATTCCATCCAAAAACGGACATTGAATGAACCATTGTGTAATGAGACAAAAAACGAACAAAACTACAATTTAATGGGTCATAAAAACAATGCAAAAGTGTTTGGAATGGAGGAGGTAAAAACCTGACATGCAATGGTAATACCTGAATTAGACACACACAAGGTTTTGTGCAGTTTTGTATGGGAGAGGCTCGTGTTCTACATTATGAAGGTAGTAACAACAACTCCTGAAGCAAAGGATACACAATATTTTCAATTGTGGTTTTTTTTTTCCCAACAGTTAATGAAAAAACTAAACGTATTCCATTTGTTTCAAAATATACTACCCTTAGCCAAGATGTGGCCAAGATAATACGTAGACACTGGGGTTTATTGAAAGATGGGTTACCAGAGATCGAATACTTCAGGAAACCGCCAGTCATGTCATATAAAAAAAGTAAAACTATAGGGTCCATGTTGGTTAGATCTGATGTGGGAGGAGAAAGCAATAAGCAACAAATATTACGACCAAGAAAAAATGGGCTTTTCCCGTGTTTATCGTGTAATTGTTGCTCGAATTGTTTAAAAGGTGACAAGATTTACCATCCCCGAAAAGGTACACCTATTGAACTTAAAGGCTATTATACTTGCCAGTCTACTTTTGTTATATATACAATCAAATGCCCTTGCGGCCTCCTGTATGTGGGTCAAACAACAAGAATGATTAAAGAAAGAATCAGGGAACATAAATCAGCCATAAAATTAAAAAAATTGGACCAAGCGGTCTCAGCGCATTTTGTCGAGAAAGGCCATGGGGTACAACAATTGAAATTCCAAGTAATAGACCAAGTACCGTTAGTCCGCCGTGGTGGCGACAGAGTAAAAATATTGTTAAAGAAAGAGGCAAAATGGATCCGGAGATTGGAAACGCTGGCACCCCATGGCCTTAATCGAGAATATGATCTTCACCCGATTTTTAGATAGCTTTGTAACAGAATAAGTTAAAAGGTTTTAATTTTTTCATTTTGTATTGTATTTTATCTTTTGCAGATTGATCTGTGGGATTGTTTGCAATCATTCTACAGACACGAAACAAGACTAAAAGACTTAAGTGGGATAGAGACAGGAGTTAAATCTGTAATTAAAACGATAAGTGATTTGCCTTAGACTTGTGGAAATGTTTGTAGAATTTGTTTGTATACACATTGTTGCCATTAGAGGGCAGCATGTAAGATGAGTATAAATTGCAACATTGTAACTTGATTCAGTGACTTGACAAAGGGCTGGAGTTAGGCCCGAAACGTTGTATATGGTTGTAACAGATCATGAAGCCATGTCTTCAATAAAAGCTTTTTACTTTTAAACTCAATTAATGGTGCTGTGTCAAAATTTGGACACAATATTTTCAACCAAGTAAATTAAATTGCTGTTGTGGTGGGGAAGAAAGTAATTGCAGTATGCAGTGTTCTGTTTGACCAAATACAAGGAAAAAGGCAAAATTGGTCAGATGTTTTAGCTGGTTTGTCTCACCCGATAAATGAAATACTGACAGGACTCACAGGCCACAGGAAAATGCAGAAGAGTGGGGATGACCAAAATGTGCTTTTTGGGGATTGCTACTTCTAATCAATACTTTTGGGTTAACAGGTATTCACTTTACAGTGTGAACACTCTTAAGGCCGTGGGCACACAGGGTGAAGGGCTTCGCTGCTCTCAGCTTGTCAGACAATTTTTGCAGACTGAGATGTGGATCCACTCCGTGTCCCTGCTCAATTGATTGCACACACAATCAGAGCATTTTCGATCTAATAGGTCTGTTTTCGATCGAATTTGAAATGTTTGATCACATCGTTCGAATGAAACGATTCGACGAATTTAAAAAAAAAAAAAAAATAGAAAATTAGATTTTCCATTACTTAGAAAAAAAACTCTGTTAAGGCTATAGGAGGTCCCCCATAGGCTAAAATGGCAATTCGCCAGGTTTAAGGTGGCGAATGGTCGAATTCAAATTTTCAATTTTTCTCAATTCAAATTAAATTTTGGGCTATTCGATAGTCGAAGTAGCCCAAAATTACTTTGAACTTCGACCCTTAGTAAATGTGCCCCATAGAGTAGCTTAGCATAGAGATGCTTCTTTCACGTATTTGGGCCGACTTCTGCTCTACTCTGTGTGTGCACTCAGATTGAAATCAATTGAGCAGGTACATGAAGCAGATCCGCTTCTCTGCAAATATACACAATGGAGAGCAGCTGTCCTTCAGCCCATGTGCCGATGACCAAAAACATATATAATTACAAGCAATAAAGACATTTAGGATTAAATGTAGTACTCCTTTTACAACCTAAAACCATTCACTGCATATTTCATTAATAGTCACTTTAGGAAAAGCAAGCTGCCTTTGTTTTCATTAATTACTGAACTGAAGATATAATACAGGCCTGGGACCAGTTATCCAGAATGCTCGGGACCTGGGGTTTTCTGGAGGGCATTTCTTTTCCATAATTTAGAACACCATGCCTTAAAGGGCACCTATCGCTTAAAATGTTACCCCCAACCAAAGATGCAGGCTGATAGAGCCCGTATTCCGGTTGTGGGTACCAGTACTTTTTAAAAAAAGAAAATGCCCCCCGCCAGCGCAGGCAAACTTGCACCGGGAGTAGAGCCGCCATGACAGTGGAGGCGCATGCGCATTAAGCGAAGCGGCCCCAAATAGTGACCGCTTTTCACTATGCGAGTGTGCGTCCACTGTCATGGTGGCTCCCACCGGGAGTTTGCCTGCGCTGGCGGCGGGCCTTTAAAAAAAAAAAAGTACTGGTACCCCCAACCGGAATGCGGGCTCTATCAGCCCGCACCTTTGGTTGGATGTAACTTTTTAAAGTGATAGGTACCCTTTAAGTCTACTAAAAAAATCATTCAAATATGAATTACACCCAATAGGATTTGCCTGCGATAAGGACTAATTAAGTCTTCGTTAGCATCCAGTACACACTGGTTTGTTATTACAGAGATTAAGGAAATCATTTAAAAAATTAGAATTATTTTATTAAAGTGGAGACTATGGTAGATGGCCGATTATTGGGAGGAGCAAATGTTTTAGGAATATTGCAAAACACACAAAAAAGTAAAGAACAGCCAGAAAGGGAGTATACTCTGTAGAAAATGATTGTGTGTTTCAATATTTATGAACACATAGCCTACATTCTGAGGTATACCAATCTGTTCTGTTGAAAAACTGTATTCTATACATCTGTTATGGAGAAACGCTGCTGTTAGGAAGATGCATACACATAGTTATTGCTGATCTATCCACTGAAAAATGCTATAAAACTTTATAAAAGGGGGTGGTTTTTATTATTGATTTGTATTTTGTTACGCCTTAAAATGAATCGTAATGTGCCAACTTTATGTAAATATATCTTATTATATACATATAGTATAATATATAGTATACCTGTACAAGCTTTATTGTAAAACATGTGCCATGAAGAAATCTTTATGTGAACATGGAGAAAATAAATACAGATTTGACACATATCGGGGAGGCCTTGATTTGAAAGCAGAACAACACATGCGTAACAAAAAAACCTGAATTCTCATAGTCTGTTACATGGCTCAGTGACCCAAACTGGTTGTTTAAATCGATTTCACAAATAGGTTATTTTTTTTAATATTGTTTTTAAGATATTGATGGTGGAATACAATGCATGGCAACTAATCCATAGGCAGCATTTGGGTCACTTGCTTTCTGATTGGTTGCTATGGGTCACTAGTATGGATGGGCTAATCTAACCCATTTTGCTTTATTCGAAAATTTGCCAAACAGCTATAAAAGACAATTGCATTAAAGTCAATGGGCTTTTGTTGATTGACATTTTTTAAACCATGCAACTATACATTAGAGTCTATAGCTGCTTTTTTGTGCTGAAATATTTTGCTCATCCCTAGTCACTAAACCTGGTGTATGACTTTGAATACACTACCCCATAAATAGTTTATTTAAGAGTGCACTTTAAGACAAAGAATGGAAATATGGCTAGTTTTGGAATGCACTTTCTGTGGCTGTATGTATCCGAGACTATTACATTTCCTAACTGGACAACATACTTTCCATGGTTCCATATACAAACGATATTATAAAAGCCCCTACACTATACTCTGCTTTACACTTCACATGCCCTGTCATTATAAATATATATATATATATTATTTTTTTTGGGGGGGGGGGTTCCTTATGAAAGTCAGCCAGACACTTTTGCTTTTAATTTGGAATTATCTAAACAAAACGTTTTTAAAGTGTTGCCTTTCCAAACATGCACAGTTGATTAACTCCAGAAGACTGGAGTATCTGTGCAAAGTAGAAAAATCATGACTGAACATGCCAGACACTTGGGACCAGGGAATTTCCAGATAAGAGGTCTAAAAATCATTTAAACATTAAATGCAGCCAATAATTTAGATTTGCAGCCAAATATGTAGCATACTGTATGTAGCACAGCACTACGAAATATATTGGCACTATAGAAATACATGTTAATAATAATCAAGTGCAAGGTGCTGTTTTAGTATTACAAAGAAAAAATAAATGAAATACATTTCAAGGTTGATGGAAAAACAGTTTTTTCCCTTATCAACATTGAAATTTAGTAAGTCAGCCTCAGGGGTGATTCTGGCCCCTAACCTAAGCTGCTCTTGTGATGCTGTAATTATATCCACATAGGAAGGAATTATTTGTATGCTTGATATATACAAGACATGCTATTGACTGACTGACCCATGACATGTTTTCCTAATGGCTGGAATCCCAGGTAGTTATAGTTTCTATAAAAAATGTCCAGTAATTGAGTAAGGGGGTTCTGATTTCTTTTGTCTTGTTTACAACACACTATATTGAGTATAGTTGTATATACAGTACATGCATTGAGGTATAGAATTTCACTTCTACACAAGGCAGAAAAGTCAAAGCTCCAAAAACATACATTGCATAAGATATATGTGTAGGACAAGAATCTCCATAGTACCCAGCACAACAGAAGTATTTTGTTTAAAGAAGGATGATTTGATTGGTTTGCAAGCTGGAGGAGAGTTGAGGTAAGATTTTGGGTGTGAATGCTAATTTCCTTCAAACTTCTTAACAATTGTTTTTATGACACAGAAATTGGGCTTGGAACCATATAAAGGGTACATCAGAAAAATAGGCATTAAAGGGATACTGTCATGGGAAAACGCATCAGTGATGCTCCAGTAGACTTCTGCACTGAAATCCATTTCTCAAAAGAGCAAAAAGATTTTTTTTAATATTCAGTTTTGAATTCTAGACATACTGTCAGTTTCCCAGCTGCCCCTGGTCATGTGACTTGTGCCAGCACTTTAGGAGGGAACTGTTTTCTGGCAGGCTGTTGTTTTTCCTTCTCAGTGTAACTGAATAGAACACAGTGGGACATGGGTTTTTACTATTGAGTGCTGTTCTTAGATCTACCAGGCAGCTGTTATCTTGTGTTAGGGAGCTGTTATCTGGTTACCTTCTCATTGTCCTGGGGGGGGGAGGGAGGGGGTGATATCACTCCAACTTGCAGTATAGCAGTAGATAGTGACTGCAGTTTATAAGAGCACAAGTCACATGACTGGGGTAGCTGGGAGACAGACAATATGTCTAGCCCCATGTCAGATTTCAAATTAAATATAGAAAAAAATCTGTTTGCTTCTTTGAGAAATGGATTTCAATGCAGAATTCTGCTGGAGCAGCACTTTTAACAGATAGTTAATACGGACAGCTCAGTATGAAACAAATTACACAATAAGAGAAGTTATAATAGACAGGAGTAGTAGTTGTAGTATTTGGAGTTATAGGGCAATAGTAATCACAATAAAATGTATAGATGAAATGCTATAAATAGTAAAAACTATATTAAGTGGGACAATTCAAATGTATTGCCTCCAAAAGGTAAGGGGAAATAGGGTGGATATATGGAAGAAGTTTTAAGTTTTAACAGACAGGGCAACCTTTGGCCAAGTTGCAAAAGCTTTTATGGTGGTTGCCTTTCTCAAATAAAATCAGCCTGCAAGGAAAGGAACCACCTTCGAAACTTGCCCACAAGTTGCTCCATTAATGAAGGCTTCTGTGCTGCAGGTGTGGAACAGCTTTGGGTAAGGTTTAACCCGCAACAACTTACTGTATATAAGGGATTCAGAGAGTAACTGAATCTTTATCAAATATACAAACAGACTTAAAATGTTGAAACAGAAATTGTACCTAAAAGAAGAATACATTATTATAAGAATAATTAAAGCATACTGAGAAATTATTTCTGAGCATAAGAGAAATATTAGAAAGATTTTATACAACTCATTTACATTAGTATATGTTACAAAGGGGTATTATATAACATTTTAGGCATATAGTAAGTATATTAAAATATTTCCTTTCTCTACATTATTACAGAATGATTGGACATTAAAGCACATGAAACCCCAATCAGATCTAGAGATAACAGACATGTTCTCAACTTCTCTGTAAGACAAAAAAAGATCTAATCAGGTTTTTAACTCCTCACTCCTACAGTTAAATTAAATGTACATCAAGGCGAAGCATAACTCTTAAAATACACAATATCTGCAGAGTGGATTTTTTATGTAACCAATAGGTACCAAAGACTAATAAAGCCTGTAGAAAATATTGCATTTAAGTTAAAAATTATATTATTTGACAATAAGAAAGTATGAAGTACTGTAAGTATTATTTGACAATAATTGCCATTGTAGCTCTCAGTCTCCTGACAAGAATGAGGATATTGCAAGAGAAAATGGCTTTTTACAAATTGTTCAGTAAAACATCTGTATAGGGTTGTATTTTCCAGACAGACAAGTCAGCAGAAGCTTTAAAGGAGAACTAAAACACCTCTACCAAAAGCCCCCTAAACTTGCAGGCATTGCCTCCTGTCCCTCCCCATAATGTGCTTTAGTGTTTAAAAAAAAAAAAAAACCCTTCAAAAAATTCTGACCTTTATTTGCAGAGAATCACAGCAGAGCTCCCTGTTGCCACCTTCTGGCTCTTCATATAGTCTTCGGGTCTCAATGCTGATTTGCGCATGTGCAGTTGAAGGCAATTCCTGACTTGGCCCAACTACACCTGCCGGCTTTGTGTCCGTGAAGAGACCTAAAGACTACACAAAGTGCCGGAAGATAGCAACCAGGAGCTCTGCTGCACTTTTCTGTATTTAAGGGTCAAAGTTTCTTAAAGGGTTTTTACATTAAAGGGGGCTTTTGGTGGTGGGGTTAGTTCTCCTTTAAGGGGATGGCCCTCTGTTGTCTATATGGTAAATAAAATTTGTTGCAGGAAAAACAAATCTCCCTAGCCTGCTGCCAGATACTTGGGGATAAATCAAGTGGCAAAACTGAGGAGTGGGTACCTGGAACCTGGAATGTGATCAGTGCATGTGCAGTACAGCAGTAGTGTCTCTGCATGCACTAATTGAAGGCACCAGACCCCGCCCAGCCCTGGCTCTGTGAAGATACAGAAGTGTTTTAACAGTTGGGCTAAATTGCCATTAGTATATAAACAGACAATCAAAAGCAACATTATCAAATAGCAATTTTTCTTGCATTTAACGCCTAAAAGTTTATGGATCAGTTTTACAACTTTGTACCTGCCCTGAGACACAAAATCTGTAAAAAGCATTCATTTCTAAGAATTCCAGAGGATCACCAACTGTAGCGCTAAAAGATACAATAATCAAGAATTCAGATTCTTTGCACCTACAAAAGCCTTCGGACATTTTCTTCTGTATAATGAGAAAAGTTGGCATGTCTGAAACCCAGCAGCCTAACAAATCATTTTGTTAGGCTGCTGGGTTTCAGCCATGTCAACTTTTCTTTTAGGAAATATACTACATATGTGCATGGTGTGATATAATGAGGTGTGTGTATATATATATATATATATATATATATATATATATATATATATATATAGTCATCAGTAAAGAGTGCAATACTCGTGTCTGCTACACTTCTGTACCTGTACCCAGTCAAGCCGTTTGATTGGTCATGTGGGTGCTCCTCCATGTTGTTGTTGTTATATATTTTATAGATATACCTAAATTGATTTCAATACAGAGGTACACAAGTGTAAGAATGTGCTTTTTTTAACATATGCATTGTCAGTTGTTCTATATACATATTGAACAGTGCAATAGCTATGTTGGAAAGTGCACAAAAATTTGAAAACACATGGAATGTTCCAACGCAAATACAGCCAACTATAACAGCATATGCACAATTAACATGCAGCAACCTACAGAAATACAGAGTATAACCCACATAGCCACCATTATGTACTCTGCTTTAAAGAGCAATAAAAAGGGTTGAGAAGTCAAGGAAAATAGTTGATCTCCAAACCTTGGATCCTTTTTGCATCTTAGATTGTTAGTGATGGCAAATCAAATGTATAAAATTAGATGCATTCCAAACTGGATTTATTGTCTTGGCAATATTTTGGTGACATCAAAGGCCTGAGAAATCATTAACAACTCTCATAGCTGCAATTAAAGAGACAGTGTTGGTTCCGCTCTAATTTAGTTCTCACAGAACTGACCACAAAAAAAAAAAAAACACACGAGTAGATCTGGAATGTGGTACAATACAAATCAATGGAGGCAATGACAGTTTCAAGTTTTGTTCTGCATAAACACCTCTACATAAGATTCTGTTTGGGGTTGAATTTAAATTGTGCTACTCGGCTCTACTGTAAGCTGCAGCACATTCATTCATACATCATGAAAATGGCATTACAATAATCTCAGAGCATAATTAATATTAGATTTTGGCTATGGCACATTTAAGAAAATGAAACATTTCTTTTTTTTTACATTTTTTTTCTCTCTTTTAACCAGAGATAAATGTAATCAAAATACAAAGGTTTCCACTGAATTTTTTTTTTTTTTACAAAATGTGTACAATAATCATTCAGGATCTATAATTTTTTTCACATTACAAAAATCATTTTTTTTTCAGTACATCTGCTACACAAATCACATTATTATTGCAGGAATATTTCAAGTGCCGTTAAATATTAATATTTATACAAGGGTTACAAAAATAGAATTTTATTATTTAGCTTTCTAAAGTGGTCCAGGCATTATATTAAATATTATTTTCTTCCCTACCCACTTTATACTCAGCGTAACACTTATTTAAGCAGCCAAACACAGTCACACAGTTTGATTAGACAGAGCTATTGCACAATGCAGAAAGGAACAAATGTAAGCTCATTCTGAGTGGTTACTTGGAGGGAATGCGGATATAACTATCATGGCTATTTGGGGACGAATACCAGTGACCTTTAAAGGAATTGTTCAGTGTAAAAATAAAAACTGGGGAAATAAAAATTGCAATACAGTTAGTAATGCAAAAATGTAATGTATAAAGGCTGGAGTGACTGGATGTCTAACATAATAGCCAGAACACTACTTTCTGCTTTGCAGCTCGCTTGGTTCCACTTATTGGTTACCAGGCAGTTACCAATCTAGGTTTGCCACCTGGACAGCTCGGTTGGTTACCAGGCAGTTACCAATCTAGGGTTGACCTGGACAGCCCGGTATTTTGAAAGGCTGCCCACAAAACTTCCTGCCCAGTTTTCTGAATAAGGAAAAAAATGTGCCGTATTCTCTTGATTGACATGGTGATCGGCCGATCGCGGCATCATAGCCCCACCCCCTGACATCAAAGACCTGCCCATTGACATCATGGACTGCCCACTGATGTCACGGCCCACCCCCCTGCCGTACAGTAACGTGGCAACCCTAAATCTAGGGTTGCCACCTTTTCCTGAAAAAAATACTGGCCTTCCTATATATTTATCTTTTTGTCCTATTAATAACATTGCGATCAACCATTAAAAATAACGGCCAGGCCTGTAAAATACCTGTCAGGTGGCAACCCTACCTAAACCAGAGACCTGAGGGGGACCATATGGGTCATAACTGTTGCTTTTGAATCTGAGCGGAATGCTAAGGATCAATTGCAAACTCGCTGAACTGTTATGTCCCATGTGGCCACCCTTCAAGTCACGGACTACCTCAGAATTAGAGAGCTGCAAAGCAGGAAGTAGTGTTCTGTTCTGTTACAAATCCTGTCAGGCAGCCTGTCTGACTGATACAGTATATGGCTGGAAATTGGGTGTAGTCCTCCTCTGACAGGTCTGTATACGGCCCCTATTATAATCGGATGGATTTATTTCTACTGGCAAATTTTGTTTTTATTCTAATACATGTATGACATTGCTTGTGTACAAATATCCATCACTTAATAAACAACTTCTACCATGCATATTTTCTTTCAGATACTCTCCCTGCCCTGCCCTGATACTGTTAACAATGCTGTGCAAAAGATATATAGAGGAGTGCAGTACTGTAACACACGCTGTTGCTTATATTTGCTGCTCCATGTATAATACTGAAAGTCTCTATAGTGATATCTAACATGCTGAAGAATGCAAGTGAGCCATTTCAGGGCATCATTTCTTGTTTACCAAGTGCTACAAAAAGGTTCAAGTTAAGCAAATATCATAAAATTCCTGAGATTAAATCAATTAAATTTTTTATAGCTTTGGCTAATTTGCAGTCATGGATTATTTGAGAAATTTTAATGCATTTATGTGTGCCCCTCATTTGCAATGGTCTTTCAAAACAGAGAGTGCCTGGGATACTGATTTTTCCTTATTAAATTAGGGACAGAAATACACATATAACAGCTCAGTTCAAATCAGAAAATATAAAGTGCATTTCAGGGGTAATACAAAACAGAAAAACAGTCTGCACTCTCTAAAACATTAAGTACAGGATTCAGCTAGCAAGACTTTGAGTATGGGCGTAAAGGCCACACGCCCACAGCATGGGAAGGCAGAAAACCAATACAGCCAAGAAAAACTCAATACAAGAATCCAGTAATATGCACAAAATGCATCAGGCAAGTAGTCTTTTAAAAGAGATTTTGTTGGACTATGGTGTGTCAGCTCATACCTTTACTGTAGCCATTTAAAGAGATACGGACACCTGAAATTAAACTCTTTTTTACATCTATTATAATATTGGCTTTGAAGTCTAGTTATAAATTTGCCATAAAGTATTTGCAAGATGCTTTTACATGACCTGTCTGATCCCCCATGTTCCTGTATGAGGGGGCTGCCATATTTGTGCAGCAGGAGTCCATTAGCATTAGAAACTGTAACAGGCTGAGATGGGACAGTCAGTTTGGCAAAGTCAGAGAGTCAGGCTTAGGAACAGCAACTAACATTTATATACAAAAACAAACCTCTCAGCAAAAAATGATCAACATGACCTACATGTAACATTTAATGTACATTCATATGATAAAATTAATTTTTTAGTGTCAGTATCACTTTAAGAGTAAGGCAACAAGGATAATTCTGTCATTGCATTTTATCTTCTGTTCATAAGACAAAAAAGGAAACTAAAAAAAGGTTTGTTTTACAGCTGAATGACTTGTTTCCAGTGGAAACAGACAAACATATTAATATTACTCTTATATTATTATAATATTATGCTATTGTCTCATTTCCAGCTAGGATCTTCACTTTGCATAGGGATAGGTTGTTCACTTTCAGAAAAGAGCCCCTTGGTATTTTTTTTGCCAGACCGTACTTATGGTTAGAATTCAGTTAAAAACGCATACCATTTCCTATTTTCCTATTTCTTTTATGAGCCAAGGCAGACTGCAGGGTGAATTCACAGCTATATGCTTTGATAAATGTATGTTAAAACCTTTCCTGTTAGAAACTTTAAGAGTTAGATAGTCGGTAATGTTGCCACTGGCCAGTAAAAATGAAGCTTTATGCAAATGTCATTAACAGTAGTATTTGTAGAAAAGGTGGCAACCCTAAGGGGATCATTTACTAACAATAGACTTTCTA
>CM044436.1:50597936-50608259 GCA_024363595.1 Xenopus borealis | reverse complement strand
TTTTTTTTTTTTTTTTTAAGAAGCTCTAAAAATTTGAGATTTATAAATGTAAAAAACACAAAAAAAAGCCTCTAACACAAAACAATGCCAGGTAAAGGTTGCAGAGATCCTATAGAAGTCATTGGGAGCTGAGCTGATCCTATTGGAAATCGCTAAATCAATTCAGACTTAGAGGTTTACTAAAATTTTTAGAAGAGGTACTAATATGTTTTAGGGCATTGTTGAACATAAATTTCCATTTATAAATTTTTTAGTTGGATTCTGCTTTACTGAGCTGCACTGGGAAGCTTGAGAGTAGGGAAACTAATTTTTAATCCTACATTTTAGAAAGTAATTGAAAGCCATGAGAACATTTATTTTTGGTGTACAATTTGAAATTAGTAAATTTTGTAAAGATGAACCACCTCTTTAAAAGCTGACACTTGAAAATTTAGCAGTGAGGGCTGATTGATTTGTAACCTGCAAATTCCAAGTGGCTGCTTACAGGTGGCCTTCCCAAGGCAAGGTGATAGATACAGTGACACCTAATGGATACATCTGGTACCACCTGAAACACAAGACGACAGACCATTTACAGACCTCAGCTTTTTTGTTCCTTTACACATCCAAATGCCTAGCTCATCAGAAGATCCATTCATTATTACAAAGGAATTGCTTTCATCTCACTCAAGACTTATATAACTCCTTGCAACACCCATACACTTATTCTACACATGAACTGGACCAGCTGTATTTTCTGTCCTCAGTCAGAGAAAAACAGAACAATCTTCCTTGAGTATCTATTGCTTTTTCACTAAGTCTCAAATTTTAGATGTGCATTTAAAAAGAAAAAAAAACAAGCAAAGGGGGAAAACACATTTCACTAAATAAGGGAGAGCGCATCAGGAAATAAGAAAACGGTGCAAAACAAATCCAGAAAAGTGCCTTATTGATTCAGACCAGAAACTAAATCTGGCCCCTACACTTAAAACAATATCTCCATATCCTAAAAAAATTGTTCATGCCCACATACCCTGTAATACATATACTTATTTATATATATATATAAATATTTTACTTGTATTGCTAGAGACCTAAGAAGTCTCATGGTTAAAATGCAGGAGTGGTTCTAGCTTAATAGCCTGCCCTGCAGTTGGTCCTTAAGCTCTTTCATTAGCCTTTTGTAAACAATAAACCTGGTTGGTGGGAAAGAAATCAAGGGCAAAAGTCTGATCATGTCACCCTTCACCTTCCCCACGGACACTCAGGTTTGTATAAAGTGTCTTGGTTCCTCCTTTCTGTTTACATGCACATGTAATGTGTGCAAATGTGTTTTTATGCAGGTGGGTAATCCAGATATTAGCCTAATGGCTAATCTATCCATCCAGTTGCATTGCTGGTTCATATTCAGAGGTAAAAAGTTCCTTGTAGAGTGGTGGAAAGTGATGCCTGATGATGTCTGGGTATATTGCTTTGAATGCCATGAGTTTCTCTGCATGCCGCCCACATAATGCACGCAGTGTCGAGACTTTGCATATTAACTGGAAAACAAGAAATAAATGACATTTACATATACAATCCATCACAGTGGTGGTTTATTTCAGAACTACTGCTGACCTTCGATGTAGGGAAATCAATTTTGAAGAGTGCAGTGTCTTACAGTACTCCAAACCAGTGCAACCAAAAATGTAAACATCCACCCACCAGGATTTTTTTTTCTTTTACTGCTTTGTTAGTGGTCATGTTGCTGCCCCTCACATTGACTCACCAAGTAAAGATCCCTACTCTGGATGGCACTGGAGTTTCAAAATAGACACTTGCACCCAGCATGTATCACACCACCTAGTTCCTCTTCTGTACAACTTTGACCTGCTTCACCTATTTGCCAAGGGAGAGGAGGCCAGTAAGGGAAAGCACCTGGTGCTTAGTACAGGTTGCTGATGTTTTAGGGCCTTCTGAGAGCAGGCAGATTTCTATTGTGGCAATGAGAACGCAGCAAGGGCAGGAAAGTAAAAACGGAAAGGAACACAATATAGTATAACGTACTTTATGAATTTCAATATTTTAAGTAACCTAACTTGCTAATTATTGTTAGACCAAGCCATGGTAAAAATTTTCCATGAACATTATTTAATTTCAATGTATTATTATCATATGACTAATACAGAGAGCATAAAGTACAGCAGCCCTATTATAAAATGTAATTTCCCCAAACAGTTCTCACACATTTGTAACGCTGGGTATGTTAGGGGTGCAGCAAATGCTCAAATTCATTTGCTTTTACTCCTCTGGGGCCTGCAGGTTTGTCTACCCCGTCCTCCACAAAGTGTAAAAATAAACCTCCCAAAAATGGTCTTTCTACCTTCACTATCAAACGTGCTTCCTTTTTTCGTAATAGATTTACGATTTGCAAAATATGCAATAGTTATTAAAATGCTATACATGTAGAATGTAGGAGTACACATACTAGAGTGCATACAAGTCCTCTATAGTAAATTCAGCTAATTAATGATAATAAAATGAAAACAGAACTATAAACAGATCTCCAAAATCTGCTTAAAGGAAAACTATACCCCCATATTGAATACTTGAGCAACAGAAGTAAATATTGCCCTTTTACATTGAACCTCCATTTTGTGATGTTCTGTGTGCTGCCTCAGAGATCACCTGACCTGACCAACTCTAATTGTAACAGGAAGAAGTGTGGAAGCAAAAGACAGAACTCTGTCTGTTAATTGGCTCATGTGACCTAACTTTATAGTTTGTTTGGTATGTTTGTGTGCACCGTTGAATCATACGATCCCAGGAGGCTGTCCTTATTTTTTAAAATGGCAATTTTCTATTTATGATTATCCAAGGGCGCATGCTACTAAAAAAGTATATTATGAAAATTGTTTATTTACATGAAGCAGGGTTTTACATAGGAGTTGTTTTATGCAATATCTTTTTATAGAGACATACATTGTACGGGGGCTATAGTTTTCCTTTAACTATAGCACTAATTCACAAGGTGCCACAAAAATAACTAAATCAACGCCAACATTATTACACAGCCATTGCATAAAGCTTCCATTGAACAACAATGAATATACTTGTAAGCTAATAAATATAATTCAATCCATGTTCCATATCACGTTCAAGTGAAAAACAGCCAGCATTAAAGATTATTGAGTTGCAAATTACCTTGGCAGAGCGAACACATTAATCAAACAAATATAAATTTAATATAGTTTGTGAGATTTCATATTCAATCACCTTTGTCAGAATACCATCCTCACGGTGATTTTTCTGCAAAACATGCTGTAGGGTCAGTTGGATCTTTTGCTGAAGCTTCTCAATCTTCACCTTCTCCTGAAGCCAAGATCGGTCTAATAAAGAAAGAAAGAAAGCGGTCAATAGCGAATTTTTGCTCAATCATTTTACCAACTAAAGAGCAGAAAATATCTCATTTATATCATCTAAAATTTAAGGATCAGCACTATATAATTGTATTAGTGTTTCCCGGGGGGTATAACTCATATAAATAATCATAAATACTCCTATAATTATTGCTCTTAGTATAGGCTAACCTAGTGCAAATACTTTATGTCTTAAAAATGTATTTCAGAATAAAATAAATGTAAAGCCAGAAAGCAAACCATGCAAAAAGAAAGGTCAATTGTGATTATAATTGTAATTCTCTTAGATATATATACTATACTATATAGTATATTGTATTATATATGCAAAGTGTATATCTGATGTGATACAATATGAGTGTGGAGTAGGTTTAATATTTAGATTGCTGGCTTGCATTTAAAGAAAGAATAACAACAGTTCCTATGTAGTTAGTGGGATAAAGACAGCAAAATGATGGACTGGGTACAGTCTAAATTATTGTCACATTTAATATGGTTGCTATATGGCTTCTAAAATGTAAATTCAGTTTTCTTTTCTAGTTTTATTGTACATTTATATCACAAATGAAAGCAATATAGTGGCATTATCATTTCCTGATTTAAACTCATTACGTAAAACCTGTACCTATGCAAAGTACACAAAGAGCAACATAATGACACTGATATTAGTGTGACAATGAAACATACCTCCAGACATCAGAACAAAGGCAGAGAAAAGAGCAATCTCATCCTCTGTTAAATGTAGAGCGCACAAACTCTTCCCAAACTCAAATACAAAACTTATGAAGTCTTCACATCCTGCAGAAGAATGGATTGTAAATGTGTATGAAAGAAATCAGCCCAGTAGAGTGCAGCATGCAATAGAGATATATTTTGTACACACACGCAAAGTGCATCTAAGAAATATCAGCATTTCCCAGTTATAAATCTTCATATTAGAAAACATATTGCCAGGCATTAGCGTACTTGAATCTAATAGCACAAGTATTATATGGATAGGTAGTCAATGATTAAGTGTATATCACACGATGCAACAAGAGCTCTCATGTATGGTATATTGATGACGTGTCAGAAATAAGTCAGTAATGTGCAAAAACAGAAATAAGTAAATTTGAAACAAGAGAATAATTCAGGAAGAAGCTTTTAACAGATGATCAATTTAATAATTTGGCTTTCACAAGCAGAGATACAAAATGACATGTAGACATGGTGACCGTGTCTCTCCACAATAAAAACAAGAACTATATATGTGAGGAACACTTACCTAGGGCTTTGAAGACCTCTATGCCAGCATATTTGCCATCAAAATAGACTGTGTTATTCTGTGAATCAAAGGCACGACACATTCTGATAAATACAACTTCTAAAGAGCCTGCAGGGCAAAGAGAAGAAAGGCAGGTCAGAATCGGAGTAATGAATCAATTTAAACTACACTTTCTGTTCATTTAGCTCAACTACTTCAGTGTTCAGTATAAAATAAATGGCTGAATTTATACATATTAGGGCACAAGGTGTTTGAGTATACTAATGTATGTCAGCTTTTAAAACAATACTTTGTGATTACAATGAATACTTTAGGATTGCGAATGGCTGCAGAGAAATGTTTCATAGGAAATGTATGCTTTGTATTTACATATTGCTGTGGGTGTTGAATGTAGATACACAGAAACTTGAATGGTAATAATGCTAACTGATGCAAACAGCAGCTTAGTGGCCATATAGCCTTGCAGTCCTGGGCTTCTGTGTAAGAATCGCTATCCTTTCCACATCACCCATGTATCCACAGCAACTATTTAGCCAACTTCAAGTCTCAGAAATGAAAAGCACTGTTCACACGAAGTATGATTGCCCATGTATAGCAGCTCTGTCAGCTTAGACACACATACAGCTTCATATTGGACTGATTATTCCCATAATCCATGTTTGTAATTTTTGTCTACTACTTGGGGTTGCCTAAATATACTTCAAAGCTGCATTATGAAACCACACCATAATTTAAATACTTATAGGGGAACTATCATGAAAATGAAAATTTGATATAAGCGTCTGAAACTTCGGAAATTCAATCAATTAAATATTCTGCATCTTTTCTGTCTGACAGTTAGATCCAATATATCTTATATCTATCTTATAGAGCTCACTCAAATACCTCCAGTACAAACAAAATCTAACAAGATAACTTTTGCACAAATCCTGCATGTAGAGAGAAAGGATTTCTGGTGATTTTAATAGAGTGAGCTCTAATACATCTTCTAGGCAAAAGGAGCCTCCCTAGTATATATATATATTATATATCTGTCAATGAATATCTGACGCCCAATTAGAGTAAAAAAAAAAAAAATCACATAAATTTGAAATTCAACCTTTGATAAATCTTCAAAGTAATGGACCGCTTACTTATATAAGGTTAGAACTACACGGACGATTCAGGTCCGTTTTCGGCGGATCCGACGCTGGGTGACAAGACAGATGCAACAAGTTGGATGCCACAGGAACAAGCCAAGTAATAGGAAGTCGGATAGTGTTGCAGGGTTGATCCGACACGACTGTTGGATTTATAATCGCAGCTTCCAGCATTTGCATCCAACAGTCGTGTCATGTTGGATCAATCATGTAACGCCATCCGACTTTCTATTACTTACCTTGTTCTTGTCGCATCCAACTTGTCCTACGCTAATACTATATAATTTACTATGTGTGCACTGTGCCTGCACATTCTATTTATTTGTATATGCAGGAAATAGAGGGATGAGTAATTTGTGCCCATGGCTTACCCGTGTAATGCCCAGATTGTTTAGAGTGCTACTGGCATGCAGCTGACTTACAAACACAAGCTTTGTGTCCATGTTGCAACATAACTTGTGCCTACGGCACCATTTTGATGCAACTCTGAGTAGTCCGTTCTTGGACATACTGTAAAGTTGAGTGAATGGTAAATATGTGTATTTTTTATCTTTAAAAGAGTCCCATCAGTTCAAGAAACCCCCCTTTTTGATGCCTTAATAATCATAACTCAAAATTAAGGAAACAAGGAATTGAGCATTTCAAAAACATATTCATCTATGGAAGAAATTAGATTTTCGGTAAATAATGGTAAATCACATATATACCTGCTTTTAGCAAAACTATTTGGTCATTTTGACACAACTCCATAAATCCATCAATGCGTTTGGCAAACTCCACCACATATTGAATTGCCTCAGTGATCTTCACAGCACAAAGCTGCCACATCACTTCCCGCTGCTACATTGAAGAAAAATAAGACAAAGGAAATTCTCAAACAAGTCTTTGCTATGATTTTCTGTTGTATATATTTCAGTATATAAAAGTTTCAAGTCATATTTAAACCAACCAATACTCTAAAACATGAGCAATCATACTTGTACAGCACGATATGTTCATAAATGGACAACTATCTTAAATACATATTTAAAGATTCAGTTCCAAACAAAATGTGTTGTAATAATAATAATAATAATAACACCACCCAATAATTAACTGCAACTACACAATATCATTTAATAAAAATGGCCTGTTATTGCAAAGATGTTTTACGTTTTGAACAGAACTTGGCGGCAGTTTTTACACTTGTTTTATATATTCACCATATAAGTCTGAATACATTTAATGAGTTAGTGGTCAGGAATGTCTGTTTATCACCATTTTTTGTAAAGCAGTCCTCCACGTCTTTCCACTGCTTTTTTTTGCATGAAGAATAATATAAGGGAAAGTAACTTTCCAGATCTAATCATGATTTTCAGTGGCTTTAAATGTGTTCCTAAACGTAATAGCTATTGCAAGAAGGTTGTTTGCTTGTGCCTTTATTGTTCTCTAGCTCTGACTTTTAAATCAATGTAACAGGAGTCACTTCTCCTCTAGCAGCGTTAATCAGCTGTCTTGCAACATCTTTTATTTATTTAATTTTTTTGAGCCGAGTGAGCTGTAAAGCACATTACTAGCAATGGCAGCCTTCCCCTCAAAAACTGCTTAGACCTAACTGAGGATTAAAATCTGACTCCTGAATGAAGGCAGACTACTGAGAGGTAGGTAGTGAAAATTAACATGATGATTTTAGAAACAGATATACAAATGCATTATTTTTTATAATAAACATGAAATGTACTTGTATTAAAGGCCCATTTTCTGTTATAGTTATTTTTTTTAACATAAAAAGAGGTTCAACAAAATAAAAAAAAATGTCCTGCTCATCCTTACGGTACAGTATCATCAGTATGTATTAACCATAAGTAAAAAAAAGCCAAGAGTAATGTTTTTCAGATGAGGATACAAAGATTAAAAAATGCCCTCTATAGAGAACATGCTGCCCTTCCCATGTTCCCCAAAGAGCACCTGGATATGCCACCAGACATCTGGAATAACGTTACCTAGACATATTAATCTGTAACTTTGTGTAGCAGTCCTTCAGAAAAACATTAACACTGTAAGAACCTACTGTCAAGCATGTACATTATGTTTTGGGCTTCTGTACCAGCCCAAGGCAACCACTACCCTTTAGCAGTAAAGATCTGTGTCTCCAAAGATGCCCCAGTAGCTCCCCATCTTCTTTTCTGCTGATTCACTGATTCACATGCTCTGTGCTGCTGTCACTTACTGAGGTTAGGGACCCACTCAATATACAGTACACATAGAATATAACAGTATAAGGCTGATTAGTAATTGATATGGATAATTACTACACGGCAGCACAGAAACCAGTGCAACCAGCATCAGAATTTAATAATCTGTCCTGTAGCATCAGCTTGTATGATAGGCCAACCTCATTTTCTGCTTGATAATTTGCAATGACCCCTAAGCTTAGCTTCTCAACAGCTGCTCAGAGCCCACGGAGCATGCGAGTGTCACAGACACTTTTCGAGATGGTGACCCCCTGTGACAAGTCCTGGATCATTGATGCTATTGAGAAGTTGAAACTTTAGGCTGGTGCAATAAGCTCAGTATATAAAACATGGCATTTTTAGTCCTATTCATGTTTAGGGCTTCCTTTTCCTTTAAAGTATAAGGAAAGATACTGAGGCAGTGTATTAGCAATACTGCAGATTAACCACAATAGTGCAAGCTAGAATGCTACATTTATTCTGTTGAGTGTTTTACCTACCTTAGAAAATAGCTCTAGAAACTCAGTTTGTTCAGGATAGCAGCTGCCATATAAGTATGCAGTGCCATCACTTCCTGCCCGAGTCTCCCCCGGCTCACTCATAGCTCTAAACACAAACTGAGCATGCTCAAGCCCTAGCCCTGGAAGTTTAAGCTGAAAACAGGAAGACTGATACAGAAGCCCATGTGTACACAATAGAAGGAAAGAAATGTGGTGTTTCTTTTAGGTAGAAAAGGACTCAGAGCAGCATTACTTTGAGGTTTTACTGGTTTAAACCCTACCTACCCAACCTTTCTGATAAATCTTACTTAAACTTTCCTTCTCGTCTGTATTTTATATAGATTCCCTGCAAAATTATGCTGGTACATAAATATTATGGCTGTTTTATCCCTAAAAATCATTTAAGTAATTCGAGAACAGCAGCACAGGGGCAAAACAAGTTTAACATGATATAGGTGATAAAAATCACAAGACTTTGGCACCCTGCCTTCTATCTGTGCCCCTTACCTTGCTCTGGTAGTTATCAATCTCTTCCTGAAGGAAAGTCTGCCACATAAGCTGCTGAAGCTCTTCCCGTAAATACTGGCAAGTCTCCATGTGGGACTTAGAGATATTCTGAGCAAGATGTTCTGAGACAGAAGGAGAGAGGGGGAAAGAATAATGGTAGGAGTATATACTAATGCCACAATAATTATTGTCCACTAGAGAACAAATCCATTCTTTCATCTATTTTCACCTTGTAACCCAGAGTGAATCTGATCCAATGAATCATGCTTTCTATTGGTACCTGCCACAGGTGAACATATATATTATCCTATAAAACTGGCAAAGGTCTTTCAAGATATAGCTTTTCAAGTTCCACAATTATATGCTGCTCGTATTTAGTGGTGCTTACATATTTTTTGGAAGATGAATGAAAAAATATCTGATCCATCACAATCAATTATATTTTCTCATTCTTTCACCACAGGATTTAATTAGCTTATCTGCATACCACTGTGAACAAAAGGATTACTTCCCTTGCTTAAAAGCATGGGCCTAATGTGGGGTTTCACTGGAAGAAAAACGATGTGACTCTAGGGTATTCCATGCATTCAGATAGCAAAAAATGTTACACATCCCTTAAGCAATGGCTCTTTTCTAGCAAATGTAACTTCCTTATTTTAACAATGCTTTAAGTGAAAAACATCACCCAATTTAGGGCAAGGCCAGACAGGGGAGATTCGTGGGAGATCTGTCGCCTGGCGACTTCTCGCCGCGACGAATCTCCCCCGAATCTCTAGTCAGTGCTGCGCACTCGCTAGGCGTAAAGTCCCCTGCGCTTGTTCACATGCAGCGGCGCCAGATCTCCCCCGAATCTCCCCGTCTGGCCTTGCCCTAACAGAAATATCAGAAGTCTGGACAGGGGAGTTTTCTCTGTAGTTCTGAAGGTCTGTCTGGTGTGCTTACAACTGTGTATCTGTCCTGCTCAAGGCCGAATTTGTCTTTCCAACGGATAATGAGTACAGTAATGCTTTATAGTATTTTAAATGACAACCTTTTCTGTTCTGGGGTTTTATAAAAAAAAAAAAAATGAGCATCTCAATCTTTGCTGAAGTACTGAATGTGCTAAAATTTGCTTTGTTTCAAAATGTGATATTAGAGCTCACAAAAGGCATACTCATCGACTTTCTGTTCATGCCTATGGGATTATCAAACTGATCAGTGGGTGAAAGGTGGAGACTTATTTTTTTAACATTCTTATTTTAGAAACCAAATTTAGAAATTAAATTCACAAATGTCATGGGATTTAATAAAAGATCAAAATATATAAAGTATGAACTTTTTTTT
>CM044436.1:50573058-50596293 GCA_024363595.1 Xenopus borealis | reverse complement strand
CGCTAGTGTTAGACGCTTTGCGCTTTAGTGAATTTGCACCTAAATGTTCCAGGTGTGCTTGTACTTGAACATGGGGAGACATTTATCAAAGGTCAAATATCGAATTCATTCGGGTTTTTAATAACTCAGGTTAATAGGATCGACAGTACTGTTGCTTGATCAATATCTGGGCAAAACTGAGTATAGAAAGGAACTTTAATCATATATGAACTCACCAAGTTCTGCCATGGAAATTGTTGGAGATGTCTCGCCATTGGTGAAGGAGCAATATGGAAAGAAAGAAGATGCAGATGTATAGTCACATAGGGGCTCTGGTTTTATGCCATTGACATCAAGGCCTGACTGGTCAGGGGATGGCTGTATATCTAAGTAAAAGCCATTTTTGCTTTCTTCTTCCATGTATCCACCTAAGTCATCATGGAGTTCAGTGAGACCATTTGGGGTTAGCCCATAACCTGCAGGATTCAAAGGTTCCGCCTCTCCTGGTGGCTGCTGGTGGTCTCTCTGTTGCTGCATGCGATGTTTTTGGACCTCTGCATACAAACTGTCCCTCTGCTTTTTGGACATACGACCAAACTTCACAGCTGTAAAGTAATACAATAGCAACATGATCATACAACCAACTCTGCCAAAATAAATGTAATTTTTTTTCACAGTGGTTGGTTTTTTTTCAACAACCACTGATCACTGCTGGTAACTAATGTATGTATTATCAAGTTATCTTGATTAAAACTAGAAAATCACAACTTACCATCCCGGGACATGCCCACAGTGAGGCATTTCTGCAGCCGACAATGCTGACAACGATTCCTGCTTGTCCTATCAATCAAACAGTTCTTCTGTCGTGGACATGAGTAAGTTGCATTGCTCTGTTGGCTTCGTCGGAAGAAACCCTACGTATAAACAAAAATTAAGAAACTGCCTGAATATACCAATATTTAGGCTTTTCCTCAAAGGTTATTTATTAATTATAAACAAACATTTGGAAGGAAAAACAACACTTATGTGAAGGCAACAGAGGCTTGGACACCATTATTTAGACTTCGCTACTACCCTCCCTAACAAAAATATAACTGAAAGCTCAAGTAATAAACAGCACAGACTACAAAGACCCTATAAATTTACCTAATCAAGTCTAAAACTATGAAAGCCATGGAATTTATAAAAAGAATCAAATATAAAAAGTACAAACAGAAAAAAATGCTGAATGATAAACTAAAAAATACAAATATCTCCAAAAAATATTTACTTAAATATACCAGTTTGGGAAGATTTTTTAATATGCCACTTAATTTGATATAAACTGTTTTAAGTATTCATTTTGGGGATTTCCTTTAATAAATTCACTGAGAATCATGGTTTTAGAGTTTGTGAGGTTAGTTGTGGTTTCTAAAACCACTAAAATCCAACCTTCAATAAATAAGCTTCCAAAGTGTGAAGTTTGAAATGTAAACTCACCACAGAAAATTCACAACCACTTTCTATTTATTCCTATGGAATGTTTAGAAGTGTATAAATGAAATGGTGAACTCATCCCTTGATAAATATGCTTCTAAAAATTCAATAGGAATAAATGTAGTGAGCTCTAATCTCTAATTTTGATACATCTGCCCCTAAAAGTTAGGGAAAGGGACCCACAAAGTGCACCATATATATATATTTATATATTCAATGATTAACCATTTACTGGGATATCAATCTATAAATTTTATGTGCACAAAAGAAACCTTATATATGGATTAACTTTTACATCAGAACAGCCAGTCAGTGCTAAATGGGCAGAAATTTAAAAAATGCAGTCAGAGAGTGCGTGCTCTTATGCACAAAAAAAGTAACGAAAAGTGACTCTGCAGATGAGGGTGGCTATGAACAGTGAAAGTGTTTTTATGCACGATTATTAGTTGGTGCAGCAAGTACTATGAAGCATGTATTGGCAAAAGGCAAGTATTTATGTTTTTACCTGGAAATGGGGTTCCAAAATGAGGTCTTGAGAGAGAGTGAGTGTGTGTGTGTGTGTTTTGAATTGGTTTAACATTAGTTGGAGTCCTACTCTGCACACATACCTAACTACATAGCTATGTTTTGGCCTCTCTGTGTTCTAATGACAATTCTCAGTTAATGAATTGACTCCTGTAGTTTATTACCATACCCAATTCCTCTTCTGTATACACATATGTCTTAATTAGATGCTCATTGGCTGTTTAATTACAAGGAAGCAGCTGCCAGCTGCCAGGCCTTTCTGTACCATCGGGCACGCAGAGAAGTCTCCATTCCAGTGGGTGACAAGGAGACTCTCGGAAAGCTGCGTGATTTATGGCTGGCTGCGGAAGAATCCTCTGGCTCATTAATCTCTCAAATAGGGGCTGCAATTAAAATGTAGTGCTTTTTCTGACGGGATTCTCTCCCATTGCTGACCAAAAGGACAATCTCTCTGTGTGTGTATATAGATATATAGCTAGAGATAAATATATATATACATAGATATAGTTATAAGATATATTATATTGGGATCTGGGGTTGTCTGGACAAGAGATTTTTCCACACTGTGGCTCACCATAGTGATCAACATAGTATTGCTTTGTTACCAGCACAGATGTGTATAGCTTAGGATCAAATAAAATATACAGTTTTATTATTACAGGGAAAAAGTGATTTCTAAATGATCTTGTTAAATTGATTTGTGTCAAACAGCCCCAAACAAAAACGAAAAAAAAAAAATCCAGAAGATTGGTACGAACTTGTGAAACTGAAGGATGTGAATGAAGGATGTGAATGTTATGTTGTCATATTTTATTTCTATTTCCATAACCTCTGATCTAACTTAAATGATATGTAGATTTCTGCCATACAACTGCTCAGATTTCTTTTTTTTAATGAGAGAAATGAAGACCCATCTAGACTGTAAGCCCTTGCAAGCACTCATTACTACAGCATACCTCCCAGCTGTCCTGTTTTTGCGGGACTGCCTCGATTTGTATAGGTCAGACTGCAGTCCTAGGTTTCTTACTGAAATACCCTGAGGATTCACTTTGGACCATGGACTTTATTCCCAGGTGATACTTGACTAACAGCAATTTTTAAAATTGGCTATAAATTGGCTAGGAATAAAAAAAAAAAATCTAGGTTTTAAACTTTCTTCAGGCACCACTTTACCAGTAGTGGAAATTACAAACTAGGGGAAGAGGGTGGCTCCACCTGGTGTACTGACATTTCTTTATTTTGAAGAAACTAATATTAACTATTACACACTGGTTATTGCTGCAGAACATATATTTACAAATCATACTCCTCAAACTATATATATACATATATATATATATGCCTCCTAGATTTATGGTGACTGGACATGAATTTGTGAGATATTGTAAAAGTAGGGCTGACACCTTTCCATGGCCCACAATCCAGGCAGGGGGCAGATCAATCACATCAGAGGGGCTGCCAGCGATGTTGCAAGTGAAGCATCATGGGGTGGGCTTTGATCGCAATCAATCAAGTCCTTCTGAAAATCGGGCTGTCTGGGTCAAATATGGCAACCCTAAGCAAAATGTCATGAGCATATACAGAGCAAGGGTTTTCAAGCAGTTGAGTCTTGAAACCGTGAAGGGCTGGGACCAGGAATGGTTGGTTAATCAGCAATGCGAGTGGCTCATAAAAGAGAGGATAACAGGCAGCCCTGATGGTGTATTCAACCGAGTCAGAAAGGGAGCAGACAGAACATTAATTTGGACCTTTGCTGGTGCTGGCAATAGCATTTTCACCCATTTACAGAAATATGACCAAATGCAATGCTGTAAAGAACCTCTAAATATCACAGTTTACCGAATTAAAGTAAATAATAAAGTGTTAATTTCAATTTCAAAATTTTCAAAATGTAAAAATTTTATTTTTTTTAAATTTAAAATGGCTTAATTAAAGAAGGAAAGCTACTGAGGCAGTTTATTACCAATAAATTACTCATAATAGTGCACTCTAGAACACTATTTATTCTGTAGAATGCTTTACCGTAGCCGAGTAAACAGCTCTAGAAACTCTGTTTGTTTAGGATAGCAACTGACATAGTAACTTGGTGTGACATCACATTTTTTTTTTCTGTGTTAGAATCAAATCTGGTCATACACTATTAGTATGCCTGTAATAACACCAGTTGCACTTTAGGCTCATGTCTGCCAGCAAAGTTCCATTGGTCAAAGTCCATGAAACAGAAAATGCTAAGAAACTGCAATTCTGTCCTGATTGCCTGCTTAGGTAACAGCAAGTAGGTGGAAAATTTGAGATGCCACTAATGATGGCTTGGGAATTACCGTTAATGATTAATTAGCGAGTCACTATTACAGATATATGGCATGCTGCCTCATTTTCAACTTCAATGTAAAAATATATTTTGACCTTTATACTAGAGAGAAATATGCCATTATAGAACAGTTTGTGTGTTTTAGTGTTCAATACCTTCCAAATAAGATAGAACAAAGCTGGCCGCACACTAGAAAATCTGCCTGCTCAACCTGATCACAGAATGACCAGATTTGATCATACGAATCCTCCATTCGTACAATTTTCGGATCGTGAGTGGAGTGTACCGACATTTATCTTGCCATGCCGATCAGTCGTTCAGTTGATTGGACAGGTTGGAAGATTTCTGTCGCCTGCTTATAATATCACTGCATGTATTGCTGATCTGACGATTTTCAGTGGGAGACTGTCACCAGCTTTTGTCAGACATAAATGTTGGTATGATTGCTGTAGGGCAGAACATCGTCTGATCTGTTCTTTTGCAACTTTATTTGATCTGAATGGTTAGTGTCAGATCGGGAGATGGGGACGACCAATCTTCGTCTGATATTTCAGGTAAAGGTGGCCACAGACCGTTAGATATCGCCAAACGAGCAGACCTCTCCCCAATATGCCCACATTGAAGTGGGCGATATCGGGATGATCATAATGTAGGTGATACGGGCGGTCAGATCACGGGACCGCATACATGCACAGATGCGATCCGACTAGGTTTTTTTAACCTGCCCGATCGAGATCTGGCCGACTTTCGGCCAGATATTAATCGGGGAAGCCCGTCGGCTGGCCCCACACACGGGCCAATAAGCTGCCGACTCAGTCTGTCGGCAGCTTATATCGGCCCGTGTATGGGGGCCTTCTATCTGCACGGCTATGGCCACCTTTACCATACTTGCCGTGGATCAACTACTACGGTGTGTGCAGCCTATTTGCGCATGTCCTTTTTTGACACACACGCGTCCCTTTTCAGCGAACATGCCTATTGGGCGCTGAGACCGGCCAGGTTGCCTAGGGCAACTTTTACCTGGCAAATATTTATATTACAGTTTTTTGTGCTGTATATATAGATCGAATCGAATATTGAGCAAAAAGATAGCCTAAAACTATTCGATAAGCATTCGATAGTCGAATGCTTATCGAATTTCAAATAAATTCGTAGGATTTTTAGGGGAATAATAGTAAATTTTCCCCCAAGTGTTTTCCAAGGCAACTGCCCCAACTTTTTACTTACACCTTGGTGCAGAATCAGCCATTGGAGTTCACAGGTGCCATCTTCAGCTGCTTTGGTAAGCTTCCAAATGAGACCAGCGCTTCGAGTTTGACACATGCTCAGTTCTCACTGAACTGAATATTGCTCCAACTGTGCATGCGTCAATACGCTGCTCTCATTCCGAATATTATCAAAGCGGCTGAAGATGGGGGGGGGGTCTAGGTGGGGATGGGGGGTAGGGTTTTTTAACGTTAGGGTTGAATTCTCCTTTAAATGGTATTGCTTTTGAATGATGCAGCCATGTTGCTTTACATATGTGTATATTCACCAACACAGTCTGACTTCATAATGCTCATTATATGTTTTCAAATTGTACTGTACCTTACAACCCTCGCATGTGATGACCCCATAATGAATCCCTGAAGATTTGTCTCCACAGATTTTGCATGGAATTATTTCAATCTGAGCTGTAGATTGAAAGTAAAGCACAAAGTTAATTATCAAGTTGCACAAGAAGAACAAAAGCAAAGATCTACATGAGCTTCTCGCTGGCTCCTGTTCCCACAGGGCTCCCATTTAGAATATAGCAGCTTGTTATCATAAGATTTTAGATAATTAAAATGAGCCATGCAATGTGAAGTCCTAGAGTAAATCTGTATGTTTGTTTACACCCCTTCTTATAAACATTACAAGTGAAAGAAAATAAGTGAACAGCTTACTGTGAAAGGGTTCTGCTAACCAACGAAATGCATTATTTTGTCTTCCTTAATACCAAGCGCAGCATAAGCTAAGCAATCACCTATTTATGCTTGTACACGTGTTATAATATAGCTGTACCACTCTCAACTCATGCTGTCCTTATGTGAAAGGGCAAAGTCACACATTTGAGAGGCTATTTATTAGAACTCAAATTCGTCCCATTGTATAATTATAAAAATTCAACCTAACTAGTCTTTCAAGAAAGATTATTGTCACCAAGATTTTTCTTTCCATCTAAGCCATACACTCATGTAAAACATTAAACACAGGAAATTTTGTCTGAAAACACATCTTGCAACAATAATTATAGCAATTTCACAAATGTCTCAGCATACACATTTTTTAAGGATTACACAAAGAAGAAGAATTTTACATACACTAACCTAGACCTGTGTTTATTTAAACCCCTGCAGGAATAAAACAAACATGACATGTGAACAACTGTTTCAATGATTTATTAATCAGTCGTACTCAACTCATGTAATCTAAAATTAATGAAAACTGAGGAATATGAAACAGGATCACATAATATATAAATATTTAATACACATATGGGATCCGTTATGCAGAAACCTGTTATCCAGAATATTCTTAATTATGGAAAGGCTGTCTCCCATAGACTCCATTATAATCAAATAATCAATATCTTTAAAAAAAGATTTCCTTTTTCTCTGTAATAATACAGCAGTACCTTGTATTTTATATAATAAATCCTTATTTGAAGCAAAACCAGCCTATTGGGTTTATTTAATGTTTACATGATTTTTAATTAGATTTAAGGTATAAAGATCCAAATTATGGAAATATCCGTTATCCGGAAAACCCCAGGTCCCGAGAATTACGCATAACAGGCCCCATGCCTGTATAGAATATATAAATCCATTAAAATTATGAAATTGTATTAACATGTATTATCATGAATTATGAGAGCTAATCTCAAAGAAAATTAGGTATAAACATTCAAAAATCCAAACTCTATGAGTTTGATTGATTGTTTGATAAAACAAAATTCAATGAGAATCATGAAAATCTATCATGAAATACAGTCAAGTTCACATTATGGCTTTTGTCAAAAACCTATATAATATATTGAAAAATACACTGGTAATATAAAAGAAGTAAAATACACTAGTAAAATATATATGCATCACACATTCCTAATAGAAAAGGAAGACCAGAAAAGTGTAGAGCACAGAATCTGCACGGAGGGGTAAGTAAAGAGTTAGGGGCATTTACCAGGGGTAACAGCTAAGCTTTGGAGGATCAGGGAGGGGGGTTTAATTAAGGGTTTGGTTCTCCTTTAAATAGGAATAAAATAAATCGATTTTTTTGTATTTGGCTGAACATGAATCCTCCACAAAATTTTGGCTGCACATAGAACTGAGCCATAGCCCTACTCTGAATATTCAAATTTGAAAACGTTGCAGCAGATGTGAACACAAAATGGTCACATTCAGTTGTTCAGAACTGTAAAACCACATAAGCGTTTAGATTCTGTTCTTACTTTTAAGAGGACATATTTCACTTTTTTTCACCCTATATAAATATATTTTTAAAATCCCATATAAAGAAATAGTAGAGTGTGAATTTTTTGGCTCGAACTTAATACTTTTATAAATCTGCCCCTAAATGTAAAAAATAGGGATGCACCGAATCCACAATTTTGGATTCGGACGAACCCCTGAATCCTTCCTGAAAGATTCGGCCGAACCGAATCTGAACCATAATTTGCATATGCAAATTATGGGTGGGAAGGGGAAAACATTTTTACATCTTTGTTTTGTGCCAAAAAGTCATGTGATTTTCCTCCCTGGCCCTAATTTGCATATGCAAATTAGGATTCAGATTCAGTTCGGCCAGGCAGAAGGATTTGCCTGAAGGCCGAATCCCAAACCGAATCCTGCATCCCTAGTAAAGAAAAAAAAAAAAAAAGAGAATTTAAGGGAGTCCTTTATCAATGTTCAAATTTGAATTCGAAGTTTTCCAGCACAAAAATGCACAAATTCCAATGTTTGGTATTCATCAAGCACAAAAACCATAAAAAAACTTGAATGTAAAACTTCGGCATCTTAAAACTTCCACCTTCATGTAGAAGTCAACAAGAGTTGACCTACACAAAGTTCAAGCTATTTTTTTTTTAAATTTAAGATTTTTCAGCTCAAAATTTAAAATTTTGCTTTTTTGAGCTTGTACACTCAGAATCAAGTTTTTTCATGATTATCTTAAATCAAGGTTTATATATTTAGACATTTTTAATAAATAAACAAACTTTTTTGTGAGTTTATTTGATGTAGACAAAAACTGTAAAACCTCATAATAGAGTCCTGCAGCAGGTCGGGTACCCGCGGGTCTGGGTTCTGGGTTGTGGTTTGCAGGTTGCGGGTACGGGTCCCAAAAAATGGACCCACGCAGGACTCTACCTCACAAATTCAGTTTTTGTTAAAGCCCATAAAGGTAACACAAAATTTATATAAGTTCTTGGGACAATTAAATAAAGTTGAACAACATAAGGAACATTTATAAAGGAGAAAAATCTGAAATAGCTGCAAATATGCATTTAGTTCAGTCATAGGCTTTACTCCCCGTTTCTTTAGAAAGCAGCACACATGCCATTTTAAAATGCAGCTTAATTTTAATATTTATGAGCTTTCTGATCATATATAGTGTTTGGAGGAAAAACTAGTACAATCTATTCAGGGATTCTGGGAGTTGGAGCCCTGGTTTATTTTTAGAAGCAAGTCAACAAAATTATATTTGCAAGAACCATTTATATTTAACCAGCATTTATGTAAATGGTTTTTAAAAAACAAAAAATATATAATCAAGATGTATTTTAGCCTTAGAAAATCTACAAGTGACATTTTTTATTATAAGCATACACTATTTAGCATGAGAACAAGAATAATCAGAAAATTTGAGAAACCAACATAAGCCTATGGGGGAATGTAATAAAAGGCGAAACGAGAAAAACATTGCTCACCGATAAGAGTTAAAATCCACATCTCACAATGTAATATTGTTCCTTAAACGGTTATTGCATTGCGAATCGTTTTTGCGCATTGCGGATTATAATTGCGCAAGTGCTTGAAGGTGTCGTAAACAATGTGACTTTTTTTCAGTAAGAGGTTTTTTTTACATTGATAGAGCATTAGCGCAAACTATAAAATTCGCAAACGGATTTCCGCTGGCAGAAGTAGTCGCTAACCAGTTTCCGGGTTCGCAAAAGGAATATTGCATTCACGCAAAGCAAAATTTGTTCACGCAAAGGCTTAACTTTACACATATTACATTCCCCTAGATAAGTCTGGAATGTTATAATGTACAGTCACACAGCATAAAATAACTACCCTAAATTCTACAGCAAACACATATCTACGAATGCAGACCATTTTATTGTTTTCGGTTTGCATAGCTGTAAATGTGCTCTGTGAATAAGAAAAAACAGTAGGTGTTCAACCCTATAAGAACACACCTCTGTGATTACATAAGCATTCAGTCTAGAACAGCTCTCATACTACTGTGTATGTGCGTGTGTGTTTGTAATAGCAAACCAGTACAAGTTGGCACGTATAGCTTTAGAAAACAGTAAGGGGATTATTTATCAAAGGTTGAATATCGAAGTTTTGCGATTTTATTTATTTTTTTAACACTAATAAATTTGAATACACTCACAACGCGAATAGGAGTTTATTTATGATAAAAACATCTTACAGTCAGGACGGCAATTTACAACTTCTAATGGTTCAACAAAGCTCTGCCATTGACTTCTTCATGCATTCTGCAGGTTTCAGGTGGCAAATAGTCAAATTAGAACAGTTTCCACTGTCGATGCTTGATAAATCTCACATTCGAATTCAACTTCGAGTTGGTGGTTTTAAATTCGAATTTGTGAGTTTTCCAATTACCCACAGGTTTTAATCTGGGTTATTTTTAATAATATATCCTCACATATACATATGTGACATATCCTGCGGGGGGGTAATAGATTTTGGCAACAGTTCAAAATTAGTGAAATCTATGTCACGCTATTTCCGAAACATGAAATATCACCCCCTGCTTTGGACAATTTTTAAATAGCAAGAGAAAAGTAACACTGAAGTAAATATACAGTAAAAATAAAGATTCTGAGCCTAGCGCTCGAGGCGCAGCGCTGCATGCCGAGACGGGATCCCCCTCATGAGATATACTGCAAGTGAAAGCATGCTGAAGACCGAGACGAGCTGAAGACAGTCTTACTGCTCGAAGTTGGTGCGCTGGTCTGTATGCACTTCTTTATTTGGCATTTCCGAAAAGGGCTTAGAAGGGGCACAAGAACTCTGTATTGTATCTAAACACGGAGTATTAGAACAGCACAGCATCACGGTTACTATACCGTGAATCATGCACTTCATTTCCTCGCATTAGGCTTATTAAGGATACAAGAATTCTGAAATGTAACTCTATAGTACTGCGGTGATTACACTGTGGCCCAAGCCCCACGATGGACTGCATATAATACGGATTCCTAATATAGCACCACTTTAAGTTACAGACCTTTATATCTGAGCATATTTCTACGCACATTCTGATCATCGGTTTACAGCATACTTACAGCCAATTGATTCTTACAATTTACTGGTGGAAAACATATCACTTGATTTAACTTTCACTTGACCACAATTTAAGATTGGAATATTATCCACTTTAGCTCATTCTGCATCTAGAGTTTGGACATTTGAATATCTGGGAAGTATGGCTAATTGCCTTGTGATATCTGGACTCATTGTTATAATATTGTCCTTTCCTTGCAAGAATATGTTCTTTATTAGATGCATGCAATTTTCCACTTCTGATTTACCATTAATAGGATAGTGGTCTACTTTATTCTCACGAAGGAGATCCCCTCTTATATTGCAGGGCTGCTTGGTTTAAATTATGTGATACATACATTTACTTACATTGGCATAGTTGTTAATAAAAATTGCCTTTTACTTTATCACTAGGCTTATACTGGTATTAATGATCTAGTCACAACATTGGGATTGGGAGGTTAAAGGAACAGTTCAGAGTAAAAATAAAAACTGGGTAAATAGATAGGCTGTGCAAAATAAAAATGTTTATAATATAGTTAGTTAGCCAAAAATGTAATGTATAAAGGCTGGAGTGATTGGATGCCTAACAGAACACAACACAACTTACTGCTATTCAGTTCTCTAAATCTGAGTTCGTCAGTGACTTGAAGGGGGGCCACCTGGGACATAACTGTTTGCAATTGATCCTCAGCATTCAGCTCAGATTCAAAAGCAACAGTTATGACCAATGTGGCCCTCCCTCAAGTCACTAATTGGATACTGTCTGGTAACCAGTCAGTGTAAACAAAGAAATCTGAAAAGCAGGAAGTAATGTTCTGTTCGGATTTTAAAAGTCGCTCAAAATTGCCTGGCGAGGCAATTTTGAGCGACTTTTAAAATCGTGCTGCTGCGTGTGAACAAGCGCGGGCGACTTTACGCCTAGCGAGTGCACATCACTGACTAGCTATTCGGGGAGATTCGTCGAGGCGAGAAGTCGCCAGATCTCCCCCGAATCTCCCCGTCTGGCCTTGCCCTAATACATTACATTTTTGCCTAACTAACTATATTGAAAACATTTTTTATTTTGCACAGCCTATCTATTTACCCAATTTTTTATTTTATACTGAACAATTCCTTTAAGTCCTAAATTTTGGAATGGAGCATTTGCAGCTTGAGATGGACACTCCCATTCCCAATTTTGTTAATTTTTTAGTGATTATCTATATATCTCTACAGGTGTTCATTTTGGTTTATTTTAAATTTAACTATAAGTTTTTGCATGTTATTGCTGTGAATATTTTTACGCCAAAATATTCGAATCGACTAGGTTTACTAAACAGCGATGCGCTCAGAAGTTATATAAAAAATTATATTTACCACAGGTTAGTAAACTGGCAAAAACAAATTCGCCGACACTTTTGTCTATTCTTTGTGCGCATATGTTTACCGCACTTTAGTAAACAGACCCCCTAGTCTCTGATAATATTCTGGCAGAAAATATGCGCAGCGATAACATGGGGAAAATTATAGTCAAATTTACCGCTCTTTAGTAAACTGACCCCTAACTTGATAAACAGTACTGAATTTTTAACTATATTTATAAAGTCTCTTTTTTCACTGAGATGATGCTTTTATTAAATTAGGAGTAGGTCTTCAATATCGCACTGGAAAAGGCAGCCCACCTTGTTCAAAATCACCTGCATAAATAAATCTGAAACAGTTTGATCAGAAATCAACAGGGTAGCGTGAGCTTCCAGCACACACCCATACATACCTCGTCCCTTCCTTATTTATTTACATAAAATTATTTGTAATGAAAGCCAATATGATAAATGTTATGCTAATGAGTTAGATAAATATAGGGCACAGACATTTTTATTTTAATTAAAAGAAAATATAAAAAGAAAAGTGAACTTTTCCTTTACATTCTCAGTAAGAACTAATACCACAGCTACAAGGATAGTTTAAATGGCTATGAAGATTTTCATTCATCCAGCTCATGGTATATCTGATATAAGTAAATCTAAAACAACTGGACTTGCTGAGTAATTATCGAAGACGTTTCACTACTCATCCGAGCAGCTTCTTCAGTTCAACTGACTGGTATGGAAAATCCTCGGCATATAAACTCTTCCAGTAATCCAATCACAATGGCACATTGTAACTCTTCAAAGAGGTGACATCTGAATGTCAGCAAGTCCAGTTGTTTTAAAATTACTTATATCAGATATAGTTTAAATGGATTTTTCCAAGCTGTAATGTTAAACAGCATTCGCATACCTCCCAATATTTTTGAAATAGAAATTGGGACAAAAAGATTTGCCACAAGCAGAAAATGTTTTGACCACACCTGTTTTTGTGGCCACACCCCCTAATTACCATGTTCATTTTACAAAATTTGGCAGGTTATGAAAGTTTGAACATATTTCTGTGGTTTTTATGTGTTATTACAGTTTTGCTAATGAAGGTGAGTTGCCCTTTAAGCTGCAATTCAGTTTCCCCAATAGACCTGCTTATCTTGAATTGCTTCTTTTCTTATCTTAAATTGATACAAAAGTATCTAAATGAACATGGTGGCTTTTCTGGGATCTCTGCCAAAAGCCAATTCATTTAGAAAGTTTGTATCTTTTTCTGACTGTTCAGTGCAGGAGATCAAAGAGAAAGTCAGTACATTTCAGTAACAATGCGGGACTGTGGGGTGAGCTGGCAGAATTGGGACTGTCTAATCAAAACAGGACAGTTGGGAGGTATCAATTCATTCTGTGCCTGCAGGGACACTGGAGCCCACAAGCTTTAGGCTACAAGATATCCAAGACCTTGTTCCAAACCCACTGAACAACAGAACACAGTACTGTATAATACTAATGCTTTGACAAATACAGGTCTAGCAGAGCTGAAAGATTGGTTAGTCTGCTGTATCACAGAAGATAGGTCCGTTCCCACATTATGACATAAAAACAATGTTGTGGAGACACAATGCAACAAGAGAGAAAAAGCATAATAGGAAACAAGGAGGAAAAGGTGTGGTTGAGTACAAAATATGATGAAAGAGTCGTGCTCATGTTGTGTGTATATATAGGAAAACTGGGTGTGTATATTATCTATTAAAGGCTTATGTACTGTACACTTAATTATATGTGTGATATGCAGGTGGAGCTTTTGCTTCCATAACACATACCTTAACAACATTACATAACTTGTTTCTGCAACTTTAGACACATTACATCAAGAAGAAACAGATAAAAAAATAGACGGCGGATTATAATGATTAAGAATAGTTAAATATCCAATTATTTCACCTGTCTTTAAACCTATGATGTTTAGGAAGTTTTTAGTTGCATTAGAGGCTTGATAAAACTCTATTTAAACATTAGAGTGTAAATACAAGTATCATAGTAATGTACAGTAATAAAAAATGAAAACTAGAACAAGCAGAACAGCAAATAGACATAGATATGCAGAGTCCCCAGTTCCCAGCTATGAACTGATATGAAACAGGTCACAACACAATCCAAAATAAAGGAGGACAGAAGGTGAAATTACTAAGGGTATATCCACCGGGGAACAAGGAGGGAGTCCAAGCACTGCATTGGGGTCTATAGGCCTGTAAAGCCTAGGACTAACATAACACAGATTACTTATGACCTGAACCTAACCCACCTCTCCAGCACCCAACCCTAATCAGACACACCTCTGAATTTATACAGGAGGGCCAGGGCCACACAGACATGAGTCTATAAAAAAAAAACACTCACTGGAGGCTGAAGCCAGTACAGTAAGGTAACAAGCAGGGAGAACATTTGTATGTGGATGTCGGGCCAAACCTGGCGGAATCGCGGGTGTCAACTCAGCCCCATCGCCCACATCACTAATGTGGATGGCTCATTAGTTGCACACGCTTTCACAGACAGCAAGAAGGTATATCACAACTTAATTATGAAACGAATTATCTTTACCCTGTTAGACTGCACATGTACTGGAACAATTATTTCTCATACCACATTCTTAAAATGCTGAGGCTACACAAAGGAACATGTGGAGCACTCAAGCAGACCATGTGCCATAAATATACTTTAAAGGGCCAACAGCAAGTTGGACAGCCATGCCCTATAATATCTACAGCCATTGTACTGCACTTCAGAGCCAAATGAGATTCAACAAGACAATGTTAACTGTTGACTGCAACAAGACTGTTGCCCTGGGTTGTTTAAAGGATAACCAAACCCCCTAATTGGCACCCCACTATCCTAAATAGGCCCTCCTCCCTCCTCCCCCTGGCCTACCTGGTACCCAGGGCAAATGCCCCTAACTTTCTACTTACCCCTCCTTGCAGGTCCTGTCCAGCAGCATTCACAGCAGCCATCTTGTCTCGTTCGCTCTTCTTGCTGGAGTGGCCGGCATTTTTTGGGCACATGCACAGTTGGAGGAATATGGCGTTGCAGAGCTACTGCGCATGCGCCGAAAGTCATGAACTTTCCGAAAAAAGAAAATCGGAAATCGTGCGACTTTCGGCCCATGTGCAGTAGCTCCCCAACGCCAGATTCCTCTAACTGTGCCTGCAAACACCAGTCATTCCAGGAAGAAGAGTGAAAAAGATTAGATGGCTGCTGTGAACTGAAAGGAGGAGTAAGTAGAAAGTTAGGGGCATTAGGGGTAACAGGTAGGCCGGGGGGGGGGGGGGGGAGAGGAAGGGGGCCTATTTAGGGTAGATGGGAAGGGGGATGCCAATTAGTGGGTTTGGCTCTCCTTTAAGGGGGTTGCTCACTTTTGAGTCAACTTTTAGTATGATGTAGAGAGTAATATTCTGAAACTATTTGCAATTGGTTTTCATTTTTTATTTCAGTTTTTATTCTTCAGCTCTCCAGTTTGCAATTTCAGCAATCAGGTTACTAGGTCCAAATTACCCTAGCCACCACGCACTGATCTAAATAAGAAACAGGAATATGAATTGGAGAGGACCTGACTATAAAGATAAGTAATAAGTATAAAAATCTATAAATCTGTAGCCTTACAGAGCATTGGTTTTATAGATGAGGTCAATGACCCCCATTTGAAAGCTGGAGTCGGGAGAAGACAGCAAATTATTTAATGAAAGGATGATGGTTAAACAGAATAATCTGTATCATTTATTAGTCAGGTTACTGCAGTCATAAAATAAGGTTAAAGGGATTCTGTCATGATTTTTATGGTGTAGATTTTATTCCTCAGTTAGACTGTTTACACTGCAAATAATTCACTCCATTATATAAAATGTAATTCCTCTAATTGAACAAGTGTATTTTTTCAGTTGTAATATTGGTGTGTAGGCAGCCTCAGGTAATTTTGCCTGGTCATGTGCTTTCAGAAAGAGCCAGTGCTGCTCTACGGAACTGTTTCTGACAGGTTATTGTTTCTCCTTCTCAATGTAACTGAAGGACTCGCAGTGGGACATGGATTTTTATTTGTGTGCTGTTCTTAGATCTATCGTAGAGCCGCTATCTGGTTACCTCCACATTGTTCTGCTGAGGGGCTGCAGGGGGAGAAGGGAGGGGTGATATCACTCCAACTTGCAGTGCAGCAGTAAAGAGTGACTGGAGTTTATCAGAGCACAAGTCACATGACTGGGGGCACCTGGGAAACTGACAATATGTCTGGCCCCATGTCAGATTTCAAAATGAAATATAAAAAAATTAGTTTGCTCTTTTGAAAGACAGATTTCAGTGCAAATGCCTGCTAGAGCAGCACTACTCACTTATGTGTTTTGAAAAAAAAAACCATGCTTTCCCATGACAGTATCCATTTAACCTCAAGACAAACAAAAAAAAGAGCAATGCATTTTTTTCTTACCAGCAAGAATATAGTACCTAAAAAGATAAAAACCAAATGCATAAAAAAATATAAGAATATAATATACAGTGGTAGAAAACATGATGGCACACGGTTTACTACTGCAGTGATGCTATGCTGTAGTATACATTCAGACATATGAAACTCCCAGGATTTAAAGCCAGGAAGATTTTGGTTCTGTCCACGATGTGAATGACACACACACCATTATATCCAAGTTCCACCCTGTTTACCCCTTGTTCTGATATCAAAGTTGGTATAGACATGGGTAACTGGGATCATCATCATATAATTTGGATTTCTGTAATTATCATTTCACCATTAGCCAAAAAATCCAGGTGCATGAAGGATTTTAAAATGAACCTTCTCCTTGAAGAAAAAAAAAGGTCCGGAGTAAAGTAAATTAACGGACATATCAAAATTTGATCATAAAATTGCTTCATGAAGATTTAGGGCAGAGACACGCTCAGATTCACGGAAATCAGTCACCCGGCGACAAATCTCCTCTACTTCTGGGTGACATCTCCCCAAACTGCCTTCCCCTTGGCTAGAATATAAATCACTGGCGGGATGGCTCTCAGATTGCTTTGTTTTCCGAAGCTGTCTGAAGTTTTTTAGTGAGGCAACTTCGGAAAACGTAGTGCTCCGAGTGTAATCCCGCGGCAACGAGTAGTCCAGTAAGGCTGTACTGTACAGCAGATCAGTTATTCAAAATGCAATAGCTTAGGTACTTCAATGTATAGATAGGCAGCCCAATGCCCTGGCTCACTACTATGGATCAGTAGAAAATAAATTGGACTGTACGCGAGAAGAAATTTCGCTCAGTTGTTAGGACATAGTAAATGAAAAAAAAAGTTGTGTGTGCTGAACATAGTTTCTTAAGAAAAAGACATTCAGTCAGTAGTCCCTCCCTCTGCTCAGTATGCATTTAATCATATTCTTTGCTATGACCCTTACCATTTGTCTATTTAGATGAATGACTTGATAAACCAAATATGCTATAAACCCTCTTTCAGATTTACTAGCAAATCAGCATCTCTGTATAACTGTGCTATTGTGTGGCATAACAACTATAAGGCTGACCCCATGATCGTGGTGGGGTTACTGGGGGACAGGCAGGCCCATATTTGTGGTGAGCCTGCAAAGGCCCGGGCCTAGGGTGGCATCAATTAAGGGGCGGCATGCCGCCCAGCTGCACAAGTAATTTTCTTGCCGGAGCACTTGCGCCGAATAGGGTTGCCTCCTTTTCTGGAAAAAAAAAATATCGGCCTTCCTATGGGGCTGATTCACTAAAGCACGAAGCATCTAACGCTAGCGCTAATTCGCTAGCGTGACGTAATTTCGCAACTTCGCAAATTCACTAACACTGGCTCTGGCGAATTTTCGCTAGCGAAGTAGATAGACTTGCGCAACTTCGCACCCTCACGCCAGGCGAAGTTGCGCACTGACGAAGGATCGTAAGTTTGCAAATTCACTAAGATGAACATTTTCCTCAACGTCAGACCAGGCGAAGTCCAATACAATAGATAGGAGGTTGAAAAAAAAGATGTCAAATTTTTTCTAAGTCCCAAAAAAACGCTGGCGTATTTTAGCATAGGAGGGTGATAGTCTGAAAAAGATCGATAATATTTTTGGGGGGTTACCCATCTTCCCCCCTACATTTCCTAACATATGGCAACTCAACTATACAGGGGGCACATGTAGGGCAATAGGATAGCTTTATATAATTTATTAAAGGTTTCCTGGGCTTGTGTAGTGGAATGTAATGGCTGTAACATATACATCTATTATAAGTTAAAGTTCCCGCCGTATGCAAATTAGGTTCGCTAGTGTAACAGCGCTCTGCCTAGCGAAGTAAAACTAGCGCAACTACGCTACCATTCGCCGACCTGAGCTTAAATTCACACTTAAGTGGATTTGCGTAGCGCTGGAGAAAATTCGCCTGGCGAAGAGTGGCGAACGCTAGCGAAGCCTACGCTGGCGAATTTTTGGATCTTAGTGAATCTGCCCCTATATATTTAGCTTTTTTCCCCATTCATAACATTAGGATCAACAATCCTTTTTTACTGGCCAGGCCGGTAAAATACTGGCTAGGTGGCAACCCTAGCGCCGACGGGCTAGTGCACCGGAATCAAGCGGACAGGATGCACATGCATCTTTTGAGAGGGAGGGGAAGATGGAAGACGTTGGCCTCCGGGCACCTTCAGGGCAAACCTGGCCCTGGGGACATGAAGACCTGGACTGCATCCGCTAGCCTCAAAATTTGGGTGGGCATACCTTAGAGGGAACTGTACAGCACCCCATCATAAAAAAAAACCCAAATCACCTACTTTTCTATTTATTCCTATGGGATTTTGAGAAATTAATTTATGAATGGGTGAAAGTTAAAATGTAACATTTGATAAGTATGCTTCCAACAATCATGGGTACGTTTTCTGTGTTGAGCTCAAACTTCACACTGCCCCAAGAGTAGAAAGGATTATTTGATGTAATGGAAGAAAGATGGACTGTTTGCAACAAGCCAATTCAATGATGGCAACCAATCAGCAGGCAGCAATTAGTGGTCACTTGTTTGAAGGCAAGCTTATGAGTAGATGCTATGGGTGACTAGACCTGGGCAAACCTTGTGCCTTTTATTATATTACCCCGATTGTCCCATAATGACTTTTCCTACTATTATGACATACTTCCACTCACCTGATTTTTTCTTTGTCTCTCCATTCTCCATCACAATACTTCCAAAGTACTGTAGTGTACTATTATCTCTCCCCCTTCCTCTTTTGTGTACCCTGGTTCTTTCCTTATTTTTGAAAACAAATAAAGACAGATTTAAAAATTACTTATTTAATTTCAGTATTTATAAATAATTTATTTGCACAATATCTTTCTTTTAATTATGTGGGTGTTAAGGAGATTCATGAATGATCTCTATAGCTTACATGTTTGAAAACTAGAGTTTCCGAAAAAAAAAGATATTCTAAAATGCTTTACGGGGTTGTTCACCTTTAAGTTACCTTTTAGTATGTTATAAAATGACCCATTCTAAGCAATTTTCAGCTGGTCATCATATTTATTTTTTTTATTTTTTTATTTTTTTCCAGATGGGGATCAAATGGGTGTCACCGAGTTTTTTTTCCCACTTTTTTGGATTTGGCCAACCCCCGAATCCTTCGAGAAAGATTCGGACAAATACCGAACGAATCTGAAACCTAATTAGGGATGGGAAGGGGAAAACATTTTTAACTTCCTTGTTTTATGACAAAAAGTCAATTTCCCTCGCCAATTTCCCTCCCCACCCCTAATTTGCATATGGAAATTAGGATTCGGTTCGGCTGGCAGAAGGATTCGCCCGAATCCTGCTGAAAAAGGCCGAATCCTAGCCGAATCCTGAACCAAATCCTGGATTCGATGCATGCCTACTTAATATGTAACAACTCACCCATGTTCTATTCATCCCTGTGGGGTATTTAGAATAATATTTTATCAAATGGCGAGTTCTTACTTTCACCCATTTATAAATAAAATTATAAAAATGCATAGAAAGTTGGTGATTTCTTTCCTGTGGGGAGCACTAATCTCACATAAATCTGCCCCTAAGAGTTTGCAGTTACCATAAAATTAATTTATCCCCACGACGCTAGAGCTCCATTACACAGGCTTATGGTGAGAATACACTAAAATGTATTGCTCCTAAACCACAAGGTGTACCCCTCTTCCAAACCTGCCTTCTCATTTAAAGTCCAGAAAATATAACTGAAAAGACAACCTGTAAGTACAATCTCTAGCCAACAGAAATGTGCCCCAGTAGCGATTTTCAACAAAATCCAGGGAGGGAATACTTCATAGTGGGATTAAGAAGAAATGGTCCTAAAATTCTCTTCATAGTAACAGGCAACTGACTAATGTGGGGTATATAAGTCAGCATCTTATTATCATAAAGGGAATTTTATACCTCCCAACTCTCCCATTTTCCACAGGACAGTCCCAATTTGGACAGCTCCCAGATACTGAAATGTGCCAACTTTCTCTTTGATCTCCTGCACCGAACAGCCAGAAAAAGATACACACTGACCTTAGATAAAGAGCAAATAATACATCAGACAGTAATCAGTAAATTATCAACATTGTCTTTTTTTGTAGCCCTGACAAGTAGCTGCTTATATTAGCCATGTGTCTTCACCCGAAGGTGTGCATCTAAATGATGTGCAAATTAGGTGATGGGTAGGGGCAAAATGGCATGGATATCTACACGCCTACCCCCCCATTAATAAAGCACTGGTGAAAGCAACATTGCTTTCGCTGGGTGCACATGGGTCTTTGCACTGCAAATGAAAGAGCAAAGACTTGTAAAAACTTGCTACCTGCAAGGCTAAAAGCAAAGTGCAAAATTGGCAGATTGTGCCCATTTTCTGCACTTTGGTACCCTGCCCTGCAGATAACAAATGAAACATTTCCTAAGAGTAGCAGCTCACTGTGGTGAAAAGGTGAACAAGGAGAACTGGATAGAGAGCAATAATATTTGCAGAGAAAAGTAGCACATAAAACATACTGGCAGATGATGAAAATGTACAGGTATGGGACTTGTTATCTAGAACGCGCAATATTTTTTGCCTTCCTCTGGATCAACTAGCAGTTAGGCAGGTTAAAATTAAAAAAAAAAAAAAAAAAGGTTGAACTTGATGGACGGGAGTCTTTTTTTTCAGCCTAACTTACTATGTTACTATGTATATCTGCGGTTTTCTGGATATGGGGTTTTTCTGTAATTTGTATCCCCATACCTTAAGTCTACTAAAGAATAACCCAATAGGATTCTTTTACCTCCAATAGGGATGAATTAAATCTTAGCTAGGATCAAGTACAAAGCACTGTTTTATTATTACAAAGTAAACTGAAATAATTTTTAAAAAGTTTAATTATTTCATTTAATGGAGTCTATGGGAGACTTCTAGTAAATCAGAGCTATCTGTATAATGGGTTTCCGGATAATGGAACTAACCATAAGCATTTTCATACAAAAGAGTTGCAAACAAATGAAAGAAAATGTACACTTAAAGGGGTAGTTCACCTTTGAATTAACCTTTTCTATTGTACTGACTGACAGAATTTTAAGTTATTTAGCTTTTTGTTCTGCTGCTCTTTTGTTTGGAATTTAACAATGAAGAAAAAACTGAAAATGTGCAAAGAATAGAACTTTCTATAACATGCTAAGAATTCACTTAAAGGGGAAAGAAATCTTGAAAATGTAAACTTAATACAAGCTTTATCAGACTGTATTAAGAAACTTTCTAGATACAATCAGTTAATAATTCTGCATAGTTTCTGAAATAATCAAGTTTATCTTCACTATCCCTCTCTCAGTATCTGTTTCTTTTCATTCTGTCTTCTTGCAGCAGTCGGGAGCCAGATAATTCTTGACAGTTAGATCCAATATATTATAGCGGGCTTCCTTTCCTAACAGATGAATTATAGCTCATTGAATGAATTGATTCCAGTAAAAACAAAATCTAACAAAATAGCTGCCTTTTGCAGACATTCTTCATGTAGAGAGACCGGATTCTGGTGATTTTAAAAAAAGAGTGAGCCCTAATACATCTTCTAGGCACAAGGAGCCCCCCCAAAAGTTATATTGGATCTAACTGTCAATGAATATCTGACATCCAACTGCTACATGAGGAGAGAGTGAAGAGCAACAGATGAAGAGAGAGGGATAGTGAAGATAAACGCAGCTATATCAGAAACAGTATAGAATTTTTAATTGGTTTTATTTATAAAATTTTTATTTCCGTATGCTGAAGCTTATGTCCAATTTTCATTTTTGCGATAGTTCCCCTTTAAAGATAAACTATCCCTTTTTAAAAGGGAACACATTAGCACTAGTAAATTGGTTTAGAACTAAATAAATCATTCTTTAGCAGGTGCTTTTGAGTTGGTATATAGTACGAGTGTAGCTGTAAGGGTTTGTACTGATAAGCGCTTAAACCTGCACTACCCTGCATTCTGTTTTAAAGTGCTCAGCAGCAGGGGAGTGCAGGAAGGAATGCAGCCAATGATTCCTAAATGAGCATGTACTGACACATGCGCATTTAAGTGCCGAACACAGGTGGAATGCAACATGCTGTGTTTCACCTGCGTTCTGTGCTTACATGTGCGTGTATCAGTACAACGCCTTTTAAATGACTTCCTTAAGATGCATTCCTTCCTGTGCTCCCCTGTGGCTAAAACAGAATGAAGGGGAGTGCAGGTTTAAGCGCTCGTAAGTATGAGGCTTTACGGAGAAGTAACAGTCATTTCTGTAGTTTTCCTGCAAAGGCAAAGAATGTGCCTTGTAAAAGCAATGGTTGTGCCAGATGCACTGCATGCTGGGTTCTGATTACACACGCAGAATAAGGTAGCACCAAACCCAATCTACACTTCTCACTCATTAATATAAGCTCTCTCTATGACACATGAAATGCAAGTGGGGTATGATATCTAAAGCCAAATGCTTTTATCAATTACTACACTACAACACCACTTGTAGGACTCTAATGGGCCATGACCTGTTATGCCTAGGTCACACCCCATTACACCTTACCTATGTCCCTTGTGCCAAAATTTTTTTTT
>CM044436.1:50554364-50572206 GCA_024363595.1 Xenopus borealis | reverse complement strand
TTAATAATCAGAATATACAGACTGCACTGGGTCTGTGGATACGAATCTCTACACGGTCGCTGGCTGCTTTACACGGAAACAAACAAAGCTGCTTGAGGTTAGGGAAGTAAGGTGTTTACATGGAGAGCAGTCTGAAATTTCCTATCTGCAACTGTTAGAGCAAGTAAAACGAAGGGGGAATTTCACTGCATACAGTCAGGTTTATTATAAAAATGGTACACTGTTTTTAATTAAAGTATATTGAAGATAGATTTCTTTTTCATTAAGGAAAGTAAAAAAAGGGATTTAGTTTTTTTGTCTTTACATCCCGTTTAAAACACATTAGCCTTCACTTATTATTGGAGAGATGTGGGTACACTATTCCCCTGTTTGTGAGAATGCTTTATAATGTTCAAAAGAAAATTGTTACTGTTTAAACAGGTGGTAAATCATTTCCTCATGAATTCTGTCAGGTAGTGGAAACAAACTTGTTTGCCTTGCAAACCAACCGTTTCCTAGACATCAATAAATTGAGCTTACAACGTCATTCTTTACATTCACCCCTTGTATTCCAATCTTTAGTGTTCCTCAATGGCATAGGCACTGCTGAAATGACACTCAGAAAGGAAAATACAGCAGGAAGCATTTACTTCCTTTACTGGGCTATGGCAATAAGTAGAATATCAGTCTAACAAAAGGAATCATCAACACAACACCTATTTTATCACATATGTCATATGACATGGGTAACGGACGGTATTTTTCATATATTAAATAGGCACAGTAACATATTTCAAGTAAAGTTTAATTCTCAATATAAGGCACAATATACTTTATGCTACATTCAACTAGTAACTAAAATTTCTATAGCAAACTAGAACAGAATGAAGGTGTCACAATAGCGTCTGTATTTACTCAAATGCAAAAATACATATTTAAGCCTTGTAATAACATGTCCTATAGATCAGTATTGTGATTTTGCATAACGGCTATAAACCTTAAAAAACATGTTATAAGTTAGTTTTTAGTTGCAAATTCACCAAGATCCGAAAAATCGCCAGTGCAGGCTTTGCTAGAGTTCGCCGCACTTAGTCAGGCGAATTTTCGCCAGCGCTACGCAAATTCAATAAAGTGTGAATTTATGCTCAGATCGGCGAACGGTAGCGTATTTGCACTAATGTTAATTTGCTAGACAAAGCGCAATTACGCTAGAGAAGCCTAATTTGCATACAGTGCAAATTTCAAAGTATAATGGAAGAGTATGTTACAGCCACTACATTGCACTACACAAGCCCAGGAAACCTTTAATAAAAAAAATAAAGTTGTCCTATTGCCCTATACATGTGCCCTCTGTATAGTTGTGTTGCCATATGTTAAGAAATGTAGGGGGGAAGGAGGGTAAACCCCCCCCAATAAAAACTTTTTCAGACTATCACCCACAATGGTAAAACACGCCACAGCGATTTTTTTTTGGGACTTAGAAAAATTTAATATTTTTTTTTTCCAACTCCTATCTTTTCTATTGAACTTCGCCTGGTCTGAGCAGGCGAAGTGAAGTCTATCGTAAGTAGTAACGTTCAGCAAAAAGTTGATCTTAGTGAATTTGCATAATTACGATCCTTCGTCAGTGCGCAAATTCACCTGGCGTAAGGGTGCGAAGTGTCACAAGTCTATCTACTTCGCTAGCGTAAATTCGCCAGAGCCGGTGTTAGTGAATTTGTGAAGTTACGATTTGACGTCACGCTGGCGAATTTGCGCTAGCGTTAGAAGCTTCGCGCTTTAGTGAATTTGCCCCTCAGTGTCTCAGGTAAATAAGCAGTTTTTAGAAAAATTTCATTATTATAGAGTAGTTATACAGGTATGGGACCGTTTATCCAAAATGCTCGAGACCTGGGGCTTTCGAGATAAAGGATCTTTCCGTAGTTTGGATTTTCATACCATAAGTCTACTAGAAAACCATGTAAACATTAAGTAAACCCAACAGGCTGGTTCTGCTCCCAATAAGGATTAATTATATTTTAGTTTGGACATGGGTAACAGACAGTATTTTTTATATACATAGTAACATATTTCAAGTAAAGTTTCATTCTCAATATAAGGCACAATATACTTCATACTACATTCAACTAGTAACTAAAAATTTTATAGCAAACTAGAACAGCATGAAGGTCAAAATAGCATCTGTATTTACTCAAATGCAAAAATACATATTTAAGCCTTGTAATAACATGTCCTATAGATCAGTATTGTGATTTTGCATAACTGGCTATAAACCTTTTTTTATGATTTTTGTTTTATATGATTTTCTAGAGTCTACTAGAAAATCATGTAAACATTAAGTAAACCCAATAGGCTGGTTCTGCTTCCAATAAAGATTAATTATATCTTAGTTTGGATCAAGTACAAGATACTGTTTTATTATTACAGAGAAAATCCTTTTTTTAAAAATTGGATTATTTGGATAAAATGGAGCCTTTCTATAATCCAGAGCAATCTGGAGATCCCATACCTAATGTCTATCCATTTATGCTTTTTTTTTAAACTTATGAACAGATTAAAGAGAGACAAATGAGTTATACATAAAAAGCCACCTGACCAATATAGGTACATAGCAATCCTATCAGTGCAAGCATCACCAAGATCCCCTTTAGCTTTTAGGGGGAAAAAATTATTCTGTAGAAATGCCATTTTCATAACCAGAAAGACTACAGTTTCCTCTATTAAATAGAGGAGGCAAACATAATTGACTTAATTGGGGGTCTACCTTTTAATATAACCTGCACCATTAGAATAAAAATATTTGCAAGCAGAGTTAATGAAGTGCCTGAGCCTAGCATACCAGCTTGCATAATGCAGCAATAAAACAAGATAGCAGATTACCCCCCCTAGAACGGGAGGACTATTGATGATGATAATGATCTGCAATTAAAAGTAGGCTGCCTCCTTGCTACTAATTTCTTGCCAATATAAAAAATTGACCAGCATAATTTCATTTTTTGAGTTCCTAGATTCGGGACACATTCAGAGTGGAATTCAGCAGAATGCATAGTATTGTCTAGAGCATGTAAGTGGAAGCCATTAAGAAAGGGCAAATTACATAACTTGCAACAATAACAGCAAAGGCGGCACTGAACTATAATTTGCACAGTTTATACTTTATGATACTTGGCAAGGCTAAAGTCTTATTCCTGTGAAGTTGAAGCTGGCTCAGGGTGGAGGCACGAAATGTATTGTGGTTCCAAGAGGGAATGAGTAATGCGACAGAAACTGGTTATGTCCTGGCATCATCATGAGATCTGTCTAGAGATGTAGCAAAGTGCCCCGTGGCAAGTGTGCATGATCTAAGGAATCAGCAGAACACTTATTCAGTAAGCTGAGTTGAAGCTGTGCCCATGAGAAGGGTGACTATTTATTTGCTATATTTCTCCAAAATATAAATTTCTTCCAATTTTCCAATGATATTAGCATCCAAAAAGAATTTATACAAGTGTAAGTTTCTTGCAATATGTACAGCCCTTCTAGGTGGATTTTATATATGGTGCGTGGAACCATTGCGATCAACTACTGCCTCTTAACATTAGTATGTTGGTAGTTAAAATTCTAGCAACAGCACAAATAATATAACTTATGATAATTAAGAAAATTACTATTACACACTCCATCAATACCCTAAATTTCGAGTTCCAAAGGAAATACTGCCCAGTCCTGAGCACTTTAGAATCAAAAGTACCTTCCTATAGCTAAACAGATTAGAAAGCTCCATACTGGGAGCTTAACATATAATAAAGCTATTTAAACACTACAGGTATGGGATCTATTATTCAGAAACCCATTATCCAGAAAGCTCAGACTTACGGGTTGACCATCTCCCATAGACTCCATTTTACCGAAATAATCCAAATTTTAAAAAATTATTTTCTCTGTAATAATAAAACAGTACCATGTACTTGATCCAAACTAATATATAATTCATTCTTATTGGAAGCAAAATAAGCCTAATGGTTTATTTAACGTTTACATGATTTTCAAGTAGACTTAAAGATCGATATTTGGAATACCCCCAGGTCCCAAGCATTCTGGATAACAGGTCCCATATCTGTATTACAAATGTTATTTACACACTGAATAAAACACAATCTCTGGAAAACAAAACCTAAAATATCACTTACGGCATTTTGATTTTGTGGCTGTTTAATGAGTCTGGCTACATGGATATTTTTTTGCGATGATCAGTCCATTTGTAGCAAGAAATATACATGTATTAAATATTTACTTCCAAAACTACTTATAACCGTCTACCAAACATCACGTTAATAATCAACAGGTTTTGTGAAGTCTGAATTGTAAATACTTGTATTTATTTTGCAATGTTACCATAATAAATAATATCACAGTCTTTACAACAGAAAGAAAGTAAATGTTTACTTATACATACATACATACAATATACATACATAAATAAATATACATACATACACACATATACATACAGACATAGATAGATAGATAATATTTACAAATTTACATAAATCCTATTGTGTTAAATCAATGTCAACATTTTATACTTTAAAAAGATTATAACATTATTCACTTTCATATTTTTAGAAAAAATATATACTAATATTATCTAGTGAATACTGGAAAAACAATTATCACTATATTATATTCAGACTCCGTCATTTACATAATATAGTTTGCCAGTAACACTTGACCGGGAAGTCTATGTTTTAATGTTAATAAAAATCTGGAATAAATAAGATGTAACATTTGCACCACCTTCAGACCCTTTCCCATCTGCAAATATTTCCACAAACTGAATAGGTTTAAGCTTTCTGTACAGGTATTAAGTCTCTTACAGCAACAGTTTTATTATATCTAGAAGACAACTCCATGAATCCCCCTACCCTTTCACTACTTAATAATAAGCTCCATATGTTCAAACATGAAAATATACTTTACTTTTGCATAACTGGAAAAAAAAAAATAGTACAAATGTCAGAATTCAATGTTCGCAAAGAAATATAAAATGACCTGACCTTTGTATCTAGCTCCTAATCGCTTACAACATTTACATTAACCAATTTTCTCATATTGACAAACAGCTATCACCTTGCAGCCAGGAATTATATGAAATATTTTAACTTTTAGGCCTTATTCATAGAGCATTAGTCCAGACTATATTCCAACTAGTTGTATATAGAGTATAATTTTCTTATCTATGAAAGTCTGTAAATTCAGGGAGTTTGATGGTCTGACAGGTTTGGTCTGACCCTATCAGTCAAAGAAAATTCGATACATGATACTGTAAGGAGGCCACTCAAAAAATTTCACTAAAATCTCAAATTCTAATGTTTTACAGGTTTCTGCATATAAAATTAAAAGGACAAATATGCTTTCAAATTACCTGTAGATAATCTGGCAAATAAAGCTTAAGTGTGAATGTAACCTTAAAGGTCAGTAAGAAAGAGAGAGGGGAGTGAAAACAGAGCTCACTATAGTTCATTAAAAGGGGAAATCCCCAACTCTATATTTACTTGCACAAGTATAGGATTTTTGGACTGTTCATATCAAAAGGTTAAAATACAGTTTGCTCTATTTTCACAAAAACATGGTCCAAGCATGAGAACAATGTTACATTTCCTTTCTTGTTTCTACTACCCACAGGAAAAATCATTATGTAACCTGTTACTCGGAATGGGGAAAGGGAAATCATTAAATAATGTTTTTAAAAGGTATAAACAAATTATTTTAAGAATAGGAAAGTAACCTAATTGTGTGCAGAAAAGCTATACTACAAAGCAGATGAGTGCCATACACAAAAAAAAAAAAAAAAAAAACATTTGTGTACAGAGGTAATGTCCTACTTCTTCTAAATGGCGAGCGCCCGATTTGCCTACTAAACAGGTTGGGGGTATATAAAATATATTGAATGGCCACATCATGCCCTCAAAATCATTAAGCTGGACAGTTCTAGTAAACAGCATCAGAGCGTAAATCAAATTTGAGTAAGCTTTTCTGAATAAGCAGCAGCGGCTTCAAGGACATACGTATGCAAACTTTGTTGCATGCATTACCCTTCCAATGTGTTAAAATATTTGTTAAAATAATCATCCCATCTCAAGAGTGACAGGAAATATTGGTTTATATGCATACAACACACTAATAAATATATTTTTGAATGAAACTGCTCTGCGGCTGAGAATTTAACATCATCACCCCATCTACCACCCACACAGGAAAATAACACACTAAATAAATAAATATGTATCTGTGTGTGTTTTTAAAGAATAAGTATCAAGGTTACTTAAACACCACACTGAGTTGCAAATCCCTTCTCATTTTAGTCATAAGAAATAGAAGTCTGTAGCTGAGCAAATTACATTTTCCTACATATCCATATGTTTTGGGGTATTTATGTCTCTAGATACTTACCATGAAACATCAAATCTTTACAGGCATGATTGTCTGATGTCACTGAACTACAAAGAAGGGTAGAACTCTGACAATGATAATAGTGCTGTACAATACCAAAATGTGTGGTTGTCCAGCTTGTGTGTGACCTACAACTCCTAGTTCCTACCTTTTATTCCAGCTTTGGGGGCCTGAGAGCTGTAGTTCAGTGCAGAGAGAGACATATATGTTGAAGAATTATTTTTAGTGAAGCATTTACTTCCAAAGAGCAAGATATTTGTATGCTCTTTTCCTCAGGTCACTGTAGTAGTGTACAATGTTTTACGTCATAAAATGTGTTAGGGACATTTTATATATATATATATATATATATATATATATATATACCATTATCTTACAGCACCTCAGACCTGAAATAACCCATTTCAGTCAATGGAACAGCTTCAGATAGAAGTAATGTAAAAAGTGACTGTTTCTACATTGTGTTTTTCAAGCTCTCGACACCTCTATTTACACAACAACTTCACTTTCAGCAACACATTTACCTAAATACATTACACAGCTTCAGAATTTTTACATGATGTAGAAGAGTGCTATATGGAGTGTATTTTAACAACACACGTTTGTTGTTAAAAATGTACCACAATTTACCACTTCTACAGCTGATCATATGCATCTATCAGGTGCCAGTGGGAATTGTTTTGCAACAGTTGTAGGACTTATTTACAATCCTCGAGTAACAAATAAACAGAATATATATTATGTTTACTTTCTAAAAAAACAAAAACTTTCAATTGAAATCATGTTCCACAACAAATTTTAAAATTTATAACAGAATGCAATCTCTTATCCCATGTGAATCAGAGCTGCAATCCCAGTAGTTGAGTGTTAATGGATACAGGGCAACACTGTAATAGGGAACTTGATACACAGGCCCTGTGCTGGGCTGTAGATTTAGGCACTACCCCATTCAATTAATTTTTCATTAACTGCCTTATTATAATATTGTATGTATTGTTTGTTTAAACAGTAAGTGCTTATGCTACAGCCTTATACACTGTCTCTCTTATTTCGAGGCTCCGATTACTGCTTTATTATTATGAAGACCTTAATTTTACACAGACATCATCATATTATAAATAAACATCTCTGATAATGGATATTAGGATATATTAAAGCAACGTTAAGTCTCCCCTGGCAGCTGTTAAATAGCTTCCTCCATTCCGATCATCTTAACATGCTGCAAAATGTTATTCAGTATTTAAGTGTGCTCTTAGTAATAACACTGCCTGCTAAGAAAATAAAATCCACTCTCATGTTCACTTTGGGTTGAGTACTACAATGTCATAGATTGACTGAGAAAAGCTTTCAGGATTAAATCTTAAAACATCACAAATTGGGTCAGGCAACATTCACAATGTTTTTGTATTGTACCAAAGGTTAAATGTCTAGTAAACCTTAAATAATGCTAGCAACCTTAACAAGAAGTGCTTGAACATTTCGGTGTCTATGTTCTGGTCACCATTTCAGGCTTTTAACGAAAGCTTTTATGGGCCTTCCTTGCCATCTGATTTACGGATGCCATATCTCAGATAGACCAAGCACTAAAGTAATAAGTTATTTGTCTATGTATTGATATTGAAAGCAGTGTTTGTCTGTCCCTGTCTAGTCTCTGCCCTGATGTTTCAGTCTGTTGATACAATGTAAGGCAAGGCAGCTGATTAACAGACCTGACTTTGCAACATCCAGGAGTTAAGCAAACACTTTTTACAAATAACTTGAAGTCCGCTGAAAATGTTTATTAAATGCGCCTTGGCAAGTTGCTTAGAATAATTTTTTTCTTTAATTAGGCATATTTTTTTTATTTTGGGGTTGACTTGCCCAGTTATCTTCAACTTTAAAATAATGACAACTGCTGAGATGCTTGTGTATTGTTGTCTGATGTGTTCCAAACTCAGGCATATTTTCGTTTTCACCAAGGAGAAGGCAAAAAGATAACAGAAAATATTTTAAAATGATCTGTGCATGAGAGAACAGCGGATTTTAAAAAAATGTGACCAACGAGACTATTTTAGAATGACAAAACTCGCTATTTCTGGCAAACAAGGGGGTTAGTAAAAACAATTAAATGAAATACGGGCACAAGCAGTTTGTGTAGAAGTTATGAAGTACATCATTAGCAGGTCTGCTGATGCTATGGCAAGTCATTTATAAGCACACACACATGTACAGGCACACTGACAAAGCAGAGGTCTCACTATAGAACAAGAACAGGCCTGGGACTCTAAGAAACACTTGTGCCTTGTGTGCAACACTTGTTGGAACTCATTTAATGATGTTGCTTTTCCACCAGTGTCTTCTGTCTGGACTAATCTAGTGGTTCAGCAGTTTTGGGGAAAGCTCTGACGCTGCAGCAATCTACCCTGTGCTTGGGGCTGGTATAATGGTGGCTCTTCCCTTGGCTTTCCTGTTATAAAGAGAGTTATTGTGAAGTTTACTGGAGAAGAGCAGATAATGGAAGTGCACAACATGGAGCAGGTACTGTATAGGTATGGCTCCAGCTTGTACATGTAGAAATACTTGAGCTAACAAATGTTAAACACCGCAGTTCTGTGACACTTTCCTGCTACTTTATGCTTACACTATAAACTCCATCCTCACCATTCCAGTCAAATGAAATACTGACGAAAGGACAGTGAAGCGGCTGGTAAATGAATATGATGAATCCCCTCAGGTGCGACCAGTACTGTTCCCTCCAGCTGTGTGGCAGCAATCATTCCCTGCTTCCTCCGACAGCTGAAGCCTTTTGGGCAATGTTGGGAGTTGAAGTTCAAAAACAGCCGGAGGTTGGTTAGTGTTGGATGTGGAGAATACTGGGAGTCGTTGCGCCGCAGGCTGGATAACCCAATGGGAGCGGGCACATGGAAATGGCATTCCCCCACCCCCATAAAAGTCCTATTGGGATGAAGCGGAGTCACCAAGAAACCCAATTAAATGCCCAAACACAAGGACGGAATGGAAAGAGACAAGAAAAGCCAACGCCACAAACACCCAGGGCTCAGAGAGTACTTGTTACAGACAGACCCTCCTCCCTCGCCTCGGTGCCACAGATCCCCGTGCTAATGGTTTGCCAGGTCTCTGCTATTATACAAAGCTCACCTTTCATGGCGGCGATCACATAATACATGGTAGACCCGCTGTGCCCCCGGAGCACCCGTATAGTCCAACCTCACCAGCTGCCAGCTTCGCTCTACCGCATCCCCCTCCAGTAGCAGCCATATGAGAGTCCATGTGACCTAGCCAGGTAACGCCCGCCAATCTGACAGCGGCCACGCCCAAGACCGCCAGAGCGACCAATCAATTCCCGGAGACTGTCTAACCCGACACACCCCCCTGCATCTTGGAACACGCCTTACACGTGGCCACCGTGTGACAGCAGCAGGCGAGGCAGCGAGTGAAGGTTGAGGTGGGGAGTTCCAGGGGCGGGAACGTTGGGATTCACACATGGAGGAAAAGTGGTAGAAGCAGATGGATCGCTTAGTGACATAAGTGAGGAGGCCGAGTAGAAGGGAAGAGAGGCTGCAGCGGGATAGACTGTCTTTCATACAGGCGCAATACAAACCAGGAGAGGCGAAATACTCAGAAATAAGCGAGGCAATGAGAAACTGTAGCAAGGGGAGCGAAAGGATAAAAGCTGATTCGCTATTGTGTTCACCGCCTTTAAAGGGCCCGTCTCTGCTTTAACCCGGTAGATTCCACTGATTTCAGCTACATTTGAGGCCAGGCGAGGGATTTCACTGGGGGATTCCACTGCACAAACGTCCATATTGTCTGTACACCAATCAACCACAAATGTGACAAACGTCTACTAACTTTCCTCGCAGGTTTAGTCAGTATATCAATTTGGCCTGCAGAGTACAAGCACAGTGATGTCACACAGCAGCCTCCTATTAAACATTACATAAGGGACATTCCAGGTGTCTTTAAAGGAAAACTATACCCCCAAAATAAATACTTGAGCAACAGATTAGTACAGGGGTCAGGAACCTTTTTGGCTGAGAGAGCCATAAACGCCACATATTTTAAATTGTGATTCCGTGAGAGCCTTACAATATGTTTAAAACTAAATACAATTAAATGTGTGCATTTTATGTAAGACCAACACTTCTTTCTAATAGCGTTGTTATGCTGTTGCTAACCAGTGATGAATACTACTTCTTACAATTGATGCGACTTCTGGTGCTGCATGGTTTTGCTGATGGCTTTGTAGTCTGGTTGATACGTGGTGAGGTTAAGTTTCATGCAGGCGTTGAGAATTCCATCCATTAAAGATGATCGTAGGTTGGTCTTAATGTGCTTTAGATGTGAGATGTGGGTCAGACTCACACAAGACAATATGTGTTTCTAACAGACCACAGCAATGTTGCTGGTGATACAAGGGGAATTTTAAGCTAACATTGCAGTCTGTGGTTGATGTGAAGTAAAGTTCCCTGCACCCATGGATTATGGGATAATCATGCACTGGACAATATATATATATATATATATATATATATATATGTGTGTGTGTACTCCCCCAATCCAGTCACAAAATGCCACTTTATTTGCTCAATCCACTATGTTGGGGAAATCTGTCAAATTCCAGAAAAGAAGACATGAAAAAAAATTATGAAGAACAGTGATATTTCAAATGAGTGATGTTTCAAATGATTTGCAGGTGGTCGAAATTGTTCTGTTATTTTTTATTGTGAAGGACAACCAAAAATCATTCAGTTGCAAATGTTCCAATATCACCATTTCACTGTTTTTCTCCTCATCATATTATATATGACATATATGACACCTGCAAATCATTTTTGAAATATCACTCATTTGAAATATCACTGTTTTTCATAATATTTTTCATGTCTTTTCTGGCATTTGTCAGATTTACCCAACATGCTACTTCTACCAACTGTACATTTGTAAATTGTCCAATGCTGATTATCGCATTTTATCCATGGGTGCAGGGAACCCACAAACAGAACTCACCCAGCAGAGCAGGGGCAGCGGAAGCAGGATGCAAAGCGGTGCGTCACGCTGATGGGAGCTAGGCCGAAGCGAAGCCGGATGCGGAAGTGATGCGGAGGAGGGTGTGGCCTCCGCTTAGAACATGTCTTCTATCCACAGAGCGCAGGTCATGCCACCCATTATTTTTATTAAAGATTTGCAGTGAGCCAGATGTAGCCATCAAAAGAGCCACATCTGGCTCTAGAGCCATAGGTTCCCTACCCCTGGATTAGTATATCAAATTAAGTGACATATTAAAGAATCTTACCAACGTGGTATATATATTTAAGTAAACATTGCCCTTTTATATCCCTAGCCTTGAACCATAATTTCTTGATGGTCTGTGTTGGAGTCCTGTGCAGGTCCATTTTTTGTAACCTGTCCCCGTCCCATATCCCCCAACCTGCAATCCGCAACCCGCCTGGACCCACTCCCCGACCCGGAAGTAATTTATACACTGACCATCAAGAATCAGGAAGTGCTGTCATTGTAACTGGAAGTTATATCATTGGAAGAAGGTGTGAACAGAAAACATTTGTAAAAATCCTCTACTCGCAACCCGCAGGTAGGGCTGCCACCTGGCCGGAAGGTGGCAACCCTACCCGCAGGTTTTTGTGGGTAACCCGCAGGTACCTGACCCTCTGCAGGACTCTAGCCTGTGTGCATACCTCCCAACTGTCCATTTTTTGGATGGGCAGTCCCTCTTTTGACAGCTCAACCTGCAGTCCCTCATTTGTACTGGAAAGTCCCTCTTTTCTCTGCACTGAACAGCCAGAAAAAGAAACAAAGTTTCTAATTTAATTGGCTTTTGGCAGAGAACCCAGAACAGCTAACAGGTGCAACTAAGATACTTTGTAACACTTTTGAGATAAGAAAATAAGTAATTGTAACAGGAGAAATATTTTCAAACTTTCATAATCTGCCAAAGTTTGTAAAATGAACACGGTAATTAGGGGATGTGGTCACAAAAATGGCTGTGGTAAAAAAATTTAGCCACCCACTTGCAAAAATAAAATTTTGGCCCTTTTTACTTCCAAAATGTTGGGAGGTATGTGTGTGCTGCCTCAGAGATCACCTGACCAGAAATACTGCAGCTCTTAACTGTAACATTAAGAAGTGTGGAAGCAAATGACAGAAATCTGTTAATTAGCTCATGTGACCTAACATGTATGGTATGTTTGTGTGCACCGTGGATCATAGGATTCCAAGGGGTAGCACTTATATTTTTTAAATGGCAATTTTCTATTTATGATTACCCAATGGCACATACTACTAAAACTGTATTATTATGAAAATGGTTTATTTACATGCAGCAGGAGTTTACATATGAGCTGTTTTATGCAATATCTTTTTATAGAGGCCTAAATTGTTTGAGGGGTATAGTTTACCTTTAACCACCTATAGACTGCCATTCTTTGAATTGGGGAAAACTGAAATTCTTATGATTTAGACTGTCTTCTGATATATCATCCAGGACTATTGAAGGAAAAAAATAGCAAACAGCAATATCATTCTCCAATAAGATCCCCAAAATATTGTGCAACAGCCAGTTAATTGCATGATACTATTCTGATGCTTAAACAAAAGTGTCTGACCAAACCACAATGCTAAACTTCCAGGTTTATTATAAACACTGCATTCCAATAGGTGCTGACACAGAAGTCCTAATCAGCCAAAGTATGTTCTGCCAGATTCAGATAAAAATACATTACAAAGCATTGATAAATGTGCATGGTAAAAAACAAAACAAAAAGTCTAATTTATGAACTAAAGCACAAACGGAGTGTGCACCAATGCCCATTTATGCTCCTAGCAACTTGTGTCTGTTGTTGGGAGTGGTAATACACCCATCCAGCATGCTCTGAAAAATAGAATTCAAGTGCATGCATGAATGCTAGCGAACCATGGAACGAACACAAGCTTGGATACGCTGGTAATTATAGAGTTCACTTAAAGGACCAGTAACACATTTTTTTTGTTTTTTTTAATTGTTTGTACTGAAAGGGGAAAAAAACACCAAGACACACTAAGGGTTAAAGTTGCAAAGTATTTATGAAATAACTTACCTATACTCCTCTTCAAAAAACTGACGACGATCGATCGTGCGGAGCTTGATTTGTCCTCCTAGCCTTCTATAAGAGATAGCCAGGGAGGAGAAATCAAGCGCTGCAAGATGGATCGCTGCTGGATCGCCTTTTCTGAAGAGTATCGGTAAGTTCTTTCTTAATAAAAACTTTGCAAATTTAAACCTTAATGTGTCTTGGTGTTTTTTTTTCATTCAGTACAAAAAACATTTTTTTAGGTTATTGGTCTTTTAAAGGGTTACGTCAATATCTGCAACTGATGTGTGTAGAGGGTAAATGTCAATGTCATGAGCAAAAATATTTAAGCAATTTACCAAAATGACTATATAATTTGTCCATACTGGTGCATTGTGTACACATTGTGTTGGCAGCAACTTGGCAAGCACCCACAATTACAGTGGAATTCTGGCCCACACATTGTGACTTATAACGTGTAAAAATAACTACGATCCCTGGGGGACATGATATTCCAGCAAAAGCTTAAAGGAGAGCCAAACCCCCTAATTTGTGTCCTTCCCCCCCTACCCTAAATAGGACTCTTTCCCTCCTGCCCCCGGCCTACCTGGTACCCTGGGCAAATGCCCCTAACTTTCTACTAACCCAATCTTGCAGGTCCTGTCCAGCGGAGCTCACAGCAGCCATCTTTTCTCCTCCGGTCTTCTTCCTGTAGTGACCAGCGTTTTCGGGGAATGCGCAGTTGGAGTACATAGTGTGAAGGTGACAAAAGGATGGAGGTCCCTGCCCCATACAGCTTACAGTCTAAATGGAGAGGTAACACTGCCATAAATAAACACAAGATAGACCCAATAGACTAGTTCTGCTTCCAGTATGGATTGATAATATCTTAATTTGGTTCAAGTACAATAAACTGTTTTATTACTATAGACAAAAAGGAAATCCGTTTAAGTTTGGAGAGTTTGGATAAAATAGAGTATAGGAGACAGCCTTTGTTTAAACTGGAGCTTTCTGCATACAAACTACCCTACCTTTGAAAAAGGAAAAGAGGGACAAAACGATTTGCAGCAAGTAACAGAGCAACATTTTTGACCAATTTTTAAATATATATATATATATATATTAATTGCAAATAACTTATTTGAAACCTCCCTAATCTGTTAAAATGTGCAACCCTCTTCTGCCACTTCTAATTCTTTCGGGCTCAATGCCAACACGAAGCCTACAGGAGCATGCGCACTTGGGTCAAGTCAGGAATCAGCCTCGAATGCTCAAATCAGCATTTGAAAACAATAGAAGATCGTGCCCGGGAGGCGGGAGCTCCCTTGCACTACTCTGCATTTTATGGTCAGGAGGCATTGTTTTTTGACTAATGCACAGTGCGGGGAGGGAGAGGAGATGGGGGGCTTTTGGCACAGGGGGGTTTATTTCTCCTTTAAAATCAGGGCCTAAAACTGCCTGGCATGTCCTAGATATGGCCTTACCAGTGTTACATAAAGATTAATAATTATTTTAATAATAATTATTTTTCATCCCATAGTATAGTATTTAAGAGTTGCACAGTCTGTTGTCCATGAAAAGGCTTAACTCCTTCTCATGTAAGGAGGCCCCAAACACACTACAATTTAATCCATAACTAGCATTTGTGTTACTTTTAACCAAGTGTATAGTCTTGTATTTAATTATACGGACACTTACCTGCCGATTTTCTGCTCACTTTTCTTAGTCAAAGCTATCTGCTTAGTGCCTGAATCTTGTACATAACGAATATTTTTGATCAGTGTCGTGTTATCAGAAAAAAAATGTTTTTTTTACAATGCCAAACTGAAAGTCATTTATCAATATATGAAACAGAAAAGCAGCAAGGACAGAACCCCTCTAACAACCCTGGTCTATTTAGAAAATGTTCCATGTATGATCATCCTTTGTAATCTATCCTTTGACAAGTACAAATATTAAGATTAAAATCAATATTACTTAATTTAATCAGACCCATTCTGTGTGGTACTGCATCAAGTACAAGTTAATCACACCCACTGCCAACATATATATAGGCTTCTGTACGGCTCTTCATAGGAAGCAATACAATTTGACTGCCGTGATCTATGTAATCTATGATTTATGTGTTTTAAAATGTATTCTAGTACTGTATGCCCTATTACCCCTCCAAAAACTTTCCTGCCACTAATGTCAAACTAACAAGCCTAGAGTTTTCTGTCTGAGAATGTTAGCACCACAATCATATTAAATTAAACCTAAGTTAAAAGTGGTCTAACCTCTTGAACTGTTCTATAGCAATTGCTTTTTTTTATGAGATCTGATATTAAGCAACTAAATTAAGAGCATTATGTCAAAAATAAACAAATGCTGATTTGAACATGTGGATTCAATTTTTTCATTCTTTTATATATTTAGAACCAAAATAATACAAAGAACTTCGTTTACATTAAGTGCCGCACAATGTTGCTCATTCACCAGCTAATTGCAGAATGCAACTGAGCATCTAGAAATCTTGATCATCCCCAATATATATATATATACCAATGCATTCCATTTGCTGACAGCAATGTGTCTGCTTACTGGCATTCCTGGAAAATAAAGGTGCCTGGATAGAAGCATCTCGGCAAGCTAATAAGTACATCTTTATATGGCTGGTCTTTTCATGGGGTTGGCACGTGAACGGAAATGTATATCAGTTATGTACAATGGATACATATTACAGTTTTTATTTTAATTGGTTGTTTAGGTTAAAAATATCCATATATAGAGTATACAGTATGAGAATTCCCACTCCCAGGACATAAACTAAGCCCATTTGTTTTACTTAGCATTTGGTGAAATCTGTATGAAAGTAAACCTGTATGGAATGGTATGGTTTCTTTGAACATCCACTGGTAATTTTGTTGCTCCAAACATCATATCAGTATTGTTCTATTAGATGTGCATTATTTCTGTGTTTGATAATGTATTCAGCACACAACAGCTAAGGGAGCTATTTTAATTTTAAGAGTAAGGTGCATTAGGGTGCAGACAAATAGGACATTATGCATATAGCTGTGCCTAATGCGCATACCTCATTTCACCATGTGTTTAGCTGTACTTATATTTGGTAAATAGGCCTTGTGGATGATATCCGTTAAACACACGTAACCAACTAAGAAAAACTGGCAGTCCCATGTACAATCCCTAATGCACAGTCAAATAATACCACTGTGTAATAACTAGCTTTCTGCAGCCCTTAAACTGTTGCTTCTGGCTTATTCTTGCTTCAAATTTCCCGGGACAGACACATGCACGGTAAACCGAAAGAGCCGGTTTTCGGCTTTCCATTCTAATGTGCATGCGCAGCCGTGATAAGCAAGAAGAAGCCAGAAGAGGATCGCCCCCTGGTGCTCACTGGAATAATCCCAGTTTTCTACTGATAATAGCACCGGCCTAGGGTTTCATGTTAGTCACTACATTCATTTGGGGTGCCTAACATTTGGCACCCCCAAGTGTGAAACGACTTTCCTTCTCCAATTAAAGCTATTCCTACCTATTGTGATGCAACACAATTAGTAACACATTAAGACCGTTCTTACTTTATCCTATTTGATTGTGTGGGTGATGCCTTTGAAAAGTGATTGAAATTGCCACATGAAAATGCCTTGGTTCATATGAAAAGTGGCAGTGTTTACAGAGAATTTAAACTTGCTTTAACCCTGTTTATTGTACCTCTGTGCATACTGCATGCAGCCTCCTGTGTATTATTGTATAAGTGAAATAACAAATTCCACAGTTTACTACATATCTATATTGTGTAACTGTGTTGCGTGTAAAAAAAAAAAAGACTTTGCAGACATCTGTGTATGTCAGAATACATTCTGCAGATGTGAATAAGCTAAAGGACACAGCTTGGCTTGGATATAACTGTCCCTGCAGACTGTCTCAGAATACACCTCAGTTCTGTCTGTGTCTTTGCCACAAGGTCACCTATTCCCCTCTGTCTGTAATAACTATTAATCCCTTTTCTACATGTATTCTGTCACCCCCATGGGATGCACACGTGACAGACACACATCACCATTGGCACTTGTCACCAAGGGGTAAGACAAAGGTTAGGGGCTGCTTTCAAATCATCAAAAAAAAATGATAAACTTGTACAACTATAGTGACATTGAACAAAAGCGTGAGGTCACTTTCTTTGATGGAAGGTGTATGAGTAATAATTAAAAGAAATAACCTTATAGGAAAATATTTGAATATTGATAGACTTTATTATGCCTTGTTTGTGAGGAACATAGTTACATAGTTAAATTGGGTTGAAAAAAGAAAATCCATCAAGTTCAACCCCTCCAAATTAAAACCCAGCATACACACACACC
>CM044436.1:50518284-50533639 GCA_024363595.1 Xenopus borealis | reverse complement strand
TATAGAGCTATGGTGAAGGTATCCAGAATGCTCTATAGAACAAAATACATTTGGAGAATAACTGATGGAATGTTTATTGAGGCTGACAAAGCCAAAACCAAGAGTTATTGCAGTGTCGGACTGGCCCACCAGGATACCAGGAGTCAGTGGGCCCTCATGCTGCTGATTTGGCCAAGTTCATGGCCATTCCCTATTTCTAGAGGCTAAATAGATGTAATAAATTATTATAGTATGTAAAGAAAATACACTAGGAGAATAGAGGTTGAATGAGTAGAGGAAGAATAATAACTGAGAGTGGGCCCCTGGTCTAAAATTTTTTGGTGGGCCCCTAGTGTAAGATTATTGGGTGGGCCCCTGATGTCCCAGTCCAACACTTTTGCAGTTGATGAAAAAAATCTAAATGACCATGAGTTAAATATGTTTTATTTTTCTGAATTAATTTGCCCTAAAGATGGCTGGGGTAATACTAAAAATAAAGATTGCCAGGATAATAATAATAATAATATAGTAATACAAATCATAGGTAGTGTCTCACATAGGGATTAATCCCTTACAGAGGATTCAGGGGTATAGTCGAATACCAAACAAGTAGGTTCGGGGCATCCCTAAATCACAAATGAAATGTTTATTTGGTGCACAAAACAACATGCATTTATCCAAAATTCAAGAACTAACCATACCAAAAGGACAGAGGTTCCTCAGTGCACCATGCTTCCTGAGTTTTCCCTCCTAGTGCATTTTGTATAACTGGACACTTCATAAGAGGAGTAGTATCTTATTACTTTGTAAACTCTTCTGGTCTAACCTTAAAAACCTCCATAAAAAACATAAACACCCTTAATTACAATCTGGACCTTTAAAACCCACATTTTTCACAGTACAATGGTGAGCATTGTTACAGAGAGGATTTGCATTAGCGCAGTGTGGTATTGGCCTCTGGGATAACTGGAAAACTCCTGTCCAGTGTCAGTGGGCCCTCTTACTTTTAACCATTTAGCCTATTTCATGGTCATACCCTATTTCTTTATGGGACAAATTCTTAATAATTGAAGAATATAGTAAATAGATATAAAAGACTAGGAGAATAAGGAGGTTGAGTGAGGAGGAATAATAGTTTGAAAAGTGGCCCACGGTCTAAGGTTTCTGATTACACTTGGCATAGCAAACTTTAGACAGGCAGTGTTTCTGTCATGTTTGATATCCCAAACAAGAGGACAGGGCCAAACTGGGAGGAAAAATCAGTCCAGGCAAAAGTATCGAAGCAGCCCATGTATTCACGCACATGCAAAGTATAATAAATTTTTCCAACCCCAAGGTTAACTAGAACTAGTTAACCTTATAACCTAACCTATAATCCCCAGCAATATTATACACCCTATGTGTTGGAATTGGCCCTTGAAACAAATATCTCACCCTAGTTTCTATCACTACTATTCTATCTGATGGATTCGTGTATCACAGGGCCAAAGTATGTCATACTTGAATAGACACTAGACTGTCTCCTGCAATTAATGCTACATATCACAGTGTTCCATATACAGGCTGAAGTGACTGTTCTGAGGACAGATCCTCCTGTTGCCAACATACTTACCATAAGCATAAAGGATTGGGTAGAAAGCAAGCAACTCTAGTATTACTAACTGAAGTTGGTTCCTGGTTCCTCCCATATGCTAATACTGGCATGAGCATTAACAAATGCAGGCTCCAGCTTAGCTGTGGCTGGCTATTACAGACAGCTCATTTACATTTCTAAAGAGATTGGTTAATTTACATAATAATGACATACCTAATCTGCATTTTTAGGTGAGCAGTCCATTTACATTTCAAAGCAAGTAGCCCATCGGCCATTTGCCCGAACTAACAGAATGCCAGTCCTGGCCTGCAATAGGAATGGGAACGAGTAAGTAGAGGAACAGGCAGTGGTCAATAACCAATTAGTCAGCGCAGCATAGAACCCAGAAGAATAGTCATTGATCAGGTAAGGTCAGTTCAGGCAGCGAATCAGCGCATGTCAAGGACAGGCAAAGTTCAGGGACAGTAAATTAGATCAAGAGCAAACCCAGGAATGCCTTTTTTTCCCTCAAACTCTCACAGTACAGTCACATACTGTAGGCACTGCACAGGCTGGAAGAAGGTTCAAAGTTCACTCTCTAGTCTATTCAACTCTTATGTGGCTGTGCAGCCAGGGACTTACACTTTGAGAATAGAGAATTATTGAGAAACACAGCACTGTTTTGAAAGGTCAACAATGTGGTAAATTTAAAAATTGCAACATTCTGTGCTGTAACATGATTTGCAAAATGTGTGATGATGTGTAAATTACTAAGACAGATACAAAACCTTTTTCAAAACAGCAATATACTAGACGACTACAACGTAACTTACATTATATATATAGAGAAGCACAACTATTTGAATACATACCTGTATTGAATGTATGCATATGATTTATATTTTTAACCTATATTAATTCAATGTAGCACATCAAAACCATAAGAGAGTAACTGAGGCAGGAGCCTTTTAAGAGAAATGTCCTCTGAAGTGTCTGCCAATTGGCGCTGTACAAGAATGCAACACTAATGTCCTAATAAGAATTTACTTTTTGTAATAGGTCTCTATGAACCTGATCAGTACTAAAATAGGCATGATAAACACAGACCTGTAATTTATCATACATGGTCTACAGATACAGCAAGGCCCAACCAGTGCAGCAAAGGTTTAGTGCCCAAGAAATGTCTACAATCTGCAGCCTGGGCAACTTCAGGAACTGTAGAAGACTGACAATAAATGCAGATGACTTGGAGAATTGGATGCGTTGTAATAAACTTAATTTCCATCTTAGCAAGGTGATGCCCTTGAGCAGGTCATTAAGGACTGTATGGATAACAAGTTATACTCCTCCTTAGCTGGTAAAAGAGTTCATCAAATGCCTAGCAGAAGATACCTCCTAAGCCCTTCATGTCCAGGGGCAAAAGACAAGAGACATTAGGGCTCATTTACAAGCAGAAGTGTAGAGAGTGTAGAGAGCAAAGTGCAGTTTTTAAGCAGCTGCTATGTTTTTAGCCACAATGCATACTTTCCTCCCATCATTGCAAACTCAAGGGTAACAGAGCATCTGTTGCAATTGTGGAAATCGGAGTATAACTAGGGAGTATAACTAGATCAAGTAAACGATGCAACACAAATCAGATAAAATTGCATTCAACATCTTCAGTGTTTGATGTTTCCGAAACACAGGGTGAAAAATCTGTGCACTATTCTACTACTGTGTCAGTGTTGGACCCTGAGCTGTGCATTATTTGTAAAAACAAGCTTTACAGAAGTAGTGACGACGAGTGGAACTGTACAAAAGTTCAAGGAAAGGCTTTGGACACAAGTACAAGTATTTTTCATAATCAATAACTGCACCTAAAGTTTTACAAGCACAACTGCCCAGTATAGTCACAATATATCCCTATTACTGTATTGTCTCCCTGAAACATCAACACAAGGCCTGAAAAATTAAAAAAACAGTTTGCTTTCATATCTATGCAGACTTTAAATGGTGGTCCAAAAGCAGCATGTCAAGTTTCAGTAAGGCAAAGGAAGGCTTTCCACTCCCTAAGCCACGATACACCAAGTCTAACTATCGTGTAACTTCTAATGGGACTACTCATTTCTTTACCTCACAATAAGATCTTTGCTTTGCTTTTGCTTGAGTGTCTTAAAGAGAACCTCACCAATATATTTAATCCATGGTAGAGTTCTCGGAAATAGTAAGATCCATAGAGCAAATAAAATATCTTTTCCCCAGAATTCCCTACTGAATCGATTCATTATAGAATCTCATTAATTTTATTCTTAGCTTGAAAGTCATAGTTTATATATTTAATTTGTCTTTTTTAGTGAATGAGAAATTCTGGCTTTGGTGGTAATATATTTTTTAGTTCAAGAAAGGACTAAGGCAAAATGAAGTGCAATTCCAGCCTCATGAAATATTTCTCAAGTTGAAAATGTCTGTTCTCCTAACTATAAAATCCACTTATGCAAAAAGTTAAGGCATCTTTATCAGATGACTTCCTAGTTTGACTCTGGATTGCCAGCACAGCTTTTCAAGTTTATTGCACACACAGTTATGCCCATTGTGGTCAACCGAGAGAATAAATGTCTCAGTCAAAACACCCTACCTTGGCTGTAGCTATATGCTATCTTTCAGAATGCAAAACGCACTACTTAAAGTAGATGAGTTCCTGAGTGATCCCTCTCTATAATTACCATTGTTTGCCATAGACATTGTCTTTCAATTCAAAGAATTAGATGAAGCTATTGATGGGAAATGGAGTGACTAGCAGCAGGGGCGCACGGCCAATGAGGCGAGTTGAGGCACTCGCCTCAGGCGGCAGCGCCCCCCTGGTTACCAGGGGTGGCAAAAATGCCGCTCCTGGTAACTAAGAGACGAATTTCCGGGTTTCAACCTGGAAATTTGGCTCTTCTAGTGCAGAGCGTGGATTTGCACACTCTGCACTGGCACCATGGACTCCCCCTACCCCTGGCTGGTGCTCACTTTTGAGTGCCGTGGGAAAGGGGGGGCGGCAACTTCAAGGCCGCCTCAGGCGGCACGGAGAGTAGGATTGCCCCTGACTAGCAGTGAGCTTCTTGTTAGAGAACAGCAGTAGTCAAAGTCAGTCAGAGGCCTTACAGACATTAAATAAATACAAAGATGTGCAGCAGCTTCTCAGGGACTGCTGCCGCCCCCCTCCCACTCTGCGCTTTTAACATTGGGGCGTGCCCAGGGAGTGGTGCACCACCAGTTCAGGGAGCACTATTGGGCTTGCTGCACTAGCAGAGCTGAATCTCCTTTTTTCAGCGCTGGAGATATGTTAAAAGATTAGTAAACTTTTAAAATAAGTGAATGTAAAATTGATGAGGGTGCTTGTTGTGTTTGGTAGCCGAGGATGAGGAGGGTATAACAATGCTTTATTAGCAGGTTCATGCAGCCATTACATAACAGCAGTAAGTCTTACTTTCACTTTCAAGCTGTACAGAAAATCCTGTGTATGCACAACGACACCTGCAGGCCATTTTTTATTTGTATTTGCTGCACGGTTATCACTTTCAAGCTGAACAGAAAGTCCAGTGTATGCACAGTGACACCTGCAGGCCATTTTTATAAACACCACAGTGCTATTCTATGCACTTTTGTAATTTAAATTCATTGTTTTTGACAACTTTCTTGACTCTCTTGGTACTGCATACTTGTGTTCTTGGAGACCCCAATAAATAACTTGTACTGGGTCCCAAAGTTTATAATGGGTGAAAGGCTGCTTTATGTGTATAAGGGTTTGTTTTTGCTATGTCTTAAAAATTAGATAAGAAGAATTAACTTTTTTAAATGCTTGAGTTATATAAGAGCAGTTCTAGAAGATTAGATTACCCACATAATAATAAAAATATGCAAATTTTAACACAAACGCTGGCCAAAGTGCAAACTAATTGCACATTTATGGCAAATGTTTGCAAAGATTCTCATCCATCCAGGTCATGGTATATCTGTATAAATAAGTCAAATCAACAAGCAAGTCCAGTTGATTTGACTTATTTCTATAGATATGTATGGCCAATGCCCTTTTTACCACATTCTGAAAAAATTGTATGTTTTTCCAGTACATTAATAGAGCAGACATACAGTCAGTATGCTCCCCTTTCATCTTAATGCATATTCCTCTAGGTATTTCTCTGAAACAGAACAATGCCCCAAGAGATGGAATCCTTGAACATCCTTGGCATGTAAGCTTTTAAATGATTCCCCTTTTATGTAACAAAATGCTCAGGTCACTTTAGTGTAACAGTAAGAAACAAACAAGTTTTGAGCAACCCGGTACAACTGGGAAAACATCACTTTATTCCAGGTAATGGCATGCCTTTGTTGTGCACATTTTTTAACTCTGCTCTACATCATACTGTATATCATGATCGGAACTATTTGAATTAGCACTACAGTGCTCACTACAGTGTTGGCAGCTGTTAGTTTTAAAACAGTCTCCAAATTGGAATAAGCATTTAACTTCTTTTCCCTTGAGACCCAATTTCATGATGGTCTGTATGCTGCCCCAGAGATCATGTGCCCAGAAATACTGCAACTCTAATTGTACCAGGAAGAAGTATGGAAGCAAAAGACAGAACTTTGTTGGTTAATTGACTCATGTGACCTTTGTGTGGGCAGCCCTTTTTTCTTAGTCCTGCATCTGGTTGAGCACCATCAGCAAAACCTGCAAAGTGATCAGGTTTTGGGCAAAAAGTCTCTGATTCCCTGGCCGTGCGGGCAGTCCCTGGGTAACCTGTCAGGGTGCCAAATAAAGGTGCATGTTCTTCCAGTTTTTAACTTTTTTTGTGAAGATTCAGGGTCTGAGTGACGGCACTTCCAGTCAATGTGAAGACACTTAAGGTTTCACGTGTCCCCTGGGTCAGAAGGTTAGTTGGCAAATTGCAGGTGCGGGTTTGGGTTGTGGGTACGGGTCAAGTACGAGTTTCAAAAAATGAACACTTGCAGGACGAGGCATGCACTACTTAAATGGTTTACCCACGATTCATTCATGTAAACCACTGACATTTAAACTTCAAGCTACAATGGGGGCACACACACTCCTGTCTGGCTTTGTCTTCAGTCAGGCTCACTTTAAAGGAGACATCAAGAACAATATTTGACATTTCAGCAAGTACTTGTGGTTTATCAAAGAGGAACATCAATTTACAGGGGAAACCCTGCTTTCCTATAAATTCTTTGGGGTATTTTATTTTACATTTTCAGGTCTGTCTAGGTTCACATCTGCTTTCCTCACCTTGATCTATTTGATTGCACATTGTTTAAGCTTCCCTGAACTATTTACATAGTGAAGCAAATGAAAGCCACATTTGGGTTAAGAGCTTAGAAACATGCAAAAACCTTAAGGGGCCCATTTACTAATAATTGAATTGTGTTTTTTTCCACGAATCTCAAAAAATTGTGGTTTTCTTATATTTCTTAAAAGCTCTACAAATTCTAGATCTACTAAGTGTAAAAACCACGAGAACCTCTAAGGCAAAACATTGCCAAGTAAAAGTTGCTGAGGTCCTATACAAGTCAGTGACAGCTGTGCTGAGCTTATTGGACTGTTTTTAAGCAATTTAGACTTTAAGATGTTTTCCAATTTTTTTTTCCCACAGGGAATTTTCTGAAAAAGCAGTTTGAGGTATTTGTATTTTTAAGTGCATCATCCATACTTTTTTTTTTTCGTTTGCACAGTTTATTTTTTTTGGATCTTTTAAGAAATTCCGTGACATTTGTGGTTTTAGAAAATGTGAGTATAGACTTTGTTCAAAAACCACTAAAATCAGAAAGTTAACAAATAAGCATCTAAATATTATTTAATCACAGTCATGAGTATATTAAAAATGTTGGCCCATAGGCCAAATTTGGATCTTGTTACTTGATTCCCTTGGCATTAACCTTAGTTTCTCATTGGAGCTTGAACACTGCCAATATCCTTAGCATTAGACTGACTGTCACTTGATAAATAGCTTTGCCTGAAAACATGTAATCTGCTTACAGTGCTAATAAAATCACTTTGGAATTTGTTAATACTGCTTGGAGCTATCTGGTTCTTCCAACTTGGATATACAGGTATAGGACCTGCTATCCAGAATGCTTGGGATCTAGAGTTTCCTGTATAAGAGGTCTTTCTGTAATTTGGATTTCCAGACTCTAATTCTAAAAAATTATTTCATTTTTAATTATTTAATTAGTTATTTAAACATTAAATAACCCCAACAGGATTGTTTGCCTCCAATAAGGATTAATTATATTGGATCAAGTAACAGGTGCTATAAAATTATGTACAGAGAAAAAGGAAATCATTTAAAAAATGTAAATTACAGAATAAACTCCCCAGAATCATCTTGTACAAGCTACAACAACCAAAATTATTAGGGGGAGTTAACCTGCCAAACATTAAAGTACAACGACGCAACCTTATGAAGATACGCGGGAGACCAATATTAACCCTGGCAATCTCTGAGTTTAAAACATCACCTTCCACAATATCATTCACCATACTTAACTTTGCTTGGAAACAAAGACTTCCCTATAGGATTATCAAACCCACTTGAATGAACTGGGCAAGACAAAGGCTTATGCAAAATACAAAATCTTACCAAAAATAAATTTAAACTACTTTCCCCAACAGAACTAAAAGAAAAAAATTCCTTTCAGAAGCCCACACATATCCCTTAGCCTACAAATACTACATTTTGCGAGAAATACAATCCACAAAATAAAAGACACAGGAAACAATGTAGTAGATATCCTGTGGAAAGAAAAAACTACTAGACAACTGAACAAAGATACCTTATACTACGAACAGGTATAGATGTGGATTTGATAGAAGCTTCCATATTTAAATGGATATCATCTATACCACAATTGTCTATCACAGATATATTAAAATCTCATGTACACATAAAAATGCTACCAAGAAATGGCTCTACAACTTATTCACTGTGGATTATATACTTTAACAACCTCCCACTAAGACTCTTAACAACATACACCTCCAAAATACAACATGGTATAATACACAAACTTCACTAAAGCGTGAAAATGCACTAGCGTCAGCTTCGCCAGGCGTATTTTCGCCATCGCTACGCGAATTCACGGAAATGCGAATTTGTGCTCAGGGCGGCAAAGTTAAACGTATAATAGAAGTATATGTTACAGCCACTACATTCCACTACACAAGCCCAGGAAACCTTTAATAAATTAAATAAAGTTGTCCTATTGCCCTATACATGTGCCCACTGTATAGTTGCGTTGCCATATGTTAGGAAATGTTGGGGGGGAAAATTTTTCGCTATTTTACAGACTATCATCCTACAAAAGGTAAAAGACGCCAGTGTTTTTTTTGGAACTTAGAAAAAAAATGTACATTTTTTTTTCAAACTCCTATTGTATTGAACTTTGCCAGGTCTGACCTGGTGAAGTAAATTCTAGCGCAAGAGGTAACGTTCAGTAAAATGTTCATCTTAGTGAATTAGCGTAGTTACGTCCCTTTGAAGGGTAACCCATTACTGCAGGAAACAACTCAATATATCCAAAGACACCAGAACAACAAACTGCCCCCCCAGTAGTCACCGCATGTACAGGCTTTTAGTATCTTACGTAAGTTAAATTAGAGTTAGTCTGGGAAGTTCGACAGAAGAACTCGGAATTTGGTTTATATGAACATACATTACTTTATTAACTTAATTTTTTCTATTCTTGTCTTTGCTCTCTTAGATTGAATACATGTATTGCCAATGACCATAGCCAATCATCAAACTGGACGCATAAGTTGTTCAGGAAATGTTGCACATGTTTGACAAAAATTAATAATAAAAACAAGTCTCAAAAAAAAAAGTAAAACACTTTCTTAAAACTGATCCAGTTAGAGATGGCATTCCTATAATCTGTGCTTTCTGGATAACAGATAATGGATCCTATACCTGTATGAAGTTTAAGCTCCAGATAGAAGGGTAAGTTCATAATTAAATATACTTTTAGCATGTTACAAATAAACCTACTAAGAAACTGTTCAATTAGTTTAAATTTTTTTTTCTGTTCTACCTCTTTCTTTGACTTCCAAAATGAAGCCTGGCTGCTAGGGTTTAAGCCATAGCAACCACAGAGTAGTTAAAACTCCAAGTCAGAAACAAAACAAATACAAATAATTACATAAGCATAAAAAATGAATGCAAACAGCATTCACCACTGCCTGAATAATATCAAAAGTATAATTTAAGGTGAACTATTCCTTTAAAGTTATATATTAATAGTTATACTCCTACAGATCTTATTTCGTTTGACAGCAGTGTTGCGTGCTGTGGTTTTTGAGCAGTCTTTGGTGGGTGGATTAACCTTTGAATGGTTAACTTAACTCTATGATTATCATTTTGAGTTACTGTAACCAGCACACCCTTTGTGTGTCTCTGTCCCCAGAATATGTTATTAATGGATCTGTTCTCTACTATCTGTACTTGTGTATTGATCATTGACAACTAACTGAAGCTTGTCCATCCATGGTGTAATGTAGTGCTGTCCAACTTCTCAGGTAACAATGCCGGAATTTTTCAGGGCAATGTGGTAAAGGGCCAATAATGTAAGCCAGTGTTTACCACTTCCACTTTTAAAACACACCCACTTAAATCACACCCATGTTATAACACGAAATTTTAACACCATGTCCACATTCATGATGGTACATGATGGTGCTCACTGCAAAGATATCACTCGTGTGAAAATTCTCTTACTCTTAAATATACCATAAACACACCCTTAAATCCACATGTCACCTCCTCCCCTGTGGATAACACAGCCCCCCCCCAGCACATGGTTAAACACCTTAGGGGCCCCTAACAATAATTTCCAAATGCTAACAAATCCTACCACTTTCACGTCCCACATGGTACAGCGTTGGGCAAGCAGAGCATGGCACACCCAAGGAGTATAGGGCAATCAGAGCATGGCACACATTGGCAGTATAGGGCAGGCAGAGCTTGGCACACACAGGGAGCATATGGCAGGCAGAGTATGGCACACACAGGAAGCATAGGGCAGGCAGAGTATGGCGCACACAGGAAGCATAGTACAGGCCAAATAGAGCAGTAGACAGGGAAACTTATCAGGACCACTCTAAGATGAACAGTTCATACTGTGCTACTATGCTGGTGCCCCTCTAACATTTTATCTGAGGTGTGAACAATGTAAGCACTTTCAGTCCAGGTCTGAACTGTAAACAGTACAGGAGTGTGAAAAATAGAGGTGTTAAAGGTGTGAACAGTGTAGGGGGGATTACAGGTGTGAACAATGCAGTGACTGACTCAGGGGCATAACTCTAGAGGAAGCAGACCCTGCGGCTGCAGGGGGCTCAGGAGTTATAGGGGCCCCATGAGGCCCTAATTCATATACAGTTTCAATAAATATTGGTAAAACAAGTCAACTTCTAAACATTTTGCGGGGCCTGAAAAATAACTTCCTGTGGGGCCTAGTAATATCTAGTTACTCCACTGGACTTCCTGTCTGAATTTGAGGTGTAAACAATGTAGGGGCCAGCTAATCTCAGTAGTGATACCTTTTGAAGCTTACTCAAGGTAAGGAATCACAGCAGGCAGACTTTCATATGGGGGTCACATAAGGGTGGTTGCGGGCTGGATGCAGCCTGCCAGTTGAACAGCACTGGAATGGGTTATTAAGAAAAAAAACTCACAGTGTTGTCAACCCTACATGACCAAGCAGAACATTACCCCTGCAAATGGGTACAATGCCATTGCAGTCTGTGGAAGATACTAAATATTACCTTAGCCACATCAAAAGGTACAGAAAGCTACTACTCATTTAAATACAACTTTGTACATAAGTGGGCTCTCTGTGCAGAGTAAGTAACCCAAGTCTTTTGGAGTCATTTCCAAAAAAATTTGCATTTTAAAAAAAATATGTAAAGTACCCTCTTGTTGTATATTATTTTAATTTAATATGCCTAAAACAATGCCTAAACATCACTGTAAAAACAGAAGTTTCAGCTACATACAGTAACAGCTATATTTCATTATTTACTTCAGGCAAGTAAAAAACCTACTAGTTACATAATAAGTTAAATAATATGGTAAGGAAGCACAAAATGAGACACAAGTTACAGCAGAAGAATGCTATTAAATATATATCTTCCATACTTGAAATATGTCACGTAGATTCATGAATATTCTACAATATAAATACACCCCTATTTAAAAAAGGTTGTCCTACTTCCCAATTCAAACTAGTGATATAGAGTACTTTCTAACTCTAAGGGGCATATTTAACTAAAGGTCGAAGGGAAAATTCAAATAAAATTTGAATTTTCGAAGTAATCGAATAGCCCAAAATTCGATTTAAATTGAAAATATTAAAATTTTTGAATTTTGAAGTACTTGCCCTTTAAAAATCCTTCAACTATTCACCAGCTTAAATTTGCCAAATTGCCATTTTATCTTATGGGGGACCTCAAAGAACATGTCCTGAAAAATTTTCTAAGTTCCACGAATTTTTATTCAGTCGCAAATGGACCTATTCAATCAAAATAGATTGATTTTCGATCCTTATCCCAGTCCCTTTACTAAGAAACATTATTAATCAAAGACATTAGCAATAAGAAATTAAGAAAAGTTTTCTTTGAGGTTTAAGGTTAATCCCCAAAAGTTACATAAATTGTAAAAAAAAAATAAGAGTACAGGGTCACTAGGCAAATCATTTAGGCAGAAAGATATGTGCTGGTAAGAAAAAAGTCAATATTTTTTTTCATTCTGGTACAGGTACCCTTATTTAAAAAAGTATGAAATGCACAAAAACAATTTCCAAAAAAACTGCTATTTCCATAAAGAATTCTTCTTTTTTGACTGATTGATTTTGACTTGCTTTTCCCTGTAATAATAAGAAAATTCCTTGCTAACTTTGCAGAAATCTAAACAACAAACTTGTGTAAGGCTATAGTAAAATGAGTGGCACCGTTGCTTCAACTTAGCTTTACCCCAATATGTTCTCTGGTTGAGACCTCAATGCTCAGGGAGTAAGCCCTTGCAATAGCGTGGAGGCAGGGTATAACTCACTGTGCTCAGTGGTATTAATCAAGAATGGGTGCCAGTGGTTCTTGCAACAATAACCGAGCTGGTTAATTAACACAGATCAACCAGGGAGAGTAGAGCAACAATACAAATAATAGTTATTGAGTAGTTGTACAATAGTAATCCATAGCCCTTCTCCCTCTAGTAGTGCTTGAAGGACAAGGAAAGTCTAAAAATGAATAGGGCTATAAAATGCCATATTGTATATACTGAACATATTGTACCTGCCTCAAGTTTCAGCTTGTCAATAGCAGCAATGATTCATAACTTCAAACTTGTCCCACGGGGTCACCATCTTGGAAAGTGTCTGTGACACACACACACATGCTCAGTAGGCTCTGAGCAGCTAAGTTTAGGGGTCTTCGCAAATTATCAAACAGAAAATGAGGTTGGCCTGTAACATAAGCTGATGCTACAGGGCTGATTATTAAATTCTGATGCTAATTGCATTGGTTTCTGTGCTGCCATGTAGTAATTATCTGTATCAATGACTAATCAGCCTTATATTGTGACTATATTTCTATTCTATGTGTTCTGTTTATTTTGAGTCCGTCCCTAAGCTCAGTAACCAACATCAGCACAGAGCATGTGCAATGACTCAGCAAAAAAGAAGATGGGGAGCTACTGGGGCATCTTTGGGAACACAGATCTTCATTGCTAAAGGGCTGTGAGTGCCTTGGGCTGGTACAGAAGCCAAAAACATAATGTACAACATTTATAGCCTACATATTTAGTTTCACTTTCCTTGTCCTTTAAGAGGGGAACATCAGTCTACCCAGAGTTTATCCTTTTTACTTTGAGGACACCTCTTTTGTGGGACCCAGATGAGATCTATCTAAGTCCCTAGACCCTTTGGTTTCCTGACTAGGCAACAGTGCCTTTGGGGTCTAATCCCTTCTATCACTCCTCATTTAAGGTAGCCCTAAGCCTGGTTGGCTCTCCTAGTGAGAAAATTACAGTGTCTAGCTAACGGCTGCTAACCCTTACTAGTACTGGCTAATGATGGTTCTATGGGGGATGAAAATCCACTTAGTAGAGGTTCAGGCAAACAGCCCTGGCAAAAGCCTCCAGCAGCATCCTCCTGAGCCCACATGGCTCAGCCATTATACTGTATATTATGACAATCCTTGGATAGCTGGGGCCACACTGTGACCCAGGACTAAGGGTTCCCTTTGTGCCCAGTCCTTAGGGCAATCTAAAGTTAATGGACATACATTTATCAGCCCCCTACATTTGTTTTTAGCATTTTAATTTTTTTTAGCAGCCTTAAATTATAGTGCTTCCAATTATAGAAAGGTATAAGCATAATTCTTCCTATCTATTAATCGTTGATTAAGATGCATTTTCTCTATTGGGTTAACTTTAGAGAACAGATTTACAAAATATATGGAAGCATAAAATATTCACAGAAGGGTAACCAAGTTAATAAAAGGAATTGCTGATCTAAACTAGGGAGTAGCAGAGTGTTCTACACATTAAAATACATTTTATTGGCTAATTTAGTAGATTAGAGAATGCAAGCTTTCAGGAATATTTAGGTCTCTACTCCAAGCATGATAAATCACTTAGGGGCAAATTTACAAAATTCACGTGAATGGATCGAAGTTCGATTTTTTCGGAGGCTTGAATATGCAAATGTGGCCACTTTGATAATCGAATACGCAAAATTCGAATGATTGAATAGATCGAATGATCAGATATTCGATCATTCAACCATTCGACCATTCGATGATCGAGGAACTTTAACTTTAAAATTTTATTCGACTGCTTCTTCGCTGAGATTGAACCTACCGAATTGCAATAGAAGCCTATGGGAATCCCCCCCATAGGCTTCTTTTTCAAACACCTGCTCGAATACCATTCGTACGATTGAACGTCTCGATCGTTTGAATCGTACAAATTTTTCGAGCACTCAAAGGAAATTTTACGATTTTTTTTCGTGAAATCGAACAATCGGTATTTGATCGTACAATTTCATTGAGAAATCGAATATCGAGGAAATAATTGCCTAAAACTATTCAATATTCCACCAACAGCATAGCATTTACTCTGGAAGTAATGTGGTTGCCATTTTGCATTCAGGAAATATTCCTACACTGCTATGAGATGTCCTCTGTAACACAAACTATGAACTCTGATAGACACAGGATTCAGTCAGTACTGTTTTGGCCAAAATGCAAAGTGATAGCCTTAGGCTGTGCTTAAAGGAACAGTTCAGTGTAAAAATAAAAACTGGATAAATAGATAGGCTGTGAAAAATAAAAAATGTTTCCAATATAGTTAGTTTTTTGATGCACAGATGGAGGAGAGTTTTGGCACAGAAATGCAAAAGCATCCATTTACACACTGAACTTCTCCCCAGTTACAATTACATGCAAAGTTATCTCAAGGAAAATGGTAGCAGATCAGCGATTTATCCCCCTATGTTGATACGCCAGCATAGAATAGATCTGATACAGTATGTCCCATAGAGCTGAATTCCAATTTTTAAATAAAAATGCAGTTCTTTTAGTGCAAGAAAGTGTGCTCTCCCCACTAGACATGAACCCATGACCTTTCTTCTAGGGCTCAAGTTAAACATGATGGACATCACCAGACCTTGAAATTGCATATGACGGCAAGTGCTAGATAGAGCTGAGCCTACATTGCAGCTAGGGTTGCCACCTTTTCTTGAAAAAAATATCGGCCTTCCTATATATTTATCTTTTTT
>CM044436.1:50482409-50516180 GCA_024363595.1 Xenopus borealis | reverse complement strand
TTATTTTTTATTTACTGCACTGAGCTAGTAAGCAAAATGCAAAGTGCACACCGGAATCATACCACATTTGTATGCTTACTGGAAAGTGTTTTAACACTTTACCAGATAACAAAGCCTGTAAGCATGATCTGAGAAATACAATGTGCAAGTGGATTAACGGGCAGTGGAAGAATCACAGGAAGTGGCTACATACAAGATTGTGAACCATGTCACCTCCTAACCACAGCTGTTGATAGGTATAAAAGGTTTGTTGGAGAGGGAAAATCAACCTCCAGAGGAAATCTCACAACTGCTTAAGATACGCAAACAGTTGTGTTCTGCCATTGGTAAACAATTGTGTTGACTATGAATGTAAAATTATGGTAAAAAAAAAGAGGTTTTGAAGTATGAAATGTGAATATGTTCTGAAAGGATGGTATTAAAATTGTCCGAAAGGAACTAGATGTACCTTGATTTAACATTTTCCTAACTTTGTCCAAGCAACTGTAATGTATCAGAAGCAAAATTAGACATAACCATAGTTATTTTGCAGTAATGTTTTTAATGTATGTCTATTTAAATCAAATACAATAGAGCTTTCAATCTAATTACAAATAAAAGGGAGTTTGACCAAAGCATTGGTGTCTGGAATTTATCCAGTCTGGCTCAGTGGATGGCATTTAGATTAAATGGTAACCTATTCAACAGTGGATTGTGTATATATATATATATATATAGTATTAAATGGATATTATATAGTTCTGCTTCTCCATTAGGTACTGCATTTTAGGGAGAGTCAAAAGGCTGTTAATATGTTTGGCCCTCCCAGTCCCCAGTGCAGCAGTATTTTGGGCATCACAGTGTTGGTGCAAGGGGGTAAAAGAATGCATGATAAGGAAGAGAGGACATGAGCTACATGTGCCAAAAGTTAGGCACCCTCAAGTCTATTTACTTCCTTGACACCCCTGGCCAGTGTTCCTATCAGGAGAAAACAGCACTGGCTCGTCGTCTTATGGCTTCTTCTTTCTTCTCGAAAGTAGAGCGAAAAAAACTAACTTTAATAATTGTGCATGTGTCTGCCCTGGGAAATTAGAAGAAAGAAGCAGGAAGATGATCACTCTGTGGTGTTCGCTGGAAGAACCCCGGGCCGGTGCAGTTTTCTGCTGATAGGAGCACTCGCCTGGGGTGTCAGTTAAGTAAATACAATGACTCAGGGGTGCCTAACTTTTGTCACCCTCAAGTAAAAACATTTTCTTTCTCCTTTAATTATGTCGATATGTTGTTATGTATTAGGCCTCTTATGGATGTGTATTTCCATCACGTGTTCCCCTGCACTGGACCTTTCATGTGTCCCAGTGTAGGGGAAAATTTGAATATAAACTCAGCCTTGTATTTCCTATGTGATTGTACTCATTATACTTATTACATTCCACCTGTGTTCAGAGCTTGCCTGTGCTACAATGAGAACAATACAGGGCTGAATTAACTCCAGGGTTCCCCTGTGTTGGAACATATGAAAGATCCAGCACAGCAGAGAAAAGCAGGACCAAATTCTTGTCTGTAAGAGCTCTTAGAGGAACAGGATTCCTTCAATGCCACATAATCCACAAATTAATATTCAACTGAACTTCTGGGTGGCTTTCAGATATATTTAGTTTTTTTCTTTCCCAGATTTTTTACCATATCTTCATACTTTTCATTTTTTTTACACATATATTTTTATACATAGTGCTACTTATGTACGCAGCATTGTACAGTGTAACAATAAATTAATAGAACAAACAGGGGTCATTACAATAATAATTCCAAATAAATACAAAGTACAGTTGCATTCAAAATTAAGAGTTAAGTATTAAAGATACAAGAGGAAGGAGATCCCTGTGCCCAGTATAAAATGCAGAATGATTTCATATTTTCATATTCATACTTGGCTCATTTTTATTGGTGTGAAATTCTCATAGTAAAACAGCCTAACTACAGAATGAAAGATGCAGCAGAGAGGAGTGCTGATGTTGCATGTACAGTATTATAGGGAGAGGGGAGGTGAGTGAGCTATGAGTAACAATGACAGTACTATAGAAACAAGAGCAAAATAAGAAATTACTGCTGGTGGGCTGGATATTTGCCAAAATGTGGGAGGTACAATGTAAACGAGATGCACTTTGGCTGCACACAAGCTTAATATGTTTCAGAGATACAAAATTATTAAGCTGTTTACAACCTGGCCCTATTCTCTTCCTTGTGCTTAGTCTGGGACCTAGGCCCAACTGTGACTGAGATGTATACGTCTAGCCCCGGACTGGCAATCTGTGAGTTCTGGGAAATGCCCGATGGGCTGCTGTACGATGCCATAGACAATAACTATTTAGTGGGCTGGTTGAGGGCTGTTTGGGCCTCTTTGTACCTGAAATGGCAGGGCCTATTATGACTCCCAGTTCAGACATCCAAATTGCAGCCTCAGGTACCACACATTCCCTCCTGGTGGATGGAGGCAAGAAAGTTTTTTGTACAAAACTGCTTTGTAAATGGAATAGGGGGCTCATGGCCTCTGTCAAAGCTATATTTCAGGTTAAATTAGTGTTATTATTATTATTATTAACATTTATTTATATAGCGCCAACATATTTCACAGCTAAAATCCTTTACTGAGCTAGGTAGTTGAGGCAGAACTGTGTGTATGGCTGGCACTGATTCCACATTAGCCACAATAATTATACAATGATTTTTTTTACTCGACATGGCTGTTCTCTAGCCCCCCCAGCCATGTACTGATTGACCAACTTCCAAAACCCTACATATCACACTAAAGAAATCTATGTATATTATGGAACAAAGGGCACCCTACTAGGCTGTGGGTTATTTGTGCCCAGACTCTATCTACTGGTCTGAATTCTAGATGGACATATATATTTGGCCTCCAGACTAGAATCTGGACAATCCTGCCATCCTTTTAATGTCACTCCCCTCCATAATCTCATTAATATACAGTACATTAACTGCCGGCAATATATGCAGTGCATATGAACTTCTTTTTTTATGGAAGGCTGTACAGTGTGCACAGACAAAAATGTCAAGTAGAAAAGAAAAGTAAAAAGCTGCAAGCTAGAGGTAATGCCTGTATACTGTAGATCTGCACCTGTTTTTAAGGAAAATAAAAGTGTAGTCTCTATAATGTAGTTGAAAAACAAAAACAGAATTAGTAGATTTATTAGAGTAAAAAAAGTTGCTTAATTATATATCATATTTATGTATTTAGAGCTATCAATAGCAATAAGGAACCTGTTAAAATTCCATATGTACTTTTATGCCTAGAATTTGATCAAGAGCCCTATCCATTTACCAGAAGCAAACACTGTTGCAATTTAACTTCTCCGCTGCCTGAAGGATTAAGCATACCCTCAAATTTGCACAGCTGCTCTACCAATTCTCACTTCCTTCTCAAGGACAACCAAGGGAGAACACACAGCTTTATTATAGAATCATTTTTAATAAGCCTTTTTAAAGCCGTTGAGAGAAAGGGAAAGTAATTTGGCAGGTGGAAAAAGCTCTGTGAGGAATCCCAAGGCTGCCCAGTTAAGACATTTATGAAGCAATACTACTGGGACCTCTATTGCTATTTTCCTGAGCCTCAGGGGGGAATGGAAGAGCGAAGCTTAGATTCTGAAAGTACTCTGGAGGGATCTGATTATTTCTGCTCTGTATTAGCCACACTGCATGCAAGCTGAAATTATACAGGCAGGATATGATTACCCAGCTTGCCTAGCAACGCAAAATCTAGGAAGGCCATGCAGGCCCAAAGTAGCAAGACATGAGAGGTCCCTTTCACTGTGATGGATTGTAGTCTTAAAGAAATTGCCTTCAAAAGGGCAAATTATTATAAAACATATCAAACAGTACGCGTGTGTGTGTAACTTGTTCATGCAGTACATATATATATCTGCGTGTATAAATTGATTTAACATATATCTTTTTGTGCTATGCATTTGAGATATGCTGATCTGCAAGTTCAAATTCCTCACCAGTTCATTTAAGCAAAGCTTTGCTAATTGGTGAAATAACTTTTTTTTTTTACATAAAGCTGGTGGACCTGCATCAATAATAATGGGCCTGAAATCAGAGCTAGGCCGTCTCTTGCAATTCACATCTATTAATGGTGTGATGCTGTCAGTTATAGTTCTGCAAACATATGGAGAACCAAACAAGAAGGCCACTTGAAAATCATAAATGTTGTTTTACGTTCTCAAGACAACTGGGTTGTTAAATGACAATGCACCATGCAGGAATAATGGGAATCACTGAAGAGCAGAACACTGCCCTACAAAGCTCTGTACATTTACACTAAACATGTAACAGGCTGTGGTATGGAGACCCTCATACTTTAAAATATCTTGCAGTGAATGTTAGCGAGCTCCTAAAACAATATAATCCGTATAATCAAGCAAAAAAACAAAAACCCAGATTTTTTTCTACTCACCATAGCACAGCATTGCAGGTAATGATTCTTCTTACCAAATGAAGCAGACACATATCTTTTTTTTGTTACCATTTCCACACAAATTAGAAACGGTAACTACCTGCAGACATGGGGCTTCACAAAGATTGTGTGCAGTGCAAGGCACAACCTGCAGCCAGTAAAGCATCTAGCTTCAATATAGCTGTGCCTTGTTGTGAAATGCACAGTGTGTGTGGCACACAGGGTAGTACAATGTGATACACTCGTGTATTAACTACAAGATTCCCTTTGTTTGATTAGTACCCACAACTTTTTTTGCACCTGTAATGGATGCTATGTAAGAATCCAAATCAAATCAAAATGACCTGACTGCAACTTTTGCTACATTCTACCATTAATAAACCCTGCCTGCCAGTCTTTAATAGCTAATTCCAAAAAACTCAGCTAGTACAATGTAATGGATTTGAATTACAATAAATGGAGCAGTTGCCCAAGACCCTTAATTCCAAGGGGGTGCAAAACCATAGTAAGGGTTTAGAGCTGGGACATATTGGGGGGAGCAGAGTTGGGGGTACAGCCTGGGGTCAGAGGAATTATAAATCTACACCTGCATGTCAATTAGTTATAGTATATGAGCAGCAGGTTCCTAAGAACCCAACAACAAAATCATAGGGGGATATTTATAAAAGAGTGAAGGTGGAGATCTCTACAGTCCACTAGAGTGAAATTCCACCACTCTCCATTCAGTTATATAGCATTTTGAAAGGCATATTCTTTAACGGGTGAACTTTCACTTTCACCCATTGACAAATACTCTTTTAAAAATCCCATAGAAATGAATGGAGAGTGCCGGAATTTCACTCTCACACTAGTGGACTGTGGTGGAGATCTCTACCTTCACTCTTTGATAAATATTCCCCATAGTCTCAACAAAGTCTGGTGGATCATTCAAAGCAATGATAGAGGTTAATTCTGTAAGTCTGAGAAAAAAACCCAGGAATAGAAATAAATGTGGAGCTGTGAAAAATAGCAGTGTATTCTCCATTAGTGAAGAGCTTAATTGAAAATCAAGGGTAAATTTTGTGCTCTCTAGCACCTTGGACAGCAGATTATTTTACACTGAGCTGCAGCAGACAGAGAGCAGAGGTACAATACTTTGCTCTTATTGTGGGTGTGCTAAGAGCTGTGCCAATGGATACTGGGAGCAAATTTCTCCAGTAAAGTGGAAAGTATGGATGAAATCTATAGCCAGATTTAAGTTGTAGCAACTAGTAACTTTCAATAAACTTGTTAAGCTTAATTAACCTAGGCACACAGTTAAAATCTCCTAAATAAACAGTATATTTTATGTGGAATTTGAATGTTTGGACAATAGCCACATTTTAAATGCACAGATCTAGCCAAGCACCTGTGTACCATAGGTTGCTTCCCATTGTGGGATTGGTCAGTGATTACCCTGAACCCAGAATTATCTGTCAGCCAAATAAACCAGCATTATTTGGATTTTTGGAATGATAGTAAATTGTACATGTAGTGCAAGGGATGAGTGAATCTTTTCAGTTTTATGGCAAAATGCACAGTTTTGACAGCAGTGATTTTTTATGAATTTTGTTATGTGTTCTGTTTAAAAAACAAACAAACAATTGGTCTTTTGTGCCTTCCACACCAACTAATGGCAATGTAGGATCTACTTCTTTTCTGTGAAGAAGAGGTGCCGCATAACAAGACAGAGCAATGAATATTATATTGCAGAGTTAAAATGCCTTCACCATATTGTGATTTTGCCTTCCCATTGACTCATTGGTACATTTTGAAGAAATGTTGCCGTTTTGCACATTGTTTAGCCATTTTGGGCTGATCAAAACAACCCTTATGGCATAAGCCTTATATAAATATTATGAGAGCTTCTAAGGCAAACAGATAAATGCAAGCAGGCCTGGACTAGGGTTCAAAATGTGGCATTTTAAGTACTCAGTGGCCCAAAGAGCCCTCTAGCAGGCTACTAAATAGTGGCTGACTATGGCATCTTACAGCAGCCCTCTGACATTTGCCAGAATCCACAGCAAAGTGCAAGGTAACATACATGTACATGCAGACCTTTCCTTTTTGTATATCTGGTATTTAAAGCTTTATGCCCTATATTTCCTCTAACTGAAGATTATCTTGTGGATCTGTTAACATATGAACACACACACAAAGTAATGCATTTTGTAACAGGTATAACAGAAAGAAAAATAAAGTAAAAGAGAGTGAAAGGAATGTAGTAAGCAATTGGTGTTAACAGGATCTGATAGTATTTTTAGCCCCATGTATTACACAGAAATGTTTTTTTACTTACAAGTATGTGTCTTCTTGGTGATGGACAGACCTGTTAAATAAAAAGAGTTAAAATGTTTAGTTTTACATTCAAAACCATCCAGTATATCAGCTGTATGATCTAAAATACTGAAAAGCAAAGGATACAATACAAGGAATTACAAATGTATAAAATAACACAATATAAATATATTATGATAAACACACAAGGTTAATTTCACAGGGAGTAATTGGCACAGGGAGGAGTAAGCATGTTGCATGGCATTTTAAATAATTTTTTGCATAGGCAACAAATAACTGATTTGGCCAGTCCCTGATCTATTGAGGACATGCCTTGTTTTGCCCACTGATGATCACCTGAAACCTTGTACCTTTCCCACTAATAGATATTTACAGTCTGCGGATTGGGCTTTTCAGACAAAAACTGGACTGGCAGGGAAATTGGGGGTAGCTGGCTAAGAGTATACAGTGTCGGACTGGCCCACCAGAATACCAGGAAAACTCCCGGTGGGCCAAGGTGTCAGTGGGCCCTCATGCTGCTAAACTTTTGGCCTATTTCATGACCATTCCCTATTTCTATGAGAACACAGAGGCTAAATAGATGGAATAACTGATTATAGTATGTAAAGAAAAAAAACTAGGAGAATAGAGGTTGATTGAGGAGACTAAGAGTGGGCCCCTGGTCTAAGGTTTTATGGTGGGCCCCTAGTCTAAGGTTTTTGGGTGGGTCCCTGGTGTCCCAGTCCGACACTGAGAGTATAGCATAGTATACTTCTGTTTTGGGATCTTCTAGAGACTTTTATAAAATACATTTTATTTGGCCCTGCTGCTGATATACAGTTATCATTATGCAAATCTGAGGTTTGAGTGTATCCAAGTTCAAAGATAGGGATGAAACAACCGGACTAGATGTGAGTTCTTGTGTAAACAATAGGCCTTCTGTTGGTGCAAGTGCTTTAAGTAATTCCAGTGTTTGGTGCCACATATTCAGTTACATTTTCCCTCTGGTTAATGCGGTTAGAGAGCATGCAGGAAGGTTCACAGTCATGTTACCATATTGGAATCTAGGGTTGCCATCTGGCTGGCAACAATATTGCTTGATGCCAATGTTATTAAGTGGGATGATAGATCAAACTATATATTTTTCCAGGTGTCAAATCTACTCACAGCAGTACCCAGTGCAAATGCTACAGAATAAAAATGTAACCCAGTTCCTTTCCACAAACAATAATGAAAGCTAATTCTCATGATTCCTAAATAATGCAGATATTTTATCATCAAGCGCAGGTTTATTTGTAGTGTAAACACAATATTCAAAAGTTATAATTTTAACTGTAACTATGCCATAATGTAAAAATAAACCACTGGGCCCCAAATCCATAAGGGAGGTTTAGGTTTAATGACTTTTGTGTAAAGATAGACAGTAAAGATAACATTTTCCCTATAACAAAGTTATACCAACATATACAATAGTAATTTGTAAATCACAAGTATAGGTTTTAGAAGCATGTAGTGCCGGAGTAAAAGGCAGGCTCAACTGTGAAAGTTATTTTATTTTACAAACTTGTTCGGGCTCTGGGTGCACTTTAAAACATTTATGGCCAAGAACATCTAACCAGAATACATTTTGCAATATGACCTACACATTTGTGCTCCATTCTAATGTATAAAGCCCTGTATAGACTTGTCATAGCAGAACTAATGCAGCTCCACCAGTCTCTGCAGAATAGAGCTAGTTGCCTGGCCTGAATCTGTGGGACTGCCACAAAGGCCTGGGCATAGTGCAGAAAGATTTTAGGGATGGCATTGGGTCACATCTGCACTGGCATCTGGGATGGCAGGAGCTGTTGAAAGCTGTTAGAATCTACTGCCTGCCTAGTCCTCAATGCAATGCTGCTCAGGTTGGTGCTGTTGGAAGGGGGTTGGCTGTGGTGGAGGGGCACACCAGTACGAAATTTATCCCATGTTAGTTCCTATTTTCTATATTAGACTCAAAACAGACATTAATTTTCATGCAAATGTCAAAAAACAGGATGTATCAAATTAAAACTATACAATGTAAAAAATTCCCCACCTAAAAACCTTCAGTCATATAAACAAAAGGAACAGATTAAGAGACAAATGCCTCGATAGGAGTCTTGTAAAACTATTGCCTTAGGTAAGTAATAAACACCAACCACTTTTATGTTTATTAGAAAGAAAGTTCAGATACAGTATAGAGCAGGTGGAGGAGGGGCCACATCGCTAGTGAAGCGATCGCTATTGTGCTCACTGCACTAGAAGAGCAGAATTTCCATTTTAAAAAACAGAAATTCAAGCTTTTTACGGGCCCTGGTAACTGGCCGCTCCGTGTCCAATTCAAGTAAAACAACGGGACATCTTACAAAGCAAATGGCCAAATGCTGAGAATAAACTCAGCCCTGATCTTCAACCTTACTACAGGATTAGACATGAACTGTCCTTAGTAGATGACTATGTTGTCCATGGAACTCACCGCTGGTATCAGAGACCTTGGGAGAGAAGCTCATACAACTGGCACATGAGAGTCATCAAGGAATTGTACGTACAAAAAAATTACGAGAACTATACTGGTGGCCAGCAATGGATGCCGATGTGGTAACTGCACACATTCTTGTGTTACATGTCAGAATCATGACAAAACAGCTATCACACATACAACACCACTTCAGCGAGTACCATTCTCTGATTCAGCATGGAAAAAACTTGCTATTGAGATTGTGGGTCCTTTTGCAGATGCTCCTCTGACTATTACAGTAAATGGCCAGAAATTGCATTTGTTTCCCGTATTACATCAGCTACAGTAATAACATTTCTGTCTACAGTCTTCAGCAGAGAAGGTAATCCAAAGGAGTTAAAGTGATACTGACATTAAAAAATGAATTTTAACATATGAATGTACATTACATGTTACTTATAGGTCATGTTGATCATTTTTTTTGCTGAGAGGTTTGTTTTTGTATATAATTGTTAGTTGACGTTCCTAAGCCTGACTCTCTGACACTCTGACTTTTCCAACCTGGCTGTCCCATCTCTGCCTGTTAGTTAATAGTTTCTAATGCTAATGGACTCCTGCTGCACAAATATGGCAGCTTCCTCATACAGGAACATGGGGGATCAGAAAGGTAATGTAAAAGCATCATGCAAATACTTTATGGCAAAGTTAGAAGTAGCTTTCAAAAGCAAATAGTATAATAGATGCAAAAAAGAGTCTAATTTCAGGTGTCAGTATCTCTTTAATATCAGATAATGGAAATCTTTCTGAGAGACAGAGGAATATTGTGCATAGAAAATCTTCAGTGTATTACCCATAAGCAAATGGAGAAATCAAGTGATTCAAACGAAGTCTGAAAGAAGCATTGCAGACAGCAAACCTTACTGGTAAATCTTGGAAAGTATTTACAACAGAGTTTCTACATAACTACAGAGCAACATGCCATGCAACAACCCAAGCATCTCCAGCTGAATTATTACATGGCAGACAGATGTGCACTAAATTACATGTTGCAGACATCAAACTTCCTCAAAATACTGTTCCTACAAAATCATCTACTGCTGACATTGTCAAATGCCAATAAGTCAAATGCAAGGCTTATACTGATAGAAAACATGGTCTAAGAGAAGTGCACTTTCAGCCTGGATCTTTATTCAGAATGAAGAAACCAGGACTAGTGAAACAAGGACAATCTAAATTTACTACACCACTTGAAGTGCGACGCCATCGAGGACCATACACATATGAACTGTCTGATGGACAGATATGGAATGCAAGTCATCTTGCTCCAGCTAGATATGACTTTGGAGACATTCCATTTGATGAAAGACATTTTCCTACTCCTGATGTCAACTGCAATAGGCCTGAAGAAAGTGAACCTATAAGGTGTACTGAGAGAATCTGAAAACTACCTGCATGGACCAATGACTTTGTGATGTGTAGAATGTATAATATTGCTTTAAGATACATACTGTTAATTATATTTGTCCAAATGCTTTCCTACTATAGGGGGAATGTGGTGTTTATACAAATGGACTGTAGATTACTGTTGTGTAATGACTACATGAGTCTGCTAATAAAGCACTGTTATGATCTACTTATTCTGGGCTATCAAAACACAACAATGTATGTGCAAACCTGCTCTTAGCAGTCAGCTCTGTGCACTCTGTTTCAAGATAAAATACAGGCAAATATTTCAAATATTTCCTATTCGATCTTTCAGCCAATTAGAAGGATTTTACTTCTCTACCTATCCACATGGTCGAATTTTGAATTTTTTTCAATTCGAAATTCGATCAATAGTAAATCTGCCCCTAAGTATAGATATGGTCATATATAATGTATGTGAAGGTATGGAGGGGTGGGTGTGTGTATGGATGTTAGGATTTCATTTGGAGGGGTTGAACTTGATGGACTTTGTCTCTTTTTATACTCAGTTTAACTATGTAACTATGTATGGCTGTTGCATACAAGGATTAAGTAAGAATGTCATGTTCAAAATTCAAAGATTTAAATGTGATGTTCAGAACACAAGTGTTCTGTCTTCTGAACTGATAATTTTTATAAAGTGTCAACAAGCAAAGCACTGTTTAGTGACTATGGGCCAGAACAGTTTTACTTGGCAGAGGTCTTGTTATCATTATAAACTGAGAGGCTTTCCTGTAAGCCATCACTTTATGGCATTCTTAACGATGACATTAAAATATGACCATGAGCAGCCTTGTCTCTCTCTACATGAGCTTTACTTCCCTCCCTCCATGTGACTTTCAAGTGCACAGAATCTCCTTCAACCATTGTGTCCTGCTAATGGGAACAATTCATTTAACCTGAGCCAGATATATGGCTCAGCATTTCTGTAATGTATAGAGAGTACAAACTTGTTCGATTAATCGCGTCTTTCCCCATTGATTGATGGGTAGACAGGGTTCCTATGACATCTATGCCTAGAGTGACTTCTAGACAAAACAGGACCTTCCGGTAAATTATAACCAATAAAAAAAGTAATTATCTCCACCCCACCTAAGAACACGGATCACGACAGCAATTAAAGTTTCGTTTGCCCAACTGCGCTGCCTGCTAAAGACTTCATAACCTAGAGGGTTTTGGGGGACAGTTCTTGGGAATTGAAGATGTGATCAAAGTGGCATATTATTAGCACATTGGTTAACAAGGGCATAGTAACTGGTAATGTGGGAAAAACAGGTAAAAAGCTGCACACATATCAAACCATTATTGAGACACAAGAGTCTATGCATAGAATAATACAGATTTCAAGTTATAACCTTTCCCAAAAAAAAAAGACTAACTGACATATATACTGTAGTTATAGACTCTCCCATGGAAATCCATCTATTATTTTCCTCTCCAAAGGTCACCCTCCTCTCCGGAAATGATGTTCTTTTATTTAAAAGGAGCAAAGTGCAAATATCTGCAGACATTAAGGACAAAATCCATTAAGCCTATCAGTGCTGCTTTTCAGTTTTAACAAAGGGCCAGTGGCATAACCACTGGGGCCCGCCAGACACCACACAGCAGCTAACACGGTAAGGAAAATGCACGTATGGAGGTGTGGGCAGCATCACAGATAAGTTTCAAATGTATGGGTTGCTCTTAAGTTAATAGAACTCAAATAAATAAGCCCATCTATATTAGATATTAAGGGATGTCCACCCAAAAAGCATTTTTTTATGCATAATATTATTCTGAGCAACTTTCCAGCATACATTCGTTGTACATTTTCTGTTTTTAACAGATATTAGTATTTGACTGATTGCATTATCTGCACTTCTGCTTTGGACGCCTAGAACAAAGTAGCAGAAGCCATATTAGGAAAAAAAGCTAAGTAGACACACAAAATAAAATTAAAATTCAATCAGTAATTAACTTCACCAACTAATTCATATGTTAGAAGAATGAAGAGCATCAGATGAAGAGCTAAAACTAATGACTTTCCATTAGAGAACTTTTTAATTTTTTCAGACAAATCTTACAAAACAAACATTATTTATACCATGTGGGGTTGACTAGGCAGCTGGCCTTACATTTTGCACATATACACAGACACACACACACACACACACACATATATATATATATATATATATATATACATACACACACACACATATATACAGACACACATATACAGACACGCACACTTTCATTTGAAGCAGCTTAGGTGGTTCTTCACAATAAGGACAGTGAGGTTGTGGAATGCACTGCCGGGTGATGTTGTGATGGCTCATTCTGTTAATGCCTTTACGAGGGGCCTGGATGATTTCTTGGGCAGACATAATATCAAAGGCTATTGTGATACTAAACCCTACAGTTAGGGGCAGATTTATTTCCTTCACATGAAGGATTCGAATTTTCGAATGTTTTTGAAGACCACTTCGAATAAGTGAATTTTGTAAATTCGATCGAATCGAATTATTCGAATAAAATTTTATTCGACCATTCGACTGTCGAAGTACTTCCCCTTTAAATTTTTATTCAACCACCTAGTTCGCCAGATCAAAGCTACTGAATTGGGTTACATTAATTTTGATTGAATAAAAAATATTCAATCAATCGAAAAAATTGTTTGAATCGATCGTTTCGAACGATTTATCGATCGAATATTTCCTATTCGATCTTTAAACCAATTAGAAGGATTTTACTTCTCTACCTATTCACATGGTCGAAATCCAGTGCCAAATAATACATTCAATCAGTAATTAACTTCTCCAACTAATTCATATGTTAGAAGAATGAAGAGCATCAGATGAAGAGCATCTCCCAGCTAAAACTAATGACTTTCCATTAGAGAACTTATACATATGAATATAAAGCCTTTAGTTTCTTTTGGGGGAGGCTAAGCCTACCTAAATGTTTATTATTATCCACCATTGAATATATTCCACAACCCCCTTATAGTTGCATTAAAACCCTCAGTACCCAGAACGTGGGAAGGTGCTCATTATTGCAATCTGCAGTATCTGTTGAACACAAATGATCTAAACAGGACAATGTCAGAAAGCAGACCAGTGAAATCTGTGCAGATTTTAGAGATTTGTATCCTGGCATAGCATGAGTATAACAGCTTTAGTGATAAGCTAACATTCATATTATCATACTGACAAGACTATATTATTTATTAAATGTATTTCACATGGACAACCAACTGAGAATATTGTTGGACCTTGTCAGATGTACTGATTTGCCCTGGATGGATTGCTCAGCCATTGGTCCCTCATGTTGAATACATTCTATGACACCACCACACATATAAAAATGTAGACAGAAGAGATGATATTTTATGAACACAAGTCCTATCACTTTCTAAAAGCACAAAGCTTTATTCGGAAACCATCTGCAAATCTAGAAATCTCTTTTTTTAGTCAAAAAAAACCAAAAGGTTCAACACCAGGTTTAATGTACCCAGAGCCCATTTAATCAACTTTAGAAATATACACACACACATATATATATATATATATATATATACATTAACAAAAAAACCAACCACTCTCCAAGGTCTTTCCTGAAAATAAAAAGTGATGATTTATTTAAACGTTTTGACTCCTATACTCAAGTTGTCTTCACTTCCTGATGACGGCCCGAGTATAGGAGCCAAAACCTTTAAATAATTTAGAGTCCACCAGAAAAGACTGAGTTATATGTATATATATATATATATACATATATATATATATATATATATATATACTGGGAAACAGGTGGATGAAGTGTATGTTTCCCCTAGATTGCTGTCATATGTGATGTAACCTCAGCAAATGTCAGGTTTGCAATGGGTTTTACTATTTTTCGGCTTAAGTAAAAGCTGGTTTACGAAGTCCTGGAGTTAATGGACAAAAGTGGACGAATCCTCCATTCCAGGAGGCCGCTCCAGGGGAATTGAGTTCCTAGACAGACAGTGTGAGTTTTCAAACAGTGTGAGAGAACCTTGTAGAAAAGCAGGAGCTGCTGATCTGTGTTCTAACTGCCGTGTAAGTGTGGAAACCTTATACTGTGCATTTTCTTTGGAAATGATTGAGGCACCAAGGCCCTTATGCTTGGTTAGTCAGGGAAGCACCTTTGTATTAGTTAAAGCCGGACAGGCTTAGGTTTTGCTGTTTTCTGTATTTTCTCACTCTGCAAAAGCTTCCAATAAACTGGCCAAAGACCAGTTATGCTCAATTGAACTGTCTGTGCCTCTGTTTTGGAGTGTCAGGAAGTGTACAGAAAGCTCTATTCCCCAGTGAGACAGTCCAACTACCTGAAATTGCTACAATATATATATATATATATATGTACCCTATGCATTGCTTCAATTTAGAAATAATTACAGTGCACAGTAGTGATACAGGACAGAGTCAATAATACATTCTTTTATGTGAAGCCAAAGTAAATAAATCACAAATAGCTTGTTGAGCAAATGGACCCCTAAAAAGTAATAAAAAAATGGCAATGGTGTTTTTAAATGCAGAATCTGTGTAGAGCACACACCTTTTGTTTACTCACATGAAATGTCACCCTGATGTACATTTGTATGTGTCCAGGCCATATGAAACGCTACACTGATGCACAGCATTGTATTGCTGGTCAGTATGAAGAGAAAAACAAATCGCATTTAGTTACCAGCCTGTATGACATACCACAGTGATACACAGTATTGCGTTTCCAACCCATATGAAATGGTGCAGTGATCCAATGTGTTACAATACTGTATGAAATAATACTGATGGATTGTATGTGATATCATGTTACAGGCCTGTATGAATTGTCACTGATTCACAGGTTTATGTTTCCAGTCTTTTGACATGGAACAATGAAGCAAACCTTACATAACAAGAGGGACTCAAAGTGTCATATCACCTGCAAGACATGTTACAGTGAGGCCCAACATTATATTACTAGACTGTATGAAATGGCACAATGATAAAACCATCAGTAAAAGACAAATAATACAATATGTGTCACGAACGGCACCCTAAATCCAGAACCCAAGCTAAGCTCCCTGGTATCAGCTCTCACTTCTGCCTATAACTGCCGCCTTTCACCTCGGAAGAAGCCCTCGGCTAATTGGATGCCGCCAGGTCTTAATTGAGAGAGGAGCAAAGCTAAAAGGTTCTGGACAAGCAAAGGGGCACGATAGTCTCACCATGATACTGGATTGAAAAATACCTCCAGATGCCACAGAGTGGAACAAGCAGGCCAGGCCAGCACAAGCAGAGCAGAATCGTCGTCAGACAGGCCGGGTCAGGATTAGAGAAAGCAGAATAATAACAGACAGACCAGGGACAGGATTAGAGAGAGCAGAATAATCACAGACAGGCAAGGGTCAGGATTGGAGAAACAGAATAATCAAGCAGGCAGGCAAGGGTCAGGATTGGAGATATAAGAGTAGTCAGGCAAAACCAGGGTCAATACACAGTAGATCACAAGGCCAATAGTCATGCACAATTTGAATGCCCTGTATAACTGATTTTAATTAAATAAAAAGGGCCAGATTCAGATAGATGAGAAAATGTATGATTTATCCTGTGTAAACTCCATTGAGAGTCTGGAATAAAAAAGGAAGATAAGTCTTGAGCTGAATCTGGCCCATGGACAGGAAGTCTAGGATATCTGGTCCCTTTTCTGTTAAAGCAATATCAGTATTACTGCCATGCACCCAATGTGTGCAGGGGTGCCAGTGCCATGAGGCGAGTTGCAGTAGCAGAACTACCTTGGGGCAATTGCACCAGGGCCTGCACCTTCTCAGGGTCTGCTGGATGTTCATGCACCTGTACAGCCGGCAAGAAGAGAGAGGGGGTGGGGGTACATGGCTGTACGGCCCATACCCAGGTCCAGCGCTGGCTAGTAACGTTACTGTGAGTACCTTGTGGGTAGCACCCAACAAGTTACCAGTGGCAGCAACAAAAAAAAAATGTTCCTGGTAACTTAACCTAATTCTGTTTATTAAATTGCAATTTTGGCTCATCTAGTGCCCTAGAGCCCTATTAACTCTCTATACTAGCAATGTGGCTTTACCGGCCCCGCTCCAAAGTGAAAACAATAAGCTCAGGGTGGCAGCATTGAGTCCTGAAATGGCCCTGGGTGTGTGTACAGCTTATCAGATTGTGATGGTCAGTCCAGATATTCAGGTAACTGTGTAACAGTTCCAGGTATTATGTTTGCTATAACAGCTGTACTGCATACATGTCTGGCACTCAGCAGCATTTCTATTTTAAGCAGGTAGTGACTAGTGGTCAGAGATTCAGTTCTTGGAAAAGGTCCCTCAAATTTTCCTGTTACAGCTGTATACAGAATGAGGTTTAGCTGTAGCTCTCATAAACTCTGAACAATGCACAGACCAAGGAAAACCACACTTCATTTAGTCACCAAGATAAATAATCAAATTGTGTCTAAAACCACACGGCAGCCGACTTGCGTGATAATCATACAGCCAGTACAGCAAACAGTAGTAACATACTTTGTAGAACATTTGTGAGCAGGATTCAGATTAATTTATTTTTGGGGAAAAAACATGGCCATCATTACAGCCTGCAGTTGTCCTTATATTAAGATATTTAGGGGCATGTCAAGAATGTTTTCCAAAACCAAGAACAGATGCCAAACTTGTGGCTCACACTTCCACATTTAACAGCTGCTTTTAGTTGCGGGAGGAGCCTTCGCTACTTGGATGTCCAAGTCTTAAAGTAACCGGAAAAAGAGGTAAGGGAACCAAATGTGCAATGGAATGAATAGGAATAGGGCAAAGAGTAGTTGTAGAACAGGCTGGGGTCAAAACCAGTCATACAATACAGTACAAAATCAGGAGGCAAAAGTCATGGACACAGGCCAGGGCCAAACCAATCAGAAAATGCAGTAACAAGTCAGGATCTAGAAGAGTAGTCAAATACAGGCAAAGGTTGGTTCATGCAAGAGTAATCAAGAACAGGTAGGGGTCAGTGAACAGAGAAAGAGACAATAAGTGCACCCAGGAACTATCAGAAATACAACAACATTGGACAGTTATTAAATGGTTGCAGTCCCTTTGCTCACTAGACCAGGGATGTCCAACCTTTTGGCTTCCCTGGGCCACCTGTATATTAAATAGACTTTATATCAGTGGTTCTCAACCTGGGGGTCGGGACCCCTTTGGGGGTCGAATGGCCCTTTTACAGGGGTCACCTAAGGGGTGTCCAAACTACAATACCATTGTTCGGATAGGGTGGGTTAAAGAATAGTGTTGCGTTGGCCATTTGAATGCGCAGTAGCTGACAATTTCAGTGCTATCGGCTGCTTCCGGGTAGTAAGAGAGAGAGTACTCCAAGCCGAGTAGAGGGAGCTGAAGACTAAATGCAACATCTCACGATGGGCTCCCTCTGATTAGTGGATTTTTGCTTTTTTTTCCTTCTGTCAGACTCCTCGATATTTACATTACGATTCATAACAGTAGCAAAATTACAGTTATGAAGTAGCAATGAAAATTACTTTATGGTTGGGGGTCACCACAACATGAGGAACTGCATTAATGGGTCATGGCATTAGGAAGGTTGAGAACCACTGTATTTTATTATTATTACTACTAACTGGGCAATGGGCAGAGTCCCCCCTCCTGCCTACACCTATAACCTTTGCGACATGACGTTTCCTCGGGAACCAAGGTTTTCAAGCTGGGCCGTATGCATATCCATCCTGGGCTGCAGGTTGGACATCCCTGCACTAGACCATCAGGTAATGTTACAGGGCCATTCTATCTTATATAAAGATGAAAGTCTATTTAGTTTCTCTGTACATAATACAATACTAGCATACGCAACAAGGCTAATAAGGGCATCAAGAAATACTTTTGGTTAAGAAGACTCCTGCATGCAGTGGCTCTGCATTTTTCAGGCCCCTTGTTTGATTTGTTATTTGAAGTCATCTTGTGTATCTTGTCATTTGAACACTGAAGGTAGCAAAACTTTTCAGGTACTATTCTCACATCTGGGAGAAGTTCAACGGCTACTTTTTATTTTAAAAGCATCACTCATCACGCAACAGCCCACGTGACCAATTAGGTGTAGGCCAAATGCAACATGTATCTGGGTTTTTAAAAGATTCTAGGCATCATTCTGCCATCTGTTTACCCCCAAAATCATGCCCATCACCTATAGCAAGGGGCAAAATATGCACCTAGGGCTGTTCAAAGTTTTTCAACTCCAATCTGTCATGTGAGACCCAGATCAGTGGTAGGGCAACAAAGGCCTAGGGTGGCAAGTCGGTTGGCAGCATAAAGGCACACACATTAGAAAATCCTCCCTATCTGCTCATCTAACAAATAATTGTGGGAGTATTTGAGAACCCACTAGAATTTAGCCAGTCTTCTGTATAGCTCTACATTCCAAATTACATTACTGTATGCTACTCATAGCATTGGAGAACTTCTCAGCAAAACAAATGTTTTCTTGCCTTGGTGTTTGTTTTTTTACTTTATGCCTACAATGTTCTCTAAAGATTGTTTTCATCTGTGATATGTATGTATGTGATTTATGTATTAAATGTGATGTGATACATTTAATATATTATAATACTTTAAATACATTACATTAAATTCACTTTAGCCAAACATCAGAGGACTGTCTATGTCACAAATTATATTTTACTATTCCATAGTATCACAGATTCAGCAGTGCATTGTTGCAAAGGAGAAAACATTTATATGTATGGGTGCTCTTGGTTACATGCCTTGTTTGCCTTTAAATCTGATTGGTTTCCTGGGCACTGTGTTGGGTACAAGTCTATCTAATACTTATCTGACCACTGACACTGCTCTAGTACATAGTATTGGTGGACAACTCAGCAGTTCAAATATTTTGCAATGCAGGGTAGTTTTTAAAATAAAGTTATTTTTAGCTAACTAGCAACAGTATATCAGAAATTGCATTTGAAAAGCTGAAATTGAAAATTTGGTTGGTCTTGGTAACTGCATTGACACAATTTAGCATATCAGTCCCCATATAGCAAATACTTTTCTATTTAGACCTTAGACCCCAGGCCAGTGTCAGCCACTGTCTTGATTGAGATTAACTATTATTGCATTACAGAGTAAGTCCTGAAACAATCCTTTATTTTAAATATTGCAGAAAAGAACTGATTAAACTATATGTTTTTTCAAACTATTTCCATAATTTAATAAAGCAACACTCTGAACCTGCATCTTTTTGCTACTTATAGAGTTTAAAACATGTTTGACATTAGTCTCTACTTGTGAAGCAATCAGTTCTGCATTTTCGGTTTTTACCTTCTAGATAGCTGCTTCAGGGTCAATTTATTAAACTTCACCTCACATTTTTGTGGTTGAGTTTTAAAAGGGGGGAAACTTAATTTTTAGAGGAAAAAAAACCCTAAAATTTTGCGAGATTAATTATGCTCCGAAGCTGCAAAAAATCCGAATCCGAAAATACTCAGGTTAAAACCTGTGGAAATCATGTAGAAGTCAATGGCAGATGGTCCCTTGAAACATGTTTTTACCTTCAGGATTCTCGATAGTTTGTGGCTGTTTGCGCTGACTTTTTTACATTAATTTGATAAATTTGAGTTGTCATGACAACAGTTTAACAATTCTGTGAAAGTTTAGCTTTTGGATGTCAATTCGAAAAAGTCACACAATTCGACTTTTTCTTGCACAGATTTTTTTCAAGAAGTTTTTAGGTAACTTAAGGAGTTCCGGCTTAAGAGTTTGGTCAAATTTTTTTTTTATAGTGAGAAAATGTATAGTTTTAGAAAATACCCCCCTAAGTATTTTTTATGCTTTGTATCTAGTATTTAGATGCTTCAGAAGAAGTGTCTGTGCCCTTTGTCTTTTTTGTTTAAAATGTACTCTTCATTACTATTCACGTCCTTAATTTTGAGATATGCCACACTGGGTGGCCTTAATGTATTTATATCTACTTATTTAGGGCATATTGCTATTTAATATTTGAATAGTATATTATTGTCTAATATCCCAATCTAATCAATGACCCTAAAATTTAAATGAGATATAGTCACTGTTACCAGATGTATTTAGTGCATGTGCAAGTGATGAACTTACAGTATGCAAGCTAGCAAAATGAAAGCAGAGTAAGGCATTTTCTTCACACAGCAATATATTATTTACCAAGCCGTGCAATGCTTTTTAATTCCTTCATTTATCCTCTAAATTCAAAGGAAGACTAGTTACTTTTTACATTTTTATATTTCAACATAAGAGATGACTGCTTTTACCAACAGCACACAGTTTTTGGATTACAAGTTACACCAAAAAAACTATTGTGGTAGTAAAAAAAAAACCCTTTGTTATTACTGGCAGACATATTTTTTCCTTCACTGTCAACACAATAATATCATACAATTAAACAATGAATGTAATTAATGAAAGGTAAATTAATTTGCTTACTACATTCATATTGTGTGTTACAGGAGGGGGTTTTGTCTAAAACATCTGCACAAATACTAAAACTATACATTCTGTGTAAAAGAACAAACAAGAAATTTATGGTTGCCATTCCATCTAGGCAGGCAAGGTTTCTCTTTTATGCCATGTTCCAGATACATGGTGCTATAACACAAAGAAATGCCCAGAGTCAGACTGAACTTTATGACTGTTTAAAATTATCCCTAGGTTTCTATTCATTGTAAACCTTTTACCATGTGTGAAATATTGTCAAGATGACTGCATGGCCTAAACTATACAGAGCAGGTAGATTCTTTGACTTAAAACATGGTATAGATCCTGAGCTTAAAGTTGGGGATCGAGTGTGGCTCTCTGTGGTCAATCTAAAATTGGCTTGTCTAAGTAAGAAGTTGGCACAACCTTTTCTGTGAACCTTTTCTATCATCAGGAAAGTTAACCCAGTTGCTTACTAATTGGAACTACCTTCATCCTGGCAGATCCATTCAGTTTTTCATGCAGCTTTACTTAAAGCACCTGTAACACCAAAAATGAAAGTACTGAAAATATATTTACTGTAAAACTTTGTGTGTTTGCTTCAGTTTATATAGATGCTGCTGTGTAGCCATTAGGAAAGCCATACACAACTGATAACAGATAAGTATATGTAGTAATGGGATTCTCCAAAACTGTTATCTACTACAGTATGTGTCCAGTATGTGTCCTGTGCTTGAATGGCCACCCCCATTGCTACGCAGCAGCTTGTTTATATAAACTACAGTTGCTTTTCTGAACACACCAGTTTTGCCAGAACATTATATTGTCTTTCCTTTAAAACACTTTTTGGTGTTACTGTTCCAAATTCCAAACACTGTTACTGTTCTGTAATTCCAAACAGTTTTCAAAGACGGTATTCTTCTTCTCCTCCACCTCCTGTGGTTTTCGATGGGCAAGAGAAGTTTGAAGTTGAGCAAATTCTTGACTCAAGAAAGAGAAGAAGACAATTACAGTATCTAGTTAGATGGAAGGGCTGTAGTCCAGAAGAGAACTCATGGGACCCATCTTCTAGCATTCATACTCCAGGTCTTCTTAAAAGATTCCACCTCAAGCATTCTGACAAGTGTTCAGAGGTCACTCTGTGGGTGGGGAGGGGGCAATGTAAGATTCCTTACCATTCCTGCCACAAACATCCTTGCTCCAAGGGGGTGTCACATTCTTCTCAGTGCAATACCGAGTGCATGTGCCATGCTGTTGTTCTGCCTATTCCTAGCCCTTCTAGGACTCAACACCTACCTCTCAGAGGGTTTCCTGTATAACCCAGACATTATCACAGAATAGAGTCGTGTGGGTCAATTTTTTGGAACCTGTACCCGCAACCTGCAATCCGCAACTGGTACAGTTCTATCAGAGATATCATCATTCATCACCTGGACAATATTAAAGCAGCATTCCTTACACTAAACAATCCTAACTTGTGAGGATTGCACTTCTGCAATATACACATAGTTACTACAACTTCTACAATGTGGTATGCAATGCAGTTGGGCATATATTGTTGGTGAAAATCAAAATTCACTAGTCCCTTGCACAACAGGCTCCATGTGTATAAACACCTATCATAGGATTCATAAAGTGATAGGGTTTTGCCCCTCCTGCATTTGTGCAAAAAAATATGCATCTTGTAACGAAGAAGATTTAATTTCCGCACTGCCACACAAAACCACAATCTTTATGGCCCTGCTTTGAAGTGCAGTCTTGACTTGGAAATATCAAAAAAGTCACAAAAAATAGTAAAGAAACAACTGTTAAATTAGAGTATGATAATTGTGTAAAAAGATTGTTAAGGTCAGCGCAACACTTTATCTGGGTATCAACGTTCTCACAGGAACATATTATGCCCTCCCTTGACACAGATGGAAACAAGATTTCACCTTCAGCCAAAAAAACAATTCCTCACTGTGAAAGCTACAAAATTATACAATTGTCTTATAGAAGTGAATTTGTTCTTGACTTACAAAAGCATATTGATAAATGTATACAGTATGACACCAATCAGTATCATTACTTTACTCAAACCCACAATTAATCTAAAAATAAATATAAATATTTATAAAATGAACAAAAGACACCATACAAGCAAAATAGCACAAAAAGCCACAATCTCAACCAAAATAGATACACATGGGTACCTATTTATTCATGCTTCAACAAACCTGCAAATGCAAATGAAGCCACAGCAGTATGTACATGCATTGTGGTGTACAGCAAGTAAAGTGAAAGTTTTATTTTTTATTATTTAGCTGTGGTAAGATGCCACAAGTTCAGATACTGTGTGTCACTAATAAAGTGTTTAGCAACAAGTTACTGACTAAAGATTGTTACAGAGACTTAATTTCAATAATAGTTACCTACCACACTCTACTGGAACACAGATTAAAGAAAAGGGAGGGACTGGGCATGATTGGGGCACGGTATTCTTTTTATATAACTCTACCAGTAAATGCAGGATTTTGAAATAAAACAATACATATTTATAGAAAGGTGCTGATCCGAGAAGGAACAGTTAAATCACTGGGGTATAATCACTCACCTGATACCCTGGGCTGGTGCTCCTGTTAGTAGAAAGCAGCACCAGCCCGGGGTTCTTCTGAGCGAACATCAAAAAGATAAGATCTGACCTTATTATATACCACAAGGTTACACTGTACGCAATTATATAAATAAATAGCCATTGGGTACAATTGTTTCTCTATGAGCACATCTGCACTTTATCATGTTCTTACTACTATCATGTCACAATGATACACTCATCATGTCTGACGTTTAACATTATTTACTTTAAATATTACATCTGAGTGTGCACTGTCTTGTCCTGTCCCCGCACTATGCTTTCCTGTCTTTCAGTAGTTGCACATTTTTGAACTGGCACATTTTGTCTATTGTCCGGTACTTCTATGTAGCACCATGGTCCTAGAGGAATGTTGTTGTGCTTCACTGTGTACCATACAAATGTATATGGATGTAATGAAAATAAACTCACTCTTGATTCTTCTTCACCTTCATTCTTCAAAAGCACCTGATGGGGTTTACCCCCACCCATGATTTAACTTTTCCTTCTCCTTTAATGCTGCACTTACCCTTAAATCACTTGCCTACCACTTTAATCAAACATATTGTGACATTCTATATTAAAGAACTGCTGCTTTACTCTTAGAAGGGTTTGCATTTGAAAAAACTTAAAATGGTGTTGTACTGACTAAAGGATGTGACGATGGGTTGGACAACCTCCTGCTTAAAGGAATCGTTCGGTATAAAAATAAAAACTGGGTAAATAGATAGGCTGTGCAAAATAAAAAATGTTTCTAATGTACTGTAGTTAGTTAGACAAAAATGTAATGTATAAAGGCAGAAGTCTAACATAACAGAACAGAACACAAATAACTGCTTTTCAGCTCTCTAACTCTGTGTCAGTAAGCAACTTGAAGGGGGGGCCACATGGGACATAACTTTTCAGTGAGTTTGCAATTGATCCTCAGAATTCAGCTCAGATTCAAAAGCAAGTTATGTCCCATGTGGCTCTCCCTCAATTCACTGATTGGTTACTGCCTAGTAACCAATCAGTGGAAACCAAGAGAGATGCAATGCTAGAAGTAGTGTTCTGGCTATTATGTTAGACATCCAGTCCACTCCAGCCTTTATATATTACATTTTTGACTAATATATAACACTTTTGTCATGCTTTATCTATAGCTCTCCCACATTTGCTAATTTGGAAAACCAACTGCAACTGCTGGATCTCTTAGTTATGTCAATATATTTTTCCAAAGAATGAAAACTTTTGACTTGTAGCTATGGAAGATGCAGCATGCATTTCCCATAATTGCAAACTGTATCTTAAGTGATGTATTAATAGTAATCCCAAATCCATCAAGGATCTGCTCAAAGGGTTAAAATCTAAATTAAGCCTTTCCTAAATGAAAAATGTAACATTTTAATTGTGTTTTGGTTCATCCCCTGAGGGGAAAGAAGAAATTATCAAAGAGGGAACACAAAGAAATTAAACAGCAGATGAGTGAGTAGAAGGGCATTTATTAAAAGGGATGTGATCCTCTGTAGGAACATGCTAATTAACCAGGTAACTTTAGTCAGAAACTTTTATATAAACTTTAATGTTTCTGCCACCGGGGATCCCAAAATCTTTTCCATGTGCAGGATAATGAAAGAAATAAGTTGGATGGGGGAGGACAGGCAATACAGTGTGAGCATGCATGCATAATAACTGATTTAAATATCACTGTTATATTGAGTTATATTACAGCTCAAATGCTTCAATAGAATCCTTAAGGATAGGTTTACCCAGCCTCTGGCCAGCTGCTGCTGATAGTGGTAGTTCTCCAACAAATGGAGGGTTACCCATGCATATGCATTACTGTCCTAGTGGACTTGAAGAAAGTACTGTAGCAACAGAAATATGTAGCCGGCTCAAACAAACATGCTTAAACCATTAATTTCTCATGAGTATCTTACAGTTCAACCTAATGATGAGTTTTATTATTAATCCCTATTCAAGCTGAATCTCCTGTGAGTAATGTGCAGAAATTAGTCGGGGTTGCAATAGTAGACTCCACACAGCAGTATTCATAAAGATAAAGAGAATGCTCTTCACAAGCAAATATATGCTAGAGAGCGCACAGCTTTGCACATGTTTCAATTCATAATAGTGCAGTCTGTGACAACTCAACTATTGCAGAATGAAGGAAACTGCTGGAGTTGATACTAATTGCAGTTTGAGTTATGGAGCTATAAATTAGACAACCCTGCTGCACTATATTCCTCAAAGGAAAACTATACCCCCGAACAATTTAGGTCTCAATAAAAAAATATTGCATAAAACAGCTCATTTGTAGAGCCCTGCGTACTGTAAATAAACTGTTCGCAAAATAATTTACTTTTTTTAGTAGTATGTGATTTTGGGTAATCATAAATAGAAAACTGCCATTTTAAAAGATAAGGCCACCCCCTGGGATCATAGGTTTCTCAGTGCACACAAACAGTGTCGGACTGGGATGCCAGGCGCCCACCAGAAAACCTTAGACCAGAGGCCCAACTTTCCAAACTATCATTCCTGCTCTCCTCACTCAACCTCTTTATTCTCCTATTCTTTTAGATCTACTTACTAAACTCACATAAAGAAATAGGGAATGAACATGAAATAGGCCAAATTGTTAGAAGTAAGAGGGTCCACTGACTCCTGGTATCCCTGTGGGCCAGTCCAACACTGCACACAAACAAACCAGACATGTTAGGTCACATGAGCACAGGGTCAGCATGAGGGCCCGGGGCCACTGGGACTGCTTCCCAGGGCCCCCTCATCCCTGGCGTGGTGCCTGCGCGTGTGCGGATGTCGTCATGCTCACCAGCACTGTTCAGATGTAGCCTCGTGCTGCCGCACATACGCAGACATCACCTTGCGACACGCATGCGCAGATCAGCGCAACCTCTTTTTTAAATAGGAGAGAAGAAGGGGGCCCATTAGGTTTGGGGCCCACCGGGTTTTTTTCCCGGTATCCCTCCAGGCCAGTCCAACCTTGCATGAGCCAATTAAAATGCAGAGCTGTGTCTTTTGCTTCCACACTTCTTCCTGTTACAGGTAGAGGTGAAATATTTCTGGTCAGGTGATCTCTGAGGCAGCACACAGACCATAACAAAATGGTGGTTCAAGGCAAGAGATGTAAAAGGGAAATATTTACTTAAATATATATTCCAGTTTGGTGATATTCTTTACTATTAATTACTAAGAATTAACATTGATTAGCATTGATGCAATTCTCTTCACTTTAGCAAACATTCACATTTTGTCTACAGCTGAAACTTATCTCATGAATATACACCAATATCCACAAGAATGAATTTTGGCCACAAAAATTTTTTCCATGTTCAGGCTGACAAACTACCATTATAAAGACAGACAACCACTTCTGCATCACAATTACATCACCTCCTCCATGCTAAGTCATTTCTTTATGATGTATTAGATGTAATGTGAAAATACAGCTGGGATATTGAGGAGAGCTTTGGTGATGTTGGAAGAGGAGAGAATCCGCACTATAGTAAATCCTGTACATTCCCATGGCTGCAGGGGTTTTTTTTTCAGAACTGATATGAATGATGAACAATTTTACTGTGTTACATGCTGATGCCATATAAATAAATATGATACTTTTTAAGGGTTTTCTACTTTTTGGTACGTAGGTCTTTAAAGGAGAAGGAAAGCTACAGAGGCATTTTATTGGCAATAGATTAGCTGCAATAGTGCAAGGTAGAATGCTATATTTATTCTGTTTCACCATACCTGAGTAAAAATCTCTAGAAGCTCTCTGATTGTTTAGGATAGCAGCTGCAGTATTAGCTTGGTGTGACATCACTTCCTGTCTGAGTCTCTTCCTGCTCACTTGTAGTTCTGGGCTCAGATTACAGCAGAGAAGGGGGGTGGAAGAGGAGCAAACTGAGCATGCTCACCCCGAGGGCAAGGAGATTTAATCTGAAGGTAGGAAGTCTGATACAGAAAAGAAGGAAAGAAATGCAGTGGTTTTTTGACAGAGGACATTACTTGAAAGTTTACTGGTATATTTAGGTGGACCTTCATGATAAATTTAGTTTTAACCAAAACACAACACCGTTCCTTCTCCTTTAATGGCAGTATTATAAATGCTGCTATAGATACTTTAGATAATAAGAGACAGATAGATGGCAGAAAGGGTCCCTTAATTTCATTTAGTAGGGCCAGTATGTTGGTGCCATAGATTGCACAGGAGTGTGGAGGAGGAGGCCTGGCACTGTGCTGTTATATAACTATTCTAACTGTGCACACAAGGGTTGTGACACCAAAATATTTCATTGTTTTCTTTTTGTTGCAGAGTTAGAACTGACACGTATTAGGCTTTTTGTGTGTCACTGCTGCTGGATGATCTATATAAATAGTCAATATACCATACAATAGCTCAATGTTAAGTTGTGATCCTTATCATATTCTGGGGGCATATACTGAAGATTGATAAGTATTTTCCAATGTGAGATTATATTTCCTGTGGTTTTTAATATACGTATCTTCTTATGACACACGTTATGCCATAATACGATTTATAAATGATTCTGGGGCATTGTGAAGCAATGGGTCCTAGGCTCAATTCCAGCAAGAGAACTATCTGAAAGAAGTTTGTGTTATGTTATGTTCTCCCCTTCATCTTGCACCTTTTAATCAACATACACCCTATTCTCTTCCGCTGCCAGTGACCCAGAGGAAAACAATGATGATATGGCCTCTCGGAGATTCTCTGTGACACCTTTACCTCGCAGCACTGGTTATATCAGAATCAAAGGTACCAGGGGAAGTCAGGGGTTTTGGAGAGCTGCTTGCAGAAAATATGGAACATCAATGGGAGCACTCACTGGCCTACTTAAACATTAGATATCAGTCTATTCTCATGTACTGGGGTGAGACATCTGTTACAAGAAACTATGTGTTCACAGGCAGGAACGCAAGAGAAAACAATCCTATCCTTTCTCTGTATGAGTAAGAGCTGCAGGTTTCCTGTTGCACAGAAAAACCTCAAAAGAAATGCGCCTACCTGCCCTTGGTTTCCTGAGCTGTGCCAAATACACACACACATTCAGTATCTTTCTCTTACTTCATGTGCACTGGAAATCAGAAGCAGATTCGCCAGCCAATATTTGTCTTAAGTGTTAGTATCAGAGATTTAACCCATTCAGGGAACTGATTCAACTGTGATTTCTAAAGAGTTAAGGCTCCCATACACGGGCCGATAAAAGCTGCCAACAGACTGAGTCGACGGCTTATTGGCCCGTGTTTGAGGCCATCCGACGGGCTTCCCCGATCGTGCAGTTTAAAAAACCCAGTTGGATCCCAGTAGGGCCCAACGATCGCAACAGCCCAATATCGCCCACCTCAATGTGGGCATATATTGCCAAACGAGCAGATCTCCCTGTCTATGGCCACCTTTACTCCTCAGTTAACTGCCAGTAGCACCAGAGAACTTTCCCCCTCATAAATCAAAATGTATAATAAATTAATTAAAATACTCTGAGATAAGAAACTTTCTAAATGCAACTAATTAAAAATGAAGGACTTTCCCAAAAACAATGGGCTTTTTCTTTATTTTCTTTTTAATGGTCTGCACATTCACTGGTGTAATTAGTTTGCATTAGTTTTTCTTTTTCTAGCTATTAATGTTATTCATTTTTTTAAATAATATGCTGTTGTACCTATTACAGCATACCGTGTGGTATTTGTTGTCCTATTGAATTCACTTGTTTATTTCAAAACCCAATAAAATATTTTAAACAAAAAAATTCTGTACTATTTCTGAAATACTCAAGTTTATGTTCACTATCCCTCTCACACCATCTGTTTCTCTTCATTCTGTCTTCATGCAGTAGTTGGGTGTCAGATTGACACTGTCACTGACAGTTAGATCCAATATATATCTATCTAGGGGGGCTCCTTTTGATTTGAAGATGTATTAGAGCTCATTCTTTCAAAATCACCAGGCATCATGCCTCTATACATGCAGACTTTGCACTGGAATCAGTTATTTGAATGAGCTTGAATTCATCTGCTAGGCAAGGAAGACCCTCTATAAGATATATTGGATCTGTCAATGACTATTTGAAACCCAACTGCTGCAAGAAGATATAACTATGAAGATTCATTATTATTATTTTTATTCATTATTATTCATTATCATTCATTATTATTCATTCATCATCATCTATTCATTCATCATATTATATTATTCTCATATCATGCTGCAAGAAGACATAATGAAAACAAATGCTGAGAGAGGGATAGTGAAGATCACTTTTCTTTTTTGACAGGTACAGTATGACCTACAATGGTATAAATGGTATGGTACAGCGCTACGCAACAAGTTGGCGCTATAGAAATACATGTTAATAATAATAATAAAGTCTAGTTAACTGATGATTTGCTTTTGGTGATTTCTCTTTATTTATCTATTTTAGCTATAAATTTGAAATATACTATTGTTGCTGCTCGGAACAATTACATTAACAACCAATGAATGGACAGAAAGTGTGCCTCTCTTAAGTAATTTAAAAAAAAACTCCAGCAGCAAAAATGCAGGCCAGCATGAGATTGCTACCGCATACAACATGAACAAAATTATTTGAATAAAGCAATGATAAGACCTTGCACATTTGGTTTTGGGAGCTTTTGGTTTGTATTTGCTCAGTGTTGGACTGGCCCACCAGAATACCAGGAAAACTCCTGGTGGGCCAAGGTGTGAGTGGGCCCTTATGCTGCTAAACTATTGGCCTATTTCATGGCTCTTCCCTAGTTCTATGAGAACAAAGAGGCTAAATAGATCGAATAATTGATTATAGTATGTAAAGAGAACAAATTAGGAGAATAGAGGTTGATTGAGGAGATGAAGAATATTAGTACTCAAAGTGGGCCCCTGGTTATGGTGGGCCCCTCGTCTAAGGTTTTTGGGTGGGCCCCTGGTGTCCCAGTCTGACACTGTATTTGCTTCTGTTTATAATAAACAATAAAACACATGTTAAATAATAATTTGAACTAATTATAATACAAACTCCCAATTTAATTTGAACTAATAATAATAATAATAATAATACAATCTGCCCATTTAATTGAAGGTAACATTAACACATTTTGTGTGACACAGAGCTGTCCAAGTTGCCAGGGGAAGTAGTGTCTGTGCCTGAATGAATGTAAAATATCTTAATCGGCAAAAGCATGAAAATTATTTAATATTTATGGCTGTCACCAAGCAATCTTGGATAATCTGCATAAGTGCCAGAGGCTCTTTGTACTTATGGCTACAAGTGTCAATAATATACTAGTGGTACAATTCAGTAAACGTTTTTAAAGTTTCATGGCTAAAAGAAAAATCACCTGCAGTACCACTTGATGCCAAACGGCAGATGCACACAAATCAACTGGTTTGATTGATTGAAATGGAATCAGCGTTGGACTGTGAGGCTTGGGGCTCACCGGGCCTGCTGCATCAGGGGCCCCAACATCCCCCCATGCCCCTCAGCTGCAAAGCCCCCTCTGGCCCCCCCAAGCCGCAATCCCCATTGGCCAACCCATCCCAGCAGCAGCCCCACCCCTTGGCCCCCCGTGTTCTTTCAAGTCGGCAGCAACCAGAGCCAGGGAGGAAGGTCAGGGCAGTGATCAGGGCCAAGGAAGGAGATCAGGAGAGTGTTCAGGGAGTCTGGGTGATGGGGGCCCTTTTGAGCCATGGCTAACCACGTTTTTTCCTGGTTTCCCTCTGGCCCAGTCTGACCCTGAATGGAATCATCTTGCAATTACAGTTTGTTCAGTACTGGCAAGACCCTTGTTTTAATTGATTGAGCGCTATAACATATTTAAATAGGCTATACTACTCAATTCAGGTTATGTGACTAGGTCATAAAAAGCTGTTATAGGGATTGAAAAAAATCACAATACAGCTAACTTAAAATGTATTAGATAGAATTTCTTTTCTTTTCCATTATTTGCTTTTAGTTGCTGGTTCACTGGTTCATCTCTCAGTCACAGATGGAAATGTCCTTATGGCAAAGTGCATGTATGTGGGTGGCGAGTGGCCTTGACTTCCACCCAGGATCCATTGAGGTTTTTTTTATTAATTTTGTTTATGTACTTGTTGAGGTGACAATGTATTTTGTAATGCTGTATGAAAGTGAAAACTAGTGATGGACAAACTTAGAAAAAAGTAATGAGGGTCTCCTCCACAAGGCCTTAAAATCTATTTACCACTACAATCTATTTCTATAATAACTCATGACATGGGCTGACTTGGTCTAACAGTTTATGACTTCTTAGTCAAACCTTGCCATTCTATATACCACATGCTTGTTTGGCCCAAGGCTGTGTGGATGGATTTCTTTCCTATGATTGACCGAATGACACTACTTTATGTAATCTATGTGGCTATATTATACCTCAAAATAAACTGTATATACTTGCTTCATAGAACACTCAACACCCTGATATTGTCACCACTGAAATATCAGAATTTATTACAAACAGAAAAGCAAAGCTGTTTACTCTGCCTTGCTGTCATTCTTATTGTTAAAGGACCAGTAACACCATAAAGTGTGAATTTGTTTACTCTTGAAGTTTGTTTCTGTTCATCCAAAGCCCCCCCCCCCCAAAAAAAATAAGTACAAAACAATTATGTTTATAATGCTTTATGATACAATTGGGAATAACATTCATGATGGGAAGTCCTGCTGTTAAAAAAATAATTGGATAAAAAAAAATTACAAACTTTTTTTTAATTCTACATATCCCTTAAATCTACCTTGGGGATTTCCAAACAGCAGCATGGTAAATTATAATGAGCCTTTCAGATAAAGGGTAATTGTTCCTACTCTTATGGGACATGTAGCTATTAACCAGAGACCCAGCAAGAAAGGACTTCTGTTTGCCTGCAGGCTAGCAAGTATAGCAACAATAAAATTTTTGGGTGTAGTTTTTTCCAAATGAAAACTACTTTACATAATATTATATATTTTTGGCATAAATAGTAACCAGTATTTGGCAGTATCCCGTTAAATGTATTTCTTCCAGCTACTGTCAGGTCCCATCTCAATAATTCAGTTGCTCAACTGAACCTGAGAAACATTAATGAGTATCCTGTATACGTTTTCTTATAATTAGCATTCCAGGGTTATTTATTAAAGTAGTTTTAAAGTGGAAAAAAACGTTTTTTCAAAGAGAAACCCCAATGGTGTTAAAAGTCTGAATAAAAAAGTACTCCAACTCAGACCTGCTGAGGTCATGTAGAAGTCAATGGCAGATGTTCCATTTACAGCTGGAAGATATCATGATCTGTGCTGGGTTTTGTACAATAATCTGGGCGATAATCTGAAACAGAGTTTTCGGGTGTCGAAATTGTATGATTCAGATGTTTTTCAGGATTTTATCAAGTCTTTTCCCACTACAGAGTTAATTTATTGATAAATGTCATAAAAACGTGGATGGGTGTTTGGTCAAAGTGGTTTTAAAGGTCTAGTAACAATTTTTTACAACGAAAAAAAACACAAAGACAAATGAAAATTTGAAATCTTTATTAAGAAATAACTTACTGATACTCAGCTTCTGCTCCTCTTCAGAAAAGGCGACAGGGCAATGATCCATCGTGCGGTGCTTGATTTCTCCTCACTGGTTATCGCCTATAAGGAACCAGGGAGGAGAAATCGAGCACCGCATGATGGATCATCTCCCTGTCGCCTTTTCTGAAGAGGAGCAGAAGCGGAGTTTTGATTAATTTCTTAACTTTATTTCTTAATAAAGACTTAGCGATTTCAAAGTTTCAATTGTCTTGGTGTTTTTTTTTCATTGTAGATGAACGAATTTTAAAAAAAATTATGTTACTGGTCCTTAATTTTTTATACATTAACCTTTGGTATATATATATCATACCTCCCAACTGTCCCTTTTTTGGAGGGACAGTCCCCCTTTTGACAGCTCAATCTGCAGTCCCTCATTTGTACGGCAAAGTCCCTCTTTTCTCAGCACTGAACAGCCAGAAAAAGAAACAAAGTTTCTAACTTAAT
>CM044436.1:50469767-50482182 GCA_024363595.1 Xenopus borealis | reverse complement strand
TATATATATATATATATATATATATATATATATATATATATACTTATAGTACCATACACCCACAATTTAACACCCTTGGCATGTTTGTGCAGGAAAACTGCAGCACTAATTCTGAGCAACAGTTGATCATTTGTTTATCAAAAATACTGTCTTAAACATCTTATAAATTCAATGGAATATTTCATAGATGTCTATTCAATGCTCAGTATCTGAAAACAAAATTATTTGATTGTATTCTACCACTGTCACTTTTCATATTATCGATATAAAGGGTTTGATGCTATATTGATACCATAACATGATACCATATATAAGGAAACCTAACACTGTACATTCACAAGGGAGGGATGTTTCAGCATTAGAGAACAAAAAAAAATAAGATACTGGACATTCATACAAGTGACATAATCTGTAATAAACAGTCGAAAAAGTCTTCCTCCTTCTTTCACAATGCTTCAAACTAGGCCTGTAGCAGAAAACTTGCCTTGATCCCAATTAGGCAGGTTGCTTAAACTACCTGAGCCTCAGGGACCAAAACTGAACTCTAATTTTTTCTGGTAGGGGACAGTTATGGCAAATAGGCTGGGGACATGGGTAGCATGGCTTAACCAGTGCAGTCAAATAGTGTACACAAACATATGACTCTCTGGCATCCTTCTGTAAAATCTACATCTACCAGCATGGAATTAATAAATATTGGTTAAAATACTAATATGGAAAAATAATCCCTGTTTGTAAGTATGTTCATATTTTTTTCTAGTATAAATCATAAACACCAAAGCTCATAGACAATCCATATCAATGCATAAACCTTACAACAATTATTTAGGAATATCCATGGTGTCTGTCCATCTTTAATTTAAAGGTATTTGTCGAAAGAAGCTATGCCCCTCAGTTCAATATGTTATGTGATCCATCATACTGTATAAAATAAAGTGAAGACGCTCTAAACCCCAAAACGAAATTTTTCTAGAGAATGCTTCTTTGAGAACTTTTGACATTTGAATTTATTTGGTATTATTATTGGTTTTTGAGATGTTTGCAGGACTATGGTTCACTGGCTACACAGGAAGTGCAAAGAAAGTGCATAGACTGTTAGGGTAACTTAAACTTAGAACTTCAAAGAAAGTTGCTGAGCTAAAAGCATGATAACTACGAATACAGTATCTCAGAAACCACACAAAAATAGAAAATGTAAACTACATAGAGTGCTCAGAGGACCGTTGTAAATAACATCTATGGAATTACAGGTTATAAAGCAATACATTACATTGACTTTTGTTAGTATGTTCCCTACTCTAAATAACGAGGGTAGAATTCGGCCTTGATGTTTATTCTATAAAATACACGAATGATGTTTATTCTATAAAATACACAACTACAAATAACGGTGGTCTCTTCTACCTAGCATACCTTTTAGATACAATGTGTTCTAACTGGATCACAGTTATTCTGGCATGCTGGGTAAATGATTAAAAAATATAGCAGCCTGCACTAGAAAAGACAAGGGAATTACTCATCCCCCACCTTTAGAACCTAATTTAATGTGCCCAGTGCATTTAAAGATGAAATGATCTGGCCAAGTACATAAGGAGCTGACATGGGTAAAAACCCCACATTCTGAGCTTCAAAGTACTGTATGAAGTTTTAGCACAGTGGGATCCTGACAACTACCCTACTTTTTATATCTATTCATATGAAATGAAAGAAAAAAAACAAAACGCTACAAGCGTTTCATCCCAAAAGAATTCACATATGGATCTGTAAATATACCAACCTGTTCTTTAGGGTATATTTCTACTTTGGAGCTGCATCATAATTTTCTGCTGACTTTTGTATTCTGGGAGCCCCTCATTACCAAAGCGCAAGACCACAAACACCTCCTGTTAGGCACATCATCCCCCGCTGGGTCTGTTTCCTCTGGTTAACACACATTGCTGTCCTATCTTTACCAGTAAACAAGGCAATTGCATAACATAGTGGTATATTTAGATGTGTGAGTCCCACTTACACAGAACAATATAGTGGTATAGATACAAAAAATTTTGATATTCACACGTATTTACTTTTTATCCTCACTCTCTCTCTCTCACACTCTCTCTGTCTATATATATATATATATATATATATATATATATATATATATATATATTTGTTGTGAAATCTTGCTGATAGATGATACTCATAATGAAACAAATCCCCCATTAAAGGAGAATGGGTATAAAAAAAGTATCAATGAGAACCACTTTCTGAACTGTAAAGAGAAAACAAGCATACCCTATCACACGAATGCAGCCTAATAACCAGTTTAGGAAAAACAGCCATGTAATGATCTCATGCAGCTCAATGTGTAGAATAATTGTATCTGTGCATGTTTGGCCCCAAAGAACAATCAGTTTATCTAGTCCATCTCTGATGCAATCCCACCCAATGCAAGATGACAGAAAACCTGTTTCAAGGTGCAACATTAAACCTTCCCCGTTTCACACCTGACAGCAGTACATAATTAGCAGGATCCGTTTGATTGGATCTTTATTAGTTGCTTTTTTTCTAAAATGAATTGCACATTTTCTTTGTTGGTTATGAGAACGAAAACACTGAGTTCAATTTATTACTGATAGGGGTCAAAATTGTTCGGTAGCATGAATAACAGGATTAACCTGAGAGGTATTTTACATTATGCTGAGAGCAAATCTTTAGGATCAGCCTTTAATGCTATTTCAAACATCTGAAAAAAGTCATAAAGAGGGCAGTGAAATACCTTTTCTGGTATTTCAAACATCTTTAAACAGTCACAAAAAGAGATGCGGCAACTTGAAGGGTCACAAGATGGCTGTCACTTTTATCTGTTTTTGCTTAGTAGTAATTTCTGTCAAGAGGTAAGACGTCAGTTAAAGATGCCGAAAACAGCACATAAAATTTATATATATATATATATAGATATAGATATATAAAATATATATCTCAACCAAAAAAGTTACCACATTCATTTGGGAACTGGTGAAAATACATGATTTATTAAAAAAAGAAAAAAAAACTTTTGAGCACTGCTGTGCTCTTGCTCAGGGACCAACACTGGATTTTTTCAATAAATCACTTTTTTGGTTTATTTTTACTTTTTTACTAGTATGTGGAACAGCTGACCTATTTAGTAAAGGGTAGGGTGGTGCACTCCACTAAATCATTATTTCATGGCAGGGTGTTGCCTTGTGTGTCATAGATAGGAATCCCAGTAAAAGATGCACTTCTGGACTTCAATTTATGGTGAAAAATAGGTGAAATTTATTGTCAATGTTTCAATCCCTTTTGGGACTTTTCTCATAAAATGTCTTCAGAGAGGTCACAAAAGGGACAGAAACATTGACAATAAATTTGATCTTTTTTCACCATAATAAGCAGTCCAAGAGCGCATCTGTTAACAGATTCCTTTATATATACAGTGTATATGTACATATACTATATATTACTTATAATAATAATCAATATAATAGGTACAGCATCCAATATCCTTGCTGATTACCAAAGTAATGTTATTATGGAACATATTGCTTGCTTAAAATTGCAAGATAAAGTTACCCTATACCACCTATGTGATTTGTTTAAAGTAGTGCAATAGCTGTCAGATTAGACACAGCAGTGTGTGTGTGTAATCTTTTAAATTCATATCTATTGTAACGTTTGGGTGGCTCATACTGGGATTTGCACCACAAATGCAGGCCAGTGAAATAAAATTTTTTTTTTATTTTGAAATCAAAAGGCTTCCGGTAGCAACCAATGGCAACAAAAAACAGGTTTGACTTAATACAAGACAAGTCCAAACTAAGAGTAGTTTTTTCAAACTGAACAGCTAGTTACCACCACGTAAAACTCATACACCCTCACACACCCACCTGCTGCTCACTTGCATTGTCTGCCTGGGTGATGGAAACAAATAATTTAATAGTTCCATGAAGTACAGCACTCAACATGTCTTGTGCAAACAAAAATAAGGTTTTTTTATCCCATTTATTTCTATCTATTTTGTAAATCTCTTGCCTCTGAGATAGTCAGACTCTGAAATCTGGAATGTCAGAAGGCTTTTATTTTTAATAAAAAAAATATTGAATTATGTGGTGGTGCCAGCTCTGCCGTATATAACTCATAGTATTTCAATAACGAAGCTACATAGTATTTCAATAAAGAAGCTACAATATTTAGGAGTTCTTGGCAAAGCTTATTCAATTGATGTTTTGGCTGGAGATGGAAAAAGATGTGAAACTGCATAAATAGCAGAAAACTAACTGTTATTGTGTGTGTAAATATATATATATAGTAATAAGCAAATTAGCAGGAAGGAGGAGAGATAGAATCTTGGCAAGTAGCGTGAAAACTCTTCATGTGTGAAGAAAATGAGAGAAAGACTGGAATACTGGATAAAAAATATGTGATGAGAAGGAATGAACATTAAGAAATCTGTTGGTTTGGGAAGGCTACTATAATTCTATATTTTCCATTGGAAACTCCGGAAAAATGTGTGAATGTCTTTTTTTTTTGGGCCCATATATCAGATGTATGGTGCCATAAGTTAAAAAATGCAATGGTGGATAACCTGTACTATTCATTATGTAACATTCTGTTTTCAGATAATTTCTAAAGTATTTCCATTAAAATTTTGTTTGTATTTCCATTAAAATTTTGTTTGTATTGCCATTAAAATTTTGTTTGCCTGCAATTAATATCCCTAGACCACAAGTGAAATCACTAGAAATAAATTTCCCATTTCAATGGAGAAAGGAATTAGTTGATTATCTGGGTATTAAACTTACTAACACCTGTGCTTTATTATACAAATGCAAATATAAACCAAACCAATGTATGAAAGGTTGTTTAAATTACTGGCTAATTGGTATAAATTGTCGATTTCTTGGTTTGGACGGATAGCCACATCCCGCATGGTGATACTACCTAAAATCCTGTTTAGAGCCTTGCCATCTCCTATATCTAAGAAGGATATTGACCTACTACAAAGAAAAAGCTTAACTTTATCTTGAATAATAAGTATCATAGAATCAATAAATCAACACTATACCAACCACCATCTGTCACGGTCGGCACCCTGAACCCAGAACCGATGTCAAGCACCCTGGTCTAGGCTCGTACTTCTGCCTATAACAGCCGCCTTTCACCTTGGGAGGAGCCCTCGGCTAATCGGATGCCGCCAGGTCTTAAAACGAGAGGTGCAAGACGAGGGGTTCTGAGCAGACAAAGGGGCACGACTGTATAGAAAGTCTTAAGGCCTAAGGTCACAGTACAGGTGAGATAAGCAGATTCGTGGTCAGACAGGCAAAGGATCCTTCAACAGGCAGGAATCAAACCAGGAGGTCCATCAAGGGTTAAGCAGAATCAAGGTCGGTTTCAGGCAAGGGTCAGGTTTTCAGAGGACAGAGTAGTCAAAATAGCCAGGCAGGGTCAAACACAGATAGTCAGGAACAGATAAGAGGCTTTACAGCACAGTACTAGGCACCAGGAAATTAAACCTATCACGGGCAGCGCATTGCAGAGAAAAATCCCTTTAAATACTTTTGAATTTGGCGCCATTGTGCGCTGACGTAATCACGCCAGCGCCTATAAAAGGCGGCACGCACTAGGAAGCCGGCAAGCTAAGAAGAGGAAACCACAAAGGATTGAACTTCTGAGGGTACGGATAAATTAATAAGATGAGATATACTGTAATTTCTGTGATTTTTTCTTTCTACCTTGCTTGTGGTAAATGACTGTACTGTACTGAGCCCTGTCCAAATAACTGCCACATCTCCTTGTACCTCTTTTTTTTTCTTTTTCTTTTTCTGTTCTGGTAATTCTTTTGAATTATTTACAAATCTTTTCTCGTTACTTTCTTAATGCATAAATGAAAAAAAAAAATTCATAAATAAAGAGATTTAAAAAAACATTTTTGTTTGACTGTCATCATTATTAAAATGAGGAGGCCATCTACTTCCTTGCCCCTCCTGTGCTGCTACAGAAGCTCTGAAGAAATGTCTAAGTTAAAGATCAATCATTCTTTTTGTAGTTGAACTTGACAGGACTTTATCAAAGTAGCATGTCAACCTACATTTTTCCCCCTTCAAAGGTTTACCTTTTTGAACATAAAAGATTTTAGGTTAAATGAAAATAACTGAAAGGACAAGTTATTCAACTCAAATTTTGTAATTATATAATAGCAAGCAAACCAAAAAAAAATACTCTGACTACTTCTCACAAGGTGTGAAAAAAAGACAAATTTCTCTTAAATTTCCCCCATTTTTCCCAGTTAATAAATCATGAAAGATTGTTAGGGTTGTAGAGTTCAGGCCCAACAGAAAACAAGAACACTTGTCAGCAAGAGACAAGTTGGCCCGTGGGACCAGCACCTGAATGACCTCAATGACTCCCCATTATAACACATCACTTTTCTCCTCCAACCACACATTTCCTCCTCCTCCTATGACCTCAGATCTCTTTCATCTCTCTTTGTGTAAATTAATTTACATAGAGCCCTGGAAATTCCTACTGCTGATAAAAGGATTGCACCATAACATGCAGTCTGTTGGTGTTACAGATAGAATTAAAGCTTAGGCTGAGCTTATACATACAATTTAGAAAAATAAATTAGCTGTAAATAGCATGTCACAAAATGAAGACTAAGGGTTTTTGCAACGCTATTTTTTTAAGAACTGCATTGGCATACATTTGATATATTATGTACAGAGAAAGGTGCCTTTGTGTTATCTCTCTGACCAATCTTTTACTGCCCAGTCCTATGTTGACTGGTGAAGCATAGTTGTTTGTATTTAAAGGATACATAAAAAGGGAGCGGAGACTTCACCACTAAAGCTGAGTGAAAAAGTCTGCTGCATATGGTGGCAAAGGCCCAAAGGTTATTTTCTCAATCTTATTCTTTTTTAAACAAAATATCCAATTGGGTTTGCACAGATGAGCATTTCTGATTCCAACCATGTAATGGGAATTGTGGCGAGGCCACATAAGCCCGGGCCTGCCTCGGTTTCAGAAATAGGATATGTCATACAAACATACAAGGACGACTACATAAGATCTAGAACTTAGAATATGAGCAGAGTATCATGTTCAAATCCAAAAAATTGTTTTGCACACATTTGAATTATGCATTAAAAAACTCAAATGTATTGTATTTATTATGGGCAAAAACTCGAATGTAAAACTTTGGCATCTAAAATTTTGCAAGTTCATGTAGAAGTCAATTGGGGGAATGTAATGTAAGTTATAACGGAAAAACTATTCGCAACGCGGAAAGTTATGCCTCTCTATGAACAAATTTTGCTCTGCACGAATTTAATATAGCTTTTGCAAACCCGGAAACTGTTTAACGTCCACTTCTGACAATGGAAGAAAGTTTGCGAATTTTATTGCTTGCGCCAATGCACAGTCAATGTAATAAAAATTCTTACTGAAAAAGTTATGTTTGCTCCAAAAGATTACGACACCTTCAAGCACTTCTTAAGAGTGTGCAATTAAAATTCACAGTGCGCAATAAAGTTCGGAGGAAACTGCTTTCTAGCAGGCTGTTGTTTTTCCTTCTCAATGTAACTGAATAGTACACAGTGGGACATGGGTTTTTACTACTGAGTGCTGTTCTTAGATCTACCAGGCAGCTGTTATCTTGTGTTAGGGAGCTGCTATCTGGTTACCTTCCCATTGTTCTCTTGTTAGGCTGCTGGGAGTAAAGAGTGATTGAAGTTTATCAGAGCACAAGTCACATGACTTGGGGCAGCTAGGAAATTGGCAATATGTCTAGCCCCATGTCAGATTTCAAATGAAATATCAAAAAATCTGTTTGCTCTTTTGAGAAATGGATTTCAATGCAGAATTCTGCTTGAGCTACATTATTAACTGATGCATTTTGAAAAAAACTTTTTTCCCATGACAGTATCCCTTTAATTACATTCCCCCCCAATGGGAGTTGTCCTAGGCAAAACCGAAGCCTTTTTTTTTACATTTGAGATTTTCCAGTTTTTCTGAGCTTGTAAACTTGTATACATTGGAGTTATTTAAGTTTCCATGGTTGTATTCAAGCAAGTTTTTTTTATATAGGATTGCTTAATAAATAAGCGTTCCAGTTTTTTAAATTGTGAATTTAACCTCACCAATTTGATTTTGAATAAATTAGACCATAAGAGTGCAGTGTTGGCGGTATTATATAATTTATGTGTAACGTATTTAGAGATAGAGTAACAGTAGAGTAGCGCACACTCAAAGTGATGGGGCACGTGCCAAGGTGCACAAAAAAACTTGGTATGACGCAGGGTTTATCAAAAAAGAAAAAAAGTTTAGTTGTAAACCTTCTTCAACCCTGATAATAAATCAAAGAGCATACTGGGAGTACTATAACTATATCTGGGAATTGTAAACACAACATTTTTGTTTTCGATAATATTAACCCATTGTCTGTGGGCATATTGTATTAGGGGCCCATTAACAACTGAAAAAAATTTTTTTGCATGAATCATGAAACATTTGTAGTTTTCCTATTTATCTAAAAATCTCTAAAAACTTAAAAATGTGAAGTGAAATAACCATGAAAGCCTTCCATGCCACACTTTGCAAAGTAAACGTTGTTGTGGTGCTGGAGAAATCCACTAACATTCAACCTTTAATAAAATGGCCTCCACATGTATTAATTAGTGAACATCTGTTAGCTTGCTTTTTGGCCTTTTGCAAGACAGATTGCCAGTTCTTGGGAGTTCATACATTACACTTTTTTTTCTGTTTGCTACTACTAGGCTTGGTTGAACCCAGCAAAGTGTTAAACATTAAACTGCATGGGGATGTTATCGATTGCTAGAGCAGCCCTGTTTACAGCCTTATTATATACTAGTACATACTAACACTATTACTGGGAGCTGATGTTAAAAATATGTTTATTATTAGGGCAATAGACTATGGGATTAAAATTGCAGGCAACCGTTTTGTCACCGAAGCTCAAGTCTGATCTGAAAACCAAACACCCTGTCTGGTATCACTATTATATCACACAGTGACAAATAAAATCCTTTTAATTCAATCACTGGCACAGTTACAATATGCAATAACATTTATTTTCTTTTTTGCATTTTATTTCTAGATTACTATCTGCCCTGCCCATGATTAAGGCTGGGGACAGACAGGGAGATTCGGAGAGATTCTGTTGCCTGGCGTTTAATCGCAGGCGACAATCTCCCCGAACTTCCTTCTCCCTGTCCGTCGCTAGTTTAAATGAAAAAGCGCCAGCGCTGTGCACACGCGGCGATTTCCGGAATCGCCCGAAGTCTCCTCACGAAGTAACTTCGGGCGATTCCGGAAATCGCAGCGCCGCGTGTGCACAGCGCTGGCGCTTTTTCATTTAAACTAGCGAAGGACAGGGAGAAGGAGGTTCGGGGAGATTGTCGCCTGCAATTACCGTAAACGCCAGGCGACAGAATCTCCCCGAATCTCCCTGTCTGTCCCCAGCCTAATCGCATTTGAAGCTATTCTAAACCCTAAACATAGGCCCCAAGTTACTGAACTGAGGAAAATGTAATAAACCCTCAATGGGATTTAGAATGAGATGTAAGGATTCTTTCTCCATACATATTAATAACCTATTTTAAGCAAGCTTTCCTGCAACTCTTGACAGTGCATTCACATGTGATTATATAATATTTGATATAAGATCACTGCCTGTGGCTTTCATTGTGTATTGTTATTTCATAAATTTCCTCCACCCTTCTCTTAATGGTGTTTAGCCAAGGACAAACATCTCAGTTAAACCGATACTATTCCAGTTTGGTTTTATTTTTTTCAAAATAAATTATTTTAAAACTAGTCAGCTAGTTTCCTTAACTAATACTAACTAACTAACTAACGTTAATGACTCATTATCCATCAGGAAGAATGTGTTTCGGAATCACAAATCAATGAGGACACAGAGCTATTTTACAATGGTAGCTAGAATCCCAGCCATAAAGATGTGATAGACAATGCCAGAACTAGGGTTAGGAAGAAGAAGCACGTGGGGGCACCAAGCACATACATCTTCTTTTGACTAGCCCTGGTCCAGACCCTTGTTCCCCCACCAGCACTCTCTGGTGCGACTCCAGCACCTGGTGATAGAACCACAGCTTTGCAATGGATATAGTTTAGTTTTTTCCCCAAATGTCCTCTACTTACTCAAACTTTTTTTTATGGATCTGATAATTCATATCTCTTTTCCAACATTTGTTATTTAAAACAAGAATGTTTTTTTTTTTTATGCAATAAAACATATTAATGTCAGCACCCCTTTACATTCAGTTTGTACATAAGCTGGCACACGGCAGGGTTTGATTTCCTGTCACTTTTGTCTCCGGTGACTGTGGGTTCCCCAGGCAGACATCCTCTCTAGTCTGTATAATGTGGGTGTTTTGCTTTACCATTGATCAAATAGATTATATAATGAATTAGCCTTATAAAAAGATATCTACTACTCATACCAATAACTTTCAGTGTAACTCTTCCTCAGGTTTACCCATTTAGGAAGCCATAAAACCGAATTCTCTGTGAAATAAGTGGGCGGGTTTGAGTGAATTTACAATGACGTTATCTAAATACTTAAAACTTTCCTAAGGTCAGAGTTGAGTCAGTAGATTGGTCATACCTTACCTGCCCAGGCACAGAAGGGGTTAACAGAGAGAAGTCCCTGTGTCTGTCTCCTAGTCACTACAATAAACTCTTTAAATGCCAGACAGAAAAGTAATGTAAAAAGTATGACAGTGTACTGTATATATAGAACTGTCTAAACTCTGACACACAGAACTCACCAGCGATTAATATTCCCCCAAAGAACCATATGTAACAGATCAGTGTTGTATAACCTGCAGCTCTTCTGCTGGAGTTAAATGATAACTGGAGCTTTCCAGTTTGGGCATCCCTAATTTACATGCATTTTCCCCCTCATGTTGTACACCAGGGGTGTCCAACCTTTTGGCTTCCCTCGGCCATATTGGAAAAAGAAAAATTATCTGGGGCCACACATGAAATACAAAAAACACTTTTGATCTGTAAAAGTAAAGTAAAATGCACAGAAAAGAACTACAATACCAATTGGATAACCAGATGGAGCTATACACTGGAATATGGGACACGCAAGGCACTGTTGTCACTTCAGCAGCATATTGCGTGTGACCTCACATACAACATGTTGATGTCACACGCTTGATGTAAGGGGCGTGTTTAGGTCTGGTGCCTAGGGCAGCATCTGACCTAAATACAGCCCTGAAAAAAGGCTTCTTGCTTGAGTTCTAACACTAAAGGATGATCACTTAACCTCAAGGCTAACTCCTGTACTGCTATAATAAATTATAGCATGGTGAATGTGGCCAAGACATCTACATCCAGTAGTATTGCTTTGCCTCCAAAAAGGATTATTACTACAGATAAAAAGGAAATCAATTTTTGTAAATTAAATAATATTTAAATGATTTAATATTTAATTCAATTATATATTAAATTAAAATTATATTTTAAAATGGAGTCCAAGACAGATGGCCTTCTTGCAATTGCAAGCTTTCTGGATAATGGGTCCTATACCTGTAGATTTTAGGCCTGTATAGTTCTAGGCTTGGTATATAATGACAATATTTATCTATTAGTTTCTTTTCTATTTAAATGCCAGTTTGTAAACCCTCTGCATGAACATTGGTTGGTTAACAGCGGGAGAATATCCAAGACAACCATAATTTTTTATTTGCATTTGAGGTAATAGGAATAAGGGGGGAGCCATGGGCGATTCTCTTTGAGGAGCCATCTGAGGTGGCTCCTGCAATGCCATCCCCCCTTCCGCAGTGCTTACATTTCTGCACTGGATTGGGTCAGGGATGGGGGCACATTTGTAGTGCAGAGAGCACAATTGTGGGTATCCATTCACTGTTCTGACTTCACACAGACATAAACTGCAGTTTCCTGTCAGGTATACTTGCAGTGGCGAAACTACAGAGGAGGGCAGATTTACTAAATTCACACAAAGGATTCGAAGTTCGATCGAATTTTCAAAAAGATTCGAATTCGAATTTTCGAATGTTTTTGAAGACCACTTCGACCAGTGAATTTTGAAAATTTGATCGAATGATTCAAATAAAATTTAATTCAACTATTCGACTGTTGAAGTACTTCCCCTTTAAATTTTTATCCGACCACCAAGTTCGCCAGCAAAAGCTACCGAATTGGGTTTCATTATTTTTGATCATTAGGGTGCAAACTCAGAAAGGCGGTGAGTTAATCCGCATATAGCGTACATATATACAAAGTCCAACTCTGTTGCACACCTTATTCGAAAACATTAAGCCTGAAATTTATTTGCTCCTTTAAATATTCAAAAGGAATTATGGCTAGGGATGGCGCGAACGTCGGAAAAAATGTTCGCGAA
>CM044436.1:50392023-50445913 GCA_024363595.1 Xenopus borealis | reverse complement strand
GCACTCTCAGGTCTTTTTAATATACGTAAAAATATTTATTGCAGAGCTTACAAACTGATGGTTCGACCTCTTCTGAGGCCTTTCTCTAGATTTTTATTTGCTGTATAAGCTCAGTGAGTTTGGATTTTCCAAGAATAACAACACAGGGTCCTCAAATCAATTCATAATCAGCTAATTTCTTAGTATATCAGAGCAAGCCTCATCTCACAGGGTTCCCTAAGCCCTTAGCTCTTTTGGTCTTCAGCTCACCAAGCATAACCGGGAAGTAAAGGATAACAATGTTCAGGTTCTCAAGTTACGTCATTATACCAGAATCAACATTTCTGTCCTCTGCAAGACCTTTGTGAAGACAGATCATACCTTATCCACTAACGAGCAATATCTATTTTATTCTGTCCTGGTAGAAGCATCTGCTGTAATAAATTTTGAGTTGTTTATATTTGTTTTTATATATGGGGCTAGTTTGTTGAATGTGAAATTCAAGGTTTATTTGTTTTCCTCTCAGGCATTGTAAGGGTCTGCACTTGTACAGTACCTAAAACATACTGGGTGGGCTGAGCAGTTGTTATATGCTTTTAAATCTTACTTTTCTCATTTTATGTGCATAAAATAAAACACATCTCTATTGTAAGCGGCCGTGTCAACATCAGTCCTTTCTTATGTCCCTGCGGCCTGGAGCTGTCATAGTGCAGGGATGTATAAATCATGTTTAGGATATTCCCTTGACAATGACTCTAAAAAAAGCCCTTTTTTTCTAAAGTAGTGGGATACCTGTCAGCTGAACCCAGCAGGTAACATGACAAATTACAACCAATAAAACAACATTTTTCAAACACTGACACCAACCTCCAATTTATCTCTGCAATAAATGGGCTACTCTGCAATGAGGTATCAGATATATTTCCAGCATTGATTAAGAAAACAACAAATGAATTTGCATTATTAATGTACAATTCACCTTAGGCTCAGTTGTCCTTTTCTCTGCGATTTTGATGGCATGATTCTAGGGAAATAATTTATAATATACGCAGTCAACCCACAAGGCGAAGGCCTATGACAAGGTGATCCATGGAATCTGATTTCTGGTCTGACCACTACATTTCTGTCTTTATTCAGTTAAAAATAATCCTAAAATCTATTTCCAATATAAATGGTCAATATGACAATGATAATAGGCAGACATTTACACCTACGCACTCAGTTCCAACCTATGCAGGGCAAATGAGAGGTAATAAGCCTTAGTGGCACTAGCAATCTGTCAGAGACCTGTTCTTAATAGCTTGCAATCCAGAGTGACTAGGTAACAAGCTTGATACAGGGTATGGCTTGCTGGCAAAGCAAGTAGATGTCAGCTCTTTGAGTTATAGATGTAACTACTTTTATTTGGAAAGGTTAATAAAATGGTTCAAGCAAACCAAGAAGAGTGTAAACTGCAAGGAAATCTGAAAAACATTTTTTAAGGGATGTGCTTGATGTTTTGGGGAAAATCTGGTACAGAAGGATAGGGAAGCTTATCTATAACCGAGGGTATGAGGAATAAAAGGGCATGATCTGAAAAAGTTAGGAAGGATCTTGAGGTTAATGTTGAAGAACTGAAAAAAGAAGAAATAGTATAACAAGTGAGTTTAGATACTATATAATATCTTGCATGCACCTGTCTTAATGCGTTGGATCTGGAGCACTAGAACTGGAGACTGGTGTGCGGGGGATTTCAAGAATTTGCACCTTTTTGTTTGGGGAAAACAGGCATGGGGTGGACTAGTGACATCACGGGGGCTAGATGATGTTGGGGGTGGCGTGGTGATGTAGGGGGCTGGGTGTCTGATGTAGGAAGTGGACTGATGTCATGTCAATCACTTCAATCCCTGTCTGGATTTCCTAATTTGAAGGCCCAGGCCTTAGTGGCCAGGCCACAGTGCACTTCCGGTGCACATGCCAAGAAATCTCCCCCCCGGCCACTTATCATGGATCCATCAGGCCCCAAAATGGTTCTGACCATATTTAAATCTTTGGAACAATAGAGAGAACAATAGTGTGAGATACATTAGTTATGAAAGGGATAAGCAATATGTTTTTTTTTTTCTCATACATGTTAGAGTATCAAATTGTGGTAGTCTCGAATATAAATAGAACATTTTTACCTTTCCCCACTCTTGTAGAAGTTAAGTGGATCCATTCCAAAAACTAGTAAAGAATGAACAGAAGAGCTTCATTATATACCGTCTCTCATACTAATGGAAAACACCATGTAACTTGCCACTTACTCTCTTCTTAAATGCACAGGGAATGGGACAGACATGTTTAGTTTCCATTTCTGGGTTAGAAAAAAAGTATATTGCAGCCGTTTTGCACATTATAGGGATTAGTATAAAAATAATGAGATAATCGGGTTAGGGCGCAAAGGCTTGATTATCCCAATTGAATTATATTTTGCACTACTTTGGATAAATTGCAAATGATTTTGACCCACAAGCAAACTACATATATGCATAGTAGATAAGTCAAAATCAGAATTAATTTATCAGCAAGAGAAAATGTTTAATTGTACATCAAAATAATCTGGAAGATTTAGCTTAATTGTAGTTAACATACAACATAGAACACCTTAAATTGCTTATGAATCACAGCAGTTTATATTGTCTTTGCCCAATGGCTATATTTAATACCTACCATATATCTTCCTATACAAGTATAAAATATATAATGAAGCATGCACGAACACTAGAGGTTTTGCCCAATGGCTATATTTAATACCTACCATATATCTTCCTATACAAGTATAAAATATATAATGAAGCATGCACGAACACTAGAGGTCTCACTGAGAAATTCAACACTAAGTAAAGTTCAACTTTCTTAAAGCAGAGAAACCAGAGCGAAGTGTGGCTTCTGTGCTGCTATAAACAATGTGATCTTCCAAGATACACAAGCAGTAGAGTATCACTGTGGGATTCTTTCAGTGGCTTTGTGTTGCTCCAGTGCATGCTGTCAACTTGGTGAAGAAGTAATTGGCTCTCCCTGTAGAGAAGGGGAAGGGGGGAAACATAAAGGTTTGTGGTCCCAAAGCTGAAGGGGTTGAATGACACACAGCCTAATTATCTGGCTGGTTCCCACATGATTCCATTAGACCTGAACATACTCCTCTCAGTATGGCTAACAAAAGAATAGTCCTTTTTTCTAAAGTGAGGTCATCCAGGTGAGGTTGAGTGCAAAAATGGGAATATATTTAGAAGTTATTATAGCAAATTATTGTAAATTATTACATTGACTATTTATGGAGGTGACAGTGATATGATATGTGGAAAAATGGAGAGTTTTGGAAGTTGAACACCATTTAGGGAGTGAATTATAATGTAAATATTTTTGGTATGCGCAATAAATGAATTAAAAAAGCTATGTATACTCCTCTTAACAAGCAACTGAGTGATATGTAATGAGCTGAAGAACTTCTCTATAATAAGATTGTTTCAAGACACTGAACCTTAAACAACTCCACTCCACTACTCCACTACTTGTGGCAGCCAAGCAGTTAACCAAAAAGAGGATTTGTAAGTATCAGAGCTCTGGGCATTAACATCCTAAGGGACTGTATTTGAGGACAATTTAGGAATTGTGCATAGGAGTTTATGGAGGCTTCCAGGTCAGCCAAACAAGAAATGACACGTAACAAATCCAATGGGCTTCTTTTATACACCTGCAGAACACATAATACTGGTTCAATGAACAGTCAGAAATAAATGATCACAGAGATTCATTCCTTCTCAATCAGAGGTTAGGAAACCAGAGCTTTTACAAAATTTAGAGAAAAAAAACTTTATTCTGACACACATTATCCCATCAATGCTTCTTTGATACCAAGGATTTTGTTATAGAAGTTAAAACCCTCTCCACCCAGATCTGATACAGGTATGGGACCAGCTATACAGAATATTCAGGATCTAGGGGTTTCTGAATAAGGGATCTTTTGCAATTTGTACTTTAAAGGGATACTGTCATGGAAAATCAATTAATAGTGCAGCTCCAGCAGAATTCTGCACATGGGGCTAGACATATTATCACCAGTCATGTGACTTGTGCTCTGATAAACTTTAGTCACTCTTTACTGTTGTACTGCAAGTTGGAGAGATATCACCCCCTCCCTCCACCCCTGCAACCTAACAACAGAACAATGGGAAGAGAACCAGATAGCAGCTCCCAAAAGAGCTGCCTGTAGATCTAAGAACATCAATCAATAGTAAAATCCAGGTCCCACTGAGAAACAACAGCCTGCCAGAAAGCAGTTCCATCCTAAAGAGCTGGCTCATGCTGAAAACACATGATCAGGCAAAATGACCTGAGATGGCTGCCTACACACCAATATTATAAATAAAAAAATACATACTTGCTGGGTCAGGAATGAATTTTTATATTGTAGAGTGAAATATTTGCAGTGTAACAGTGTAATTTAGAAATAAAAACTAAATCTAAATCTTGCTGTTTACAATCCAATAATGTACAATTTGCAGAGGTGGGCCAGACCGGGCGCATGTCCTAGGCAACCCAGCATGCCCCTACTTCCTCTATCGAGCGTATGCGATGTGGTATGGCTGGTGGCCCAGCACATCCAAATCATTGGGCCTGAAGCACCTGCCTCTTCTGCCTATGTCAAGTTTCAGCCCTATTTGAAAGTATTTGTAAACCAAGGACAAAAAATGTATCTATATTATAAAGAGATCTGATATCAGTGGTCCCTATTATGCAGTTGAAATATATTACAGAGTGGCATAGAGAACTGTGTAATCCACAACTGGAGGAAGTATGGGAAGATATTTTACAGCAACCAATAAGATGTTCCATTAAATGCAGTTCCAAAAACCTAATTTAAGGTATTATTAAGGTGGTACATGGTCCTAGTGAAAATAGCTTAATAGTTTCCTGGTCTTACTCCCAATTGTTTTAGAGGTTGTAATATGCCAGGTATAATGGACCACATCTGGTGTCCCACTGTGAAACATTTATGGATACAAACCTATTAAATGGTAGACACAATTTTTGTACTTTCTTTGAGAAAAGTCCCTTATTGTGCCCTTTTAAATAAGCCAATAGATGCTTTTACTAACTCACAACTTTTATTGATAACCACAATTTGTAGCACTACTAAATATGTTATTGCCAAGTCATGGTGAACCCCCACAACATGGTGTAAGTTAGGGTAGACAATATAATGGTGTTTTTTTTAGAAGATTAGAAAAAGAAGTTGAAAAAGAAAATAAAGATTCATGAAAAAAACTGTTGTCAGGCTCTGCTGGGGTTTGATCCTGGGACCTATTGATTGCTAGTCCTTATTTGCTCTTCTGATGGGTTTAGCTATTTCGCCCCAGCATCCTTATTGGTGGATTGTGGTCAGCCAATCAGGACTGGCCCTGTCCTATATAAGGACTGCCCCCCCCCCACTACCGGTGACTGAGCATTGTTCAATATTGAGGCACTGCCCCTAGCTCTTGTCCCTGCTCTGCCTCCTGCTTGTCCCTGCTCTGATTCTGTTCTTTCCCTGCCCTTGTCTTGTTCTTGTGTTATCCTTGCTCTGCCCTTGTTCTGCTCTTGTTTTTCTTTTCTGTCCTGCTCCTGTTCCAGACCAGTACTGTACCCTCCAGGCCAAATCAGTTTTTACAGTCACTCACAGACATTTTGATGGTATTCCTAGCAAACTTACAAGCATCAACACTTTTTGAATTCTGCTCCAATTGATCAAGTATCAGAATAATTTTTCCCTGCTGGAGAAGAAAGATACTTCTCAGTTTTGCTGGCATTTCTAAAAGAAGTTGTGCCAGCTCCCCTGCAGCAATCTTTGTCCCCTGTTCCAGGGCCTGCTCCCCACTAGCAGTCTGCCCTAGCAGGGTCAGACTGGGGGGCCCGGGGGCCCATTGGGACTGCTGTCTTAGCCCCCACTGTGCCATGCATAAGCATAAGGTTTTTGCTGTGACCGACTGAAGAAGAAAGGTTGCTGCAGGAAAAAGACATGCAGGGTGCCCATCTAGGTTGGCCCAGTCCAACCCTGTGCCCTAATTCCAGGGATGGCTCACCAGTAGCAGTCTGTCTCAATTACAGGGCTGGCATATCCTTTGCCCCCAGGGGACGGGCCTCTACCGTGTCCTGTACCACAAAGGTTGGGGCCTCTGCCTTGTCCTGGTCTTCGCCTGCTCAGTCATGCTCCTGTCAGTACAGTATCTGCTCCTACCTAAAAGGCTCATCTCCCCCCTCTTTAGCACCGCCTACCTATCCATGACAGAAGTCTATGATAGATGAACTTCCAATAATTTGGAGTGTGAATGGCTCACAAGGTACATAATTACCTGTTTCAGAAAAAGAAAAGTGTTATTGGATATGGTGTGAGAATAAAGATTCTTAAAAGTATGTAAAATTATTTGTGTGTATGTCTGCATGGAACCAAGGTACAGGGGTGATTAGCCACAGGTGATATTCAGTATGCCCAGTGCCAAATAATACAGAATGCAAAAACTGTTGCATTCTAGCAGTTGTTGTATTGTGTACATTTGTGGTTTTTCAAAGTCTACCCAGCACATTATGTATTTTTATTTTCATGCTAATTAAAAAGTATAAATTGTTAAACAGGAAAAATAGTCCAATAAAGCCACTAAAACGGTATTTCTTCCAGTATTTACATACAACTGTTTTCAACTCAACCAAAACCTAGACCGAAAATTGCTGCATTTGCAGTTGTGTTGTGTCCCTGCCAAAGCTGATGCACATAATAACAGATACAACAGAAAGATGTTTAATTCTCCCCATGGCCTGTGTTGGCAGCCAGTGTTGATTGGGCACAGCAGGAGAAAATGTTGGAGAAAATGTCCACAGCAGAGCTGGAATGGATTAGATCATTAATGTACATAATGCATATTTACTCATATAGTGTGCTGCTATTAGAACATTTATACATCTTATCTAGGGATGGCGCGAACCGCGGAAAAAAAGTTCGCGAACATGTTCGCGAACTTCCGGAAAATTGCGAATGGTTCGCGAACCCCATAGACTTCAATGGGAAGGGCGAACTTTAACAGCTAAAAAAGACATTTCTAGCCAGAAAAATGATTTTAAAGTTGTTTAAAGGGTGCAACGACCTGGACAGTGGCATGCCAGAGGGGGATCAAGGGCAAAAATGTATCTGAAAAATCCATTGTTGACACACACTGCGTTTTGTGCTGTAAAGGGAAAAAAGTCACTCAGGTGGTGGTTGTGGACACTGTAATATTATTGATATTTAGACAGAATGTGAACAAGCTCACACAGCTAGATGGCAGTTGTTTGAAGAACACACTGGGCAAAAAATGCCTACAGGGCAAATAATGGCTACAAGGTCAACGTATACACTACTACAGCGGTGGATACGGATTACGTAAAATATATTATGGCTGCTTGAAAAAAGTCACTCAGGTGCTTTTTCTGGAGAGGGTAATATTATGGATATTTAGACAGAATGTGAACAAGCTCACACAGCTAGATGGCAGTTGTTTGAAGTACAGTAGATTACTAGCCAGCAAACTTACTATCCACTGTCCCTGAAATCACTAACAGGCAGCTCTCTCCCTACACTAGCTCTTCCAAGCACACACAGGCAGAATGAAAAAACGCAGGGCTTCAGTTTTTATAGGGAAGGGGAGTGGTCCAGGGGGTGTGGGGGTGGTCCAGGAGGGAGAGCTTACTGATTGGCTGCCATGTATCTGCTGGTCTGGGGGAGAAATGGCAAAAAAAAAGCGCCAACTAAGGCGAACCCAAATTGGCGAACATCGCGCGACGTTCGCGAATTTCCGGCGAGCACGAACAGCCGATGTTCGCGCGAACAAGTTCGCCGGCGAACAGTTCGCGCCATCCCTAATCTTATCCATACTGGCCTATTTTACAAGAGCAACAACTGATCAAGTTTTTAGCAAATTACAATGAATCCCTAGAATGGATATATGTGTTATTAACAATCACATAAAAGTTCAATTATTTGAACTTATTTAGAAATTTCAGCTTGACAACAGTGTAAAAGCATTTTTATAATTTCCTCAAGACTGATTCAGGAGCTTATAGACTCTACTATGGAGCTCTCAGGAATGTTTTCCCAACTGTATATCTGCCAGACATCTATTCGGAAGGTATAAAAATCTCATCAAGCGAAGACTGCATCCCACTTTCTGACGTGCTCATTTAGCTTGGCTTATCTACAAAAAGATGCATAAACATCTGAACTTCCAAAAAAAACTCCTCCTATACTTTGTTCTGTTATGAAGTGATGGATTCTCTTGGACTTTAAGTCCCTCTGTTTCCTCTAGTGCAGGGATCCCCAACTTTTTGAGGCTGTGAGCAACATTCAGAAGAAAAAGGAGTTGGGGAGCAACGCTAGCATGAAAAATGTTCTTGGGGTGCCAAATAAGTGCTGTGATTGGCAATTTGGTAGCCCCTATGCGAATTGGCAACCTGTATTGAGGCTCTGTTTAACAGTAAACCTGGTTCTTATACAACCAAAACCTTCCTCCAAGCCTGGAATTCAAAAATAAGCTCCTGCTTTGAGGCCACTGGGAGCAACATCCATGGGGTTGGACAGCAACACGTTGCTCACGAGCTAGTGGTTGGGGATCACTGCTCTAGTGGGTGATTCACAGATTCTCTGAAAAGCAGAGGGACTTCAAGTCCCAGAATGAGTAAGAAAGGACAAGAAATGTACTGTAATAAAATGTGCATCCATCAGTCTGCTACAAAACAGCACATGAAAGCCAGTGATGGTCTATGTGCACGATTTTTCCCATACCTGACACATGACAACTGACTCTTGCTACATCCAGACTTCGTCTCCCTCCTACTAATTGTGAGACATAGCATTTTGCCTGTGGTAGAACCCAAAAATGATGTCCCATTGATTCACTGGAATTGCTGCACCCAATGGATATTGGTGGGCAGGAATGTTAAGGCTCTTTTGGCCCACAGGAGAGGAGATTGTGTTCTTCTTGGTTCCTGCAAATAAGTAACAATGTAAACATGATTTTACCCTGCATTAAAGGGAATATATACTCTGCTTTTTGACATAAGCTTTTTCAGTTAGGCCTATGTGGAAAAGGTAAATAAACCCTATCTACACTTCCATATAAATGCTTATTCTTTTTTTTTTCAGACATACATGATTCCACAGACTGAAAGGAAACCATGATAGTCAGTCACTGCTCACATGGAAAATTACCCAACCCACCTCCCACCTTAGTCCTTCACCTTGATCCATTGTGAAGAACTCGATTCTTGGATCTTAAGGGAAGGGTTGCATGAAACTAAGGGGAACTGGGAAATCGTTCTTATGAGTCACAGACAAATCATTAAAAAAATTGAAAGCTTTGAGTTTTGGCGATACTGTGTAGTGGGATGCTTTAGTCACCCATATACCATGAGACAGCTCCAACATGTTTTTCTTGTTAGATTTCATGTTATTATTTTTGACCCAAGGCAAGAAATTTTCTCCTCAAGCATAATGTAGGTCCCCTACTGCTCGTACTAATTATGCTTATTTTAGTTGTTTGTTTATAGTTCCATAACTATATAACACATCTATATACTACTATTAACTGTTAATATACTATATTAACACATCAAGATAATGTATTATTTACATGGGCATATATAGTATTTATATGGATACATTTTACATGAAATTCATGTTTATTAGAAATAAAAAATACATATACTGCAGAATATATAGTGGAAATCTCCTCTTTCAGGTAATTTACTCAGTCTGGCTCATTCACTTCTGCAGTGTCCTGGAATATTCTAATTATATCTTAACCGCGACCTCTTTGTTCTGCACAAGGTGTCTCCTTACTGCATCTTTCCATCTGGAGAGAACAGGCTCATACAGACAGGACGGTGTGACCTAGCAAGGTTGGACTCCACTGTAGTTCTGTAACAGCTTGTAAAACTCAATTCCCCCTCAACTCTTCTCCTGTACTGCAATGGACTTTTGCTCCCTCAAACACAAAAAGGCTACAAAACCAGAGCGCACATAAATGAATTTTTCTTATTCCACACTATGCCTTTTGTTTCTTTGTTTTAGTTTGTATATTAAATGTACAAATGCCATTGTAGGGCTCACCTATTGTACAGCTCTGATGACTATGTTACTGCTTTATAAATACAAAATAATATTTGTGGTAATTAAGTAAACTTTTAAGAAAACTTCCACATCATTACAACATTCCATATCTATGGTATTATAGGGCACATGTTTTATCATAGACTGCATAGACAATATAAAATTAAACAAAGGTCTACTTTACAGCAGAAGGTGTAAAACATTTTTCATGAAAATGACAATAAGGGGCAAAAGGACAAAAAAATGTGCTGAAGGAAAGGAAATGTGCATCCATCAGTCTTAAAGCCTTAAAGTATTCTGACTTCCATGGTCTGTGCACAGATTCTGTCTTCAAGTCCCAGAACCTCTAAGCTGTTTTAATTTGAAAAAATGCATGTAAGAGTTACTGATATTGCATATGCAAACCTTTCCATACTGTGGTATTTCCTACACCCACATACCTTTCCTTTTGCAAGCCAGTGAGGGAGGACAACATGTTCAAACTCTAAGAACAATTTCAGTGTTTACTGTTTGAGAACTTATTTTCACATTAATACCCTCTACCCTATACTTCAGGGTACTTCCCATGAACTGCTTTTATCTTGTTCTTACTCAACCTCCAGATTATATCAAATTATTTGCAAATTACCGTTTTTTTTTATTTCCAAAAATGCACAAAATGCATATAACTATGCAAATATTACATAACTTACTAAATATCTGATTGTAAATAATGATTTAAATGTAAAAGAAGAACAAATTCACACCCAAATGATCAAAAATAAATCAGATGTCCTCTACAAAGCCCTCTGCATAATGAGCAGCAGCTTATCTAAATGCCTAATAGGCTCTGTCACGGTCGGCACCCAATACCAGAACAAATGCCAAGCACCCTGGTCTCAGCTCGTGATTCACCAGTAGTGTGACCGCCTTTAGCTTCGGGAGGAGCCCTCAGCTACTCAGATACCACCTGGACTTAAACTAGAGGTACAGGGCAGGAGTTCTGGCCAGCAATGGGGCACGACTGTATTTTCAAGTCTTTAAGACCAAAGGTAACGGTACAGACAGGAGTTGGCAGATTCGTGGTCAGACAGGCTGGGTCGAGGCAGGCAGATAGCTAGGATTGTCAGGAAGGCAAGGATTAAAACCGGGTAATAAATCAGATGAGGATCAGAATCGGTAGTCACATAACAGGCACGGGTCAGGATACAGATATCAGAGTAGTCAAGAGTCAGGCAGGAATCATGATCAAACAGAAGCTTTAAAGCACAGATACAAAGCACCAGGAAATAAACCTATCACGGGCAATGCAAAAATAAAAAAGTCCTCTTTAAATAATAAAAATTTTACGCTATTGCTCGCTGACGTCATGACGTCATCGTGCCTGCGCCTTTAAAACTCAGAAGTGCGCACACGCACACACTAGAGCAGGGGTGTCCAAACTTGGCCCTCCAGATGTTAAGGAACTACAAGTCCCACAATGCAATGAAGGAGTCTGACAGCCACTGTCAGGCAAATGCATTGTGGGACTTGTAGTTCCTTAACAGCTGGAGGGCCAAGTTTGGACACCCCTGCACTAGAGGAACCAGCGGCAATGGAGCGGAGCAGCGCAGAAGTTGTCCCCGCCGCACCACTAGACCACCAGGGTGAGTCTTGACATTACCCCCCTCTCCAAGGGGGGCCACTGGACCCCCAGGCTTCCCAGGAAACCTGGAATGGAACTGCCTCCTGAGGCGATCAGCATTAATGTCCCCAACAGGAACCCAAGAATTCTCCTCAGGGCCGTAGCCCTTCCATTTCATCAGATACTGGAGCTTACCCCGTACGAGAATCAAGGAGCTCCTGGACTTCAAACGCTGGATGACCCTCAACCAATATTGGAGGAGGAATAGAAGACTGGCGAAGATGTGAAGCAGGATTAAGGAGGGAGACATGAAAGGTGTTAGAAATTTTGAAGTTATCAGGCAGTTTGAGGCAAACAGACAGGGGGTTAATGATCTCAACAATAGGATATGGGCCAATGAATTTAGGCCCAAACTTAAGAGAAGGTACCTTCACTTTAATGTTTTTGGTAGAAAGCCAAACTGAATCACCCAGGGTAATATTTCAGACCAGGAGGATTGATTATTAGAAACATTATCTTAAATATTGCTCAAGAGATTGGTTTACCCTTTTCGTTTGCCCATTGGTCTGGAGATGATAGGCAGTAGAAAGGGAAAGATTGATACCCATTAATGAACAGAATGCTCTCCAGAATTGAGAAACAAACTGCACTCCTCTATCTGAAACAATGTTAAAAGGGAACCCATGTAACTTAAAAATATTAGAAAGAAATAACTCAGCCAAAGTTTTAGCAGAAGGGAGGTGAGGAAGAGGGATGAAAATGACTAATTTTACTGAATCTATCCACTACGACCCAGATTACTGTTTTCCCCTGGGAGGGGGGGAAGATCTACAATAAAATCCATAGAAAGATGGGTCCAGGGTCTATCAGGGATAGGAAGTGGTTTCAGTAACCCTTGAGCCAGTCCCAGAAGGTTTAGACCTCTGACAAATGGACACGATTTAACAAAATCTTTCACATCTTGTTTAAGAGAAGGCGTGTTGAGCCACACTCTTCCCTAAGGTTCTCACAAACAAATAATTTTCCAGGAGGAGTTTCCTTAGTAGCAGAAGTTTGAGAAGAAGAAATCAAAGAAGCTAAATCAGCCCCTATAGCAGGCAGAATTAATTCCTTGGAAATGATGGGAGTGTTCAAGCAAGATTCAGAGGGTTGGGACACAAAACTGCGGGAGAGGGCATCTGCCTTAGTGTTCTTAGACCCAGGTCGAAAGGTATGGGTAACATTAAATCGAGTAAAAAATAAAGCCCATTTTTATGATCGGTAAGGACCATAATCGGATGCTTAGCCCCTCTAGCAGATGTCACCATTCCTCAAAGGCCCATTTAACAGCCAACAATTCTCTATTTCCTATATCATAATTAGCCTCTGCTGGTGAAAATTTCTTAGAGAAAAAGGCATAGGGGTGTACCTTGTTGGTTGTTGGGTGCCTTTGAGAAAGGACTGCCCCTGCTCCCACTTCGGAAGCATCCACTTCAACAATGAAGGGTAGGAAGGTGTCAGGATGGCGCAGAATGGGGGAGGATACAAATTCCTTCTTAAGGAATTCAAATGCATGAATGGCCTCAGGAGACCAAATACTCGGGTCAGCGCCCTTCTTAGTTAGATCAGTGAGGGGGGCCACAATTAAAGAAAAGTTTTTAATAAATTGTCGATAATAATTTGCGAACCCCAAAAACCTCTGAATTGCTTGCAAGGACAAAGGTTGAGCCCATTTGAGAACAGCCAGGATCCATTTCTAGCCCTCTCTTAGAGATATTAAACCCTAAAAATTGAACAGAGGGAACCTTGAAAATACATTTCTCAAGTTTAGCGTAGAGATTATTTCTCCTCAATCTTAGCAGCACTTCCTGCTGAGAAAATTAAAATATCATCAAGATAGACCACAAAGAACATCCCCAGCAGGTCCCGGAAGATGTCATTGACAAACTCCTGGAACATTGCCAGGCGTTACAGAGACCGTCCCTGGTATTGAATACTTAGCACCTCTAAGATCAAGTTTAGTAAAGATCTTAGCATTTTTAACTTGATCGAACAGCTCAGAAATTAGAGGAAGGGGATAGCGGTTCTTTATGGTGATCTTGTTCAGACCCCTATAATCAATACAAGGGCGAAGACCACCATCTTTTTTGCCCACAAAAAAGAAGCCCGCTCCAGTAGGGGAATTATAAGACCTAATGAACCCTCTTTCTAAGTTTTCTTTAATGTATTCTTTCATAGCCTGGTCCTCCGGCAAGGAAAGTGGGTATGTTCTCCATGGAGGAGGAGTGGAACCAGGGATTAAATCAATGGGGCAATCATACTGCCTATGTGGGGGTAAGGTTTCTGCGGCTTTTTTAGAAAAGACATCTGCATAGTCAGAGTAAACTGCAGGTAACCCCTCAAGAGCAAAAGTGGCCGCTACAGAAGGGATGCAGGACTCTAGACATTAAGGACCCCAGCCATGAATTTCCCTGGTTACCCAATCAAAACGTGGGTTGTGTTTTTGCAACCACGGTAACCCCAAAATGAGAGGAGAAGAAGCACCTTCGATGATAAAAAAAGGTTATCTCCTCATAATGCGAGTTGTTGATACACATAGATAAAGATACAGTTTTACTTGAAACTATACTGACCCTAAAGGTCTTTTATCCACTGCCATGATTCTCATGGGGGAACTTAAAGGACCCAAAACAATGTTATGTTTGGCTGCAAAAGCAGCATCCAAAATCCCAGAATCTGTAAAAGCAGACACCAAGATTGAGCCCGTAGGCCCGGCTTGACTGGTATTAACACCCTGGAGGCAGATTGGGGAGTGGAAACGCCTGTACCCAAATGGAGCTCCCCTTCTCCATTTAGGCTTGGGTGTTTCCCGGCCTCTTAGTACAGTGATTAAAGTGGACCCGTCACCCCAAACAAATTTTCAAAATCATATTTTATCCCATTAGTCAAGCAAAATGAACATTAATTACACTATATACATTATTTTAATCTTGTTTTCTTCAGTCTGGGAATTCATAATTATAACAAGCAGGCAGGAGCCATTGTGAGGACACTGTTATAAAGACAAGCCTTGCATCATCTCAGAATCTTGTTTGTGCACCAGAATGGGGGACCCGATGTCTATCCCTATATCCTGGCTACACAATTAAATGGTTAAGAGAACTGGGGGAATGTGTGGGGAGCAGTGACATCTAGGAAGTGCTGAATGGAAAGTGAAAGTAATCATCTGCCCCGCCTCTATGCCTAAGGCATAGAGGAGTGGCAGACAATATTTGATCGACAGCTGAGATTTTTAAATGAGCTTAAAAAGGCTATGAATGCTTTAATAAAAATTTGAAATTGGATTTCATGTTTAATGTGAAAAGGACTTTCATTATACAGATTTTTGTGTCTGGGTGACAGGTCCACTTTAAGGAAATTACACTTTTCCCCACATTAAATACATAACCCAAGGGAACGCATGCTTGCCTTTTCCTCAGGAGTTAGATGGGATAGGCCTAATTGCATAGGCTCCTCCTGAGCTAAAGACACAGATGGACTAGAAATCTTAGCATTGGTTACCAACTTAGGTCTCACATTAGTAACCCCAGAAAAAGAAGAAGTCCCCCTTTCAACCCTTCTCTCTCTTTGTCTCCTATCTATCTGGATGGCGAGAGACATGAGGTCATTCAGATTAGAAGATAGGGGGTAATTAACCAGGCTATCTTTAATAGATTCAGAAAGCCTGATACGGAAATGACTGCATAAGGCTGCATCGTTCCACCCAGTCTCAACTGCCCACCAGCGGAATTCGGTGCAATATACCTCCCCATCCCTTGACACAATTTACAAATCGCGGAATCGGCAGATGATGCGCGATCCGGGTCATCGTATAAAATTGCCATGGTGTTAAAGAATGAATCAAGAGAATAACGGGCTTGATCAGAGGTGGGCAGTCTAATGGCCCAAACTTGAGGATCACCCTGAAAGGGGTGGTTCACCTTCAAGTTAACTTTTAGTATATTGTAGAAGGACCAATTCTAAGAAACTTTTCAATTGGTCTTCATTGTTTATTTTTTTAATTTTTTTAATGATTTGCAATTTTCTTTTCTTTGCAGCTTTCAAATGGGGGTCGCTGACACCATCTAAAAAGAAATGCTCTGTAAGGCTACAAATGTATTGTTATTGGCACTTTTTACTACTCATCTTTCTATTGAGTCATTCATATTGCAGTCCCTTATTCAAATCAATGCAGGGTTGCTAGGGTAATTTGTACCCTAGAAACCAAATTGCTGACACTGCAAACTAGAGAGCCCTTGAATAAAAAGCAAAATAACTATAAAACCACAAACAATAAAAAATTTAAACCAATTGCAAATTGTCTCAGAATATCACTCTCTACATAATACTAAAAGTTAACTCAAAGGTGAGCAACCCCTTGAAGCACGGTCATTACAAACTTTACTTTTTCCTTACCAGTTGGGAATGAATGTAGGAAAAAGCTAAGGTATAATTTGCATGCCACTTTAAAGTCTCCAGCTGGCGGATAAGGTTGTCGAAACCTTGGAGAAGATAATTCTGCTTCCGCTCTTGATCCTTTAAGCCAGTGATCCCCAACAAGTAGCTCACGAGCAACATGTTGCTCCCCAAACCCTTGGATGTTGCTCCCAGTAGCCTCAAAGCAGGTGCTTATTCTTGAATTCCAGGTTTGGAGGCAAATTTTGGTTGTATTAAAACCAGGTGTACTGTCAAATAAGGTCTCCTGTAGGCTGCCAGTCCACATATGGGTCACCAAATAGCCAATTGCAGCCCTTATTTGGCACCCCATGAAGTTTCTGCATGCCTGTGTTGCTCCCCAACTCTTTGGTAAAAAAGGTTGGGGACCCCTGCTCTAAGCGCTGTAGTAAGGTGGTAAGAAGCGGATGGAGCGTCAACAGCAGCGTCAGCATGACCTTCGTCTTCCATGGCCCATGATAATGTCACGCTCGGCACCCAATACCAAAACAAATGGCAAGCACCCTGGTCTCAGCTCGTGATTCACCAGTAGTGTGACCGCCTTTGGCTTCGGGAGGAGCCCTCAGCTACTCAGATGCCATCTGGACTTAAACGAGAGGTACAGGGCAGGAGTTCTGGCCAGCAATGGGGCACGACGGTATTGAAAGTCTTTAAGACCAACGGTCACGGTACAGACAGGAGTTGGCAGATTCGTGGTCAGACAGGCTGAGTCGAGGCAGGCAGATAGCAAGGATCGTCAGGCAGGCAAGGGTCAAAACCGAGTAATCAATCAGATGAGGATCAGGCAGAATCGGTAGTCAGATAACAGGCACGGGTCAGGATACAGATATCAGAGTAGTCAAGAGTCAGGCAGGGTCAAACACAGGAATCAGGATCAAACAGAAGCTTTAAAGCACAGATACAAGGAACCAGGAAATAAACCTATAACGGGCAATGCAAAAATACAAAAGTCCCCTTTAAATAATTCAAATTTGGCGCCATTGCACGCTGACGTCATGCACCTGCACCTTTAAAACCCATAAGTGCGTGCCGCGCACGCACTAGAGGAACCGGCGGCAATGGAGCAGAGCAGCGCAGTGGCCATCCCCGCCGCACCACTAGACCACCAGGGTGAGTCTTGACAGGCTGCAGCTGCTGAAAGGGGTTTCATACAGAGAATTCTTAGTGGACTGCTGATTTGTCTGGATTGTGCTCGTACAAACCAACAAGTAGAATTTGATTTGACTTTTAATAAAAGATGTTGTCCTGTTTAATGCTTAACATAATAACAACCATATATTATTCTTAATCAAAATAATAAGTATGTTCATTGCAGGTCATATTCTTTGAAATAATATTAAATAATGTTTACTGCCTCTATCAATACCCAGGGATTAAAAGCAGTTAGGATGATAACTGTGTGATCAGGGCCGGAACTAGAGGTAGGCAGAATAGGCACTTGCCTAGGGTGCAATGATGGGGGCAGGTACTTTTTAAACAGTAGTCTGCCTACCCTTAGTCCAGACTACCACTCTCCCTGATCCTATCCACAGCCTGCTCGCTTGCTCCCCCTGATCCTATCCACAGCCTGCTCGCTTGTTCTCCCCCACACGGTCATAGCTCAGGCGTGCGCATTTTGTCACGCGCGCAAACAGGGGGAGGTGAGGGGGGTGGCCAGGTTGCCTAGGGCGTCCAGTTGGCATGGGCCACATCCAGACATAATTTACAGGTGGATGGATATATTTCACAGTCATTCACCACAGTAACAGCATACCAAATTTGTAAAATGACTGTTATTTGTACATCAACCCCCTCCCATCCAAGGAAAAAATTCATCAATAATATTAATAATACAATAATAATAATAATAATAATAATTCAATACTAACTTGTGCAGTTAGTTAATAATAATTAACCAGTGCACTTTTGGATTGTTCCATAACTTAAGCAGAATGTTATCTCTCTGAATGTGAGCTTTTCATCTATACTAGGGAGGGATATGACTGGTACACAGTTTCTAAACACACTTACTGTGGGTTATTTGAGTGTCAAATACATACTCCTAACCACAACAATGGTTTTTAGTTGGTAAAACGAATAGTACCTAGGAACTTACAAAGCTACATAATGCACAGCAAGTTTTACAAGTTCAATTGCTAGAGTAAAAGACGTGAATTAATAGGAAAGGAAATAATGATGTGTAGCTCCGTGTCCTGCCTTTGAACATTCCCTCCTTGCTCTTATATTTTCCCAGCAAGGAAGAGAAATGTGGCATGTTCTCAAAGTGAGTGGGTATAATTCTCTCTGAAGGTGACAACAGCAGCCCGGCAGAAGAGATGTGCTCCCCAGTGGCAGGGCTGTCAGCAAGCCGAGTTTTGTATATGACGGAGGACAGCCCCTCTGAAATGTTCAGCCTCACCCAGTGACCAATTAAGCAGATACATGTCACCTCCAAACCGGATCTGGGCATTGTTATCTGTATCCACTATCAGAGTTACATTACATTACAGATATTAAGGTCAGTGCAAAGTATTGATTTAAAACTTGAGACAACACTTTTTCTAAGGGATTTAAACCCCAGTTTAAATGATGTTCCAGAGTATATGTTTAAAAATATGACTGTGTATATTTGTGCATTTTTGCAAACTGATAACTTCATGTCAACAACTGGGAAAGGAAAGCAAAAAAAAAAAAAATACAAAAAATCTGGACTGCCCAGCAGTTCAAACTAGAGTTGTCATTTCACAATATTTCAAAACAACACATAAATTCAAATCCATGTTGCATTTCTGGGATAAATAACTTAACCTTTAGTACAGACACAATAAATGAGGTGAGCAGGGCTGTACTGAGATGGACACAGTTGTACACTATGTTTATTTAATAAGTATCCTGTTGAAAAGGGTAAATATGATTTGTAACCACAAGAATGTCTAATAAGGAGTTATAACATTTACAACAATTGACAAAATTGTCATACTGGGGCACTTTACTTTTACCTGTGAGATTATATATCTCCATATTTTGGATTATATAATAAATCCTATACCTTTACATAGCCTGCATAGAATTAAACCAGACAAGCAACCCATAGAGGAATTGTGTGGGGTGATTTTGCATCCTATGCCTCCCCATGGCAGCTTAACCAATGCTATACAGGAGGAAGCAACACTAGTGCTGAGAGTACAGTTGTACACTCTTCAATAGAAGAGCTTGGATAAAAAAAAAATTTCAGCCCTTAAAGTTACCAGGGGCACCATTTTGCTGCCCATGGTAACCTGTCACACAATCTGCCAACTGAGGCAGATTCTTAACTTACCTCATGGTGGGAACAGCACTGGATGTTGGGAAAATAGATAGCTGTAATTCTCTAAAACAGACAAACTATTGAAGTTATTACAATGACACTAAAATATAGTATATAGAGAACACATTAAAACATTCTTCCTTTACACAATGCTGTAATATCAACTGTCATATTTCTGTAGAGGCATCTGAGGGCCCATCTGTAGGGTGGCAATTTTAGAGGGGCAGTTGTCAGATGCCTATATAGAAAGAAAAACACTTAAAAAAATTCCTCCAGTCTGGTGTCTGGCACTTTGAGCTAAATCTTGTGTTAGAGGTGAGGTGAAAAGGAGGTTACATATTCCTATGTAACCACTATTAAAGACTCTACATCAAAATTGGTTTACCCCAAAATCATTGAATTGAACAGACCAGGTGAAGTTCAACGGAAGCCAGGTGCACCCATTAAAATGTTATCTAATACCATTTCACTAGATAAGGATGTTCTAACTTAAATTTTTGCACCAGTTTTTACACAAATCTTTATCTGCCATTTACAACTCCTTTGACATTTTGATGGATTTTACACAGTGCTGTGATGAATCAAAAGCAGCACAGGAAAATGTTCTGACAGGTCCAAAGTACAGTCAGCAATGGTATGGACGACCCCAGTACAATTACCCGTGACCAGCTACTTTTTTGGACTACTGTGTCCCTCCTTTTGTTATGTAACTGCCACTTGTGTGTTGAAACCAAAGCTGCACATTGCAGGTCAACCCGTCTATAGGTTACAAACAGGAGTGTTAAGGTAATTTTAGGATTCAGGACTGTTAAAGGACAAGAAAATAAAATCCCATTTTTACTTTCTTTAATGAAAAATAAACCTATCTCCAATATACTTTAATTAAAAAATGTGTACCGTTTTTATAATAAACCTGACTGTATGCAGTGAAATTCTCCCTTCATTTACTGCTGTTTATAGAAATTGTCAAGTCCGTTACTGCTTTGCAGGGAAACAATCATACTTATGAACAGCAGGGGGAGCCCATGCCTTACTTCCCAGCCATTCAGAACTCCAGCAGCTTTGTTTCCCTGTAGAGCAGTCGGCGACTATGTAAAGATTTGTATTGGATTTTATTTTTGGCTTTAGATCCCCTTTACTGTTTCCAACTCCAGCTGCAGGGACAAAGATCATGGAGCCAGATTTAAACAGATAAACTGGGATTCTATTTGGAGGATTATTTTGCTGCAGCCACTGGTTCTGCAGAGTTGTAGAAAGTTTGTAGTAAGCAATACAAAAACTATAAATCCACATTAGATTACATGACAACACGGGACCCAGTGCAGTCTGTATATTCTGATTATTAATCAGTCTTGCTGTATCGGCTTCTGGCAGATATTATTTGACTTGTGCTGTTTTGATAATTTATGACGATCCCTAAGCAGCTCAGACCACACTGAGCATGTGCACAGTCTTGGTCTTGCAAAGAAGTTTAACAAAGTTACAAGATGACAGCCCCCTGTGCCCAACTTTGAAAGCATAAATCATTTGTTTGATTAGACTTGTGGTGCAGTAAGTTCATGTTTATGTTTAGCATACAAAATACAGCATTTCTAGCCTTATTCTATTTTAGACTTTCCTTGTCCTTTAAGTGACCTTAAATGTTTGCTGCCAAAAAATTATGTTTAAAAATTATGCAGAAAATGTTACATTTTACACTACCAAATCTCATAAAGGCTCTAATCAATATAAAACCTAATAAATGTGAATGCACCATGCTGAGTATGATGATTACAAACTGATACAGAACATGCACAGGTTTGTATGAGTGTAACACACTGCAAAATATAAATCACTAAGCAATACTGTGATCTGCACAGTGTAATATACCATTAACGACAAAATAAACACAAGCAATGTTTCTGTTTTAAAGGCAAACCAATCATTACAAAAATAAATGTCAGTGGATTGTGAAATACATATATATAAATAATATTAGTTTTTTTTCTTAGAGCTGCTTATGTATTTAACTACCTGTGAATGCGAATGAAATGGGCAAATGGAATGTTACATTTTTCTATACTTACACATGTCGCCTCATCAAAGCAGAATCAATTACATTGGATTGTCAAAGAATTAATGTGAGCTGCACAGAGGGCACATCAAGATACAATCATGAGATCTGAGAAGTGATACATCTACATTACTGACATTAGCTTATGGAAGCAGTAGGGTTGCCACCTGTTAGGCTTTGACCTGACCATTTTGGTTTTTGTAAGGCCTCAAATTTCAGTTTTTCAGCTTTATGAAACCCGAGCAATAATCTGGCCAATGCATGAAAAACATTTAAATACTCACCTCAACGTGGCTTAGTTACTATCAAGTGCGGTTCATTTCTTATTATTACAGATACAAAAAATAGCAAATCAATCAAAAATAAAAATATATATTAAAAAAATAAGGATAACTGAGTTCTTTATAATAGATACCATACCTATAATTAAAGGCTTGGACTTATCTAACAGAATATAGCTATAGGGTGGCCATCTGTGTGGTTTTGAAATGGGCATCAACACTTTAAAACATTGTGAAAACTGGATAGAAATCCAGCCAGTGATGCAATAGCCTTGCCCGGTGTCATAATTCCACCAGCCTCATTGTGCCCACCTATGATGTCATCATGCTTATGCCTACATCACTGCCCCACCCCGTGTTTAGGTTTGCGGCTACCCTAGGGAGCAAAGAGGTCGCTTCATGGGTGTTTTTTTAAATTAGCTTTGTGCAGAGATGAACCGACTGATCTCTTCACTAAAATATATGCTGCACATGCAGAAGGCAAAACTTGGCCTTCTGCATTAACAATGGCCCTGAAACTGCTCCTTTTTCACATTAATACATTTTGATTCATGCTGTGAATACAATAACATCCTATCTTTATTAAATTGTTCATTGTATCTGCTCAACACAGCTTACAGTTTGCCTGTTACATTGAGTTTTTATGTATTTTTATTATTTAGATGGTGAGTTCTTGATGAAGTTTTATCACATAATAGCTAGCAAACTGCAGCCTAAATGTGATACATTATTGTTATTTCATTATATTACAAGATCACCCCCTAATGGTTAAACTGGAGAAAGGATTTAATCAGATAAAACATGAAACATTTGGTTCTGTCTCTCCCTCTGGCAACAATACTGCAATTTATATCTAGTTAAAAATAGAAACTAAGGGTAGAGATTGCTCCAGTATTTATACTGTCAGTATTCTGTGGCACTGAATATAGTCTGCCAATTTGACATTTATAACAGCGGTCAGATAAAATGACGGTGCTGTTTCTAGGTAAACAGTACGGCATTCTAGGAAACAGTACAAATATATCTTAAATCTGGGAAAATAAACCTGTGTTTCCACCACTCTTCAAAAAAGAGAAAAGTGTTATTTTTTTTCCCGGACATCTTCCCTGTCAATTTTATCCCAATTATACTGTTCTAGTCACCTAAAGTAGAGAAGCAACTGCGACTCAACTGCAGCTCAACTGAAGAGCCACAAAATGAAGTTAAACACCAAAAGTTTAAAAAAGATAAAAATACAGTGTTGCAGAAAAGCCCACAGCAATATGCAGAATCAAATCATATCAAACAGAGATATCAAATTGGTATATATGGATAATTACATATATCAGTGTTTCCAAAGGATTCTGCGTTATCCATATTGAATGTATCCAATAATACATGAATAACTTGAAACAAAGTCCTCTATGCAAGCCATGGTGTTTATGGTAATTATTCTTGCATGTGTTAAATTACTTTGGCCCACAATACTACCCCCTTCAATGTACATGTATGGGATCCCTGATCCAGAAACCCGTTATCCAGAAAGCTCCGAATTACGGAATGGCCATCTCCCATAGACTCCATTTTATCCAAATAATCCAGATTTTACACTCCCTCCTGGTGCGAGCTGGTACTGGTACCCCCAATCGGAATGCAGGCTCTATCAACCCGCACCTTTGATTGGGGGTAACTTCTTCAAGTGATAGGTGCCCTTTAATGTTTATATGACTTTCTAGTAGACTTAAAGTATGAAGATCCAAATTATAGAAAGATTAAGTATCTGGAAAACCCCAGGTCTTGAGCATTCTGCATAACAGGTCCTATAATTGTACTAGGAATTAAACTATATAACATACAGGTATGGGACCTGTTATCCAGAATGCTCAGGACCTGGTGTTTTCTGGATAACAAATTTTTCTGTAATTTTGACATTCATCATATTTTACATCAAATAGAAAATAACGCAAACATTAAATAAACCCAATAGGCTGGTTTTGCTTCCAATACGGATTAATTATAGCAGGCAGCAAGGCTCAGTACATGCTATGCAGTAACCGTATATATATTACTGAAATGCACAAGTAAATAAATTTGGCCCCCACCAGCCCTCTCAATACTGACTTGCTATGGCACCTTATAGCAGCCCCTCTGGCAGTCTGGGCCTGTCTGCCCTCTATATTCCTTACAAAATAAGCTCTCACAAGACCATCACATATTAGTAACTACAATAGATGTATGATAAATTAAAAGCCCTCAATGCATTGAAGAACCATATATGTTGGGAACATAAGCTACACAACACATGCTAGAAGGGGTGCATCCTCTATAATATGCCTTATGCCTTTTTTTCACTGGGATCTAGGAGACATTTGGGTCCGTAATCAATAATTTAGACATATGCTGAACTTAACAGGTTCACTGTAGTAACATAGTAAGTTGAAAAAGACACATGTCCATCAAATTCAACCTTTTAACTTTTTGACTATCTGCTAGTTGATCCAGAGGAAGGCAAAAAAAAACATCTGAAGCCTCTCCAATTGGCCTCAGAAGGGGAAAAAATTCCTTACTGACCCCAAAATGTCAGTCCCTGGATCAACTTGTACTATGAGCTATCTTCCATAACCCTGTATTCCCTCACTTGCTAAAAAGCCATCCAACCCCTTCTTAAAGCTATCTAATGTATCAGCCTGTACAACTGACACTGGGAGAGAATTCCATATCTTCACAGCTCTCACTGTAAAAAACCCCTTCCAAATATTTAGGTGGAACCTCTTTTCTTCTAATCGGAATGGGTTCCCACATGTCAGCTGGAAAGACCTACTGGTAAATAAAGCATTAGAGGGATTCATTATTCTATGATTTTATTTTTATGTTTTATACATAGTAATCATATCACGCCATAAGCATGAACATCCCCAATATGGCAAGTCTTTCCTAAGATTTTCCATATTTTACCAACTTCTTAGTTGCCCTTCTCTGGATCCTCTCTAATTCAGTAATGTCCTGTGAGCACTGGAGACCAAAACTATGTGGCATTTTCTAGCACACTATACCTGGCACATGTTTCAGCCTCTGTATTCTTGTAATGAAATTATAATTCCAAGATTTTCACAAGACCAGGCCACCCACTTGATTGTAAGTAGTAAAGGCAGGAGACACGAGCAGAGTATGCAGATGCATTCTATAGTATCTACAAGTGTAGTGAAATCAGATTTCGCTGTCTGGGCCCCATGTATCCTTGAAGCAACTTCTGCTTCCTCTATAGTTATGCCACTGATACAGGGCTATTGTGATCATAAAATCTACAGTTAGGGAGTTATTTATCACAGTTCCAATGTACAGTATGTTGATTTTTTTAACATAATAAATTTGAATGTACTCACAACTCAAATGGGAGGCTATTTATGAAAAAACTTGACTGTATAATATTCAGCCGGATAGTGCCGACCTAAAAATTCTAATTCAATTCAAACTGAGTTTTCCTCGAATGTCAGGAAGGAAATTAAAGTATTCAAATGGTTTAACAGACCTCTGAAATTGCCTTGTAAATGAACTTGGCAAGTTTTAGGTAGGAATATTCGAATTTCGAATCGAGGTTTGACACCACAAAGAATTTAAAACTTCTAATTCACCTTTGAACCTTAATAAATAGGTGTTTGTTTATATTTGTTAGTGTGAGTTTACGATGGGCTGTTGTGGGTATATATAGAGCTGCACTGATATCATACTACCTTGATTTGAGGTTATTTCGCCAGAGGCAGCATATTAGCTACGCAGATGAAGGGTTAAACAAACTATTATGCTACCTACATGTTATATTTATGCCTCGATTCCCCTAACATACTGCCTATGTGGTATATGTTACCTCAATTATGTGTTAACGTTGATAGCTGTAACAGTTCAATATCACTCTGTGCATTTGACCCATTATTGGAGGTGCTAGTTGCAGTTCAGTGTGTATTATTTTCTTTGTGTTTCTGCCTCTATTCTTTTTTTTCACTTTATCTTGATTCTGGTCTATTCTTACTTATTTCACCAGTCTTATCTTATCGATTTTGTTTTAGGTCTATGAAGGTTCATCCAGGTCATGTTATATCTAGTAAAAGTAAATCTAGAACAACTGGACTTGCTGATAAATCATTTAAGATGTTTCACTACTCGTCCAAGCAGCTTCTTCAGTTCAACTGACTGGTATGGGAAATCCTCAGCATATAAACTCTTCCACTAATCCAATCTCAATGGAGCAGTGTAACTATTCAAAGAGGTGACAAGTGAAAGTTGAACTGAAGAAGCTGCTCAGATGAGTAGTGAAACATCTTCAATGATTAATCAGCAAGTCCAGTTGTTCTAGATTTACTTCTACTGGATGTTTTTGTTTTATTTTGTTTCAGTGTGGATTGTGATGCATATGGGGGTGAGATAGATTAGATAGATAGATAGATAGATTAGATAGATGGATAGATAGATAGATAGATAGATAGATAGATAGATAGATAGATAGATGGATGGATGGATGGATGGATGGATGGATGGATGGATGGATGGATGGATGGATGGATGGATCAATAAATAGATAGATAGATACCTATAGATAGATAGATAGATGATAGATAGATAGATAGATAGATCAATAGATCGATTGATAGATAGAGGTGTGAACTGGAGTTTGTTTGGAGGTTGAACTGGATTTTCTTTTTTCAACCCAAATTAAACATGTATTACTAAATTTCATGGGTCAAATTTCTTTGCTTTCTGCCAAACAAAACAGACAGCTAACTCTATAATGACAAAACAAGCTGGGTACTTTGGTTTCTACAGCATTTCAAGATGCGTGTTGGAGCTTAATCCACTATTTTATTAGACTGGTGCCTCATATGAAGATATGTAAGGTCTATTTCACCCATGCTGACATGCCATATAAATCAAAACATGGGTCTGCTTTGGTACAAGCTTCCCGTGTAATATCAATACATAATTATTCTGCACCTACTGTATTTTGTTTGCATTTTTAAAAAAAAGAAAGAAAAAATACAAAACATCTGCAATAATAGTGGGCTGTTCATTTCTGTTCTCTTTTGATAATCTTAATTGAAGTATGTGTAAACATTGATTTATATACTTTACTGCAATCTCTTAATTCACAGAATGAAAAACTGTTTGATTAATTTGACTGCAAATCAGCAGTTGCAGGTTAAAAAAATTATAAGCATCTTAATAAAGCAGTTCATATGTTATTAACTGGTTACAGCTGAATTACAGCATCGTAATGATGGCTGACAATCCATTAACCACACTTCATTTGAACTGACATAGAGTCTAGCTCTTGCGTTAAAGTAACATGGAAACTGACAACAAATAAAAGCTGTTTGGCAGAATAATGCTTGCCTCTTATCCAATTATTTCAAATCAGGTACGTTGTAGAGCTGGATTATTTAAATGAAGGATCTGCCACTAGAGCTTGATGGATTTATTTTATACCCTTAAGGAAGAGACAAATTCCTAACATATGAGCTCTTTTATGCTACCCAGAAGTTTAAAATTTAAAAGCCACCACAATGGGGTTGGTCACCTTCAAACAACTCGTGGGATAGATCAGCAGAAATAACTTTTTTCACTTACTTATTTTCTATCTGTGATCGTTTTACGAATATTGAAGTGAAAAGTGTAATTTTTCACCTTCTAAAGCAGAACTGGGGGGGGGGGGGGGGGGGGCGCTGACCCTGTAAACTGTTCTAAACTGATACATTTAGCTGACACATTTCTTATCTTTGTCCCTACTGCGCAGAATCCCTGAGTTTCATTACAGGCAGCTGTTAGAATTGATACAATAGTTGCTATTATTAGCAAGATACTGCTGAGAAATGTATCAACTAAATGTTGCAAAATTAGAGTCTTCACCTGAATTACTGAGCTGCCAGACTCAAACAGAGACACAAACATTCAAGTTTAAACTTAGATTTTGGAAAAACATTAAAAATGAAATAATGGAAAGTAATTGAAAAAAGTCAATATTTTTGGGGAACAGTGTGAAAACAAATGAACTGAAAAAAAGTGTTTGGTGAACAACCCCTTTTAGACAAAAACACACACTTTCTTTAAAGATTGATGCAGCCTTCCTAATTATAATAACAATTTTCTTTTCAGTACTTTAGAAGATATTTAGAAGTTTTATGCTGCTTAGTAGGCTTAGCTGCCAGAATTGGCAAGCACCATTATGATTCCTTGCTATGTTGTTTGTTTTTGTGCATAATATATTTCACGTTTAATGGTCTGCACATTGGAAATGACACTTATAGAAGCATGACCTTTCTGGTCACTAGATGACAGTCTTGTGGTTTTGTATATAATCATCTTTACACCATGTATCACTTGAGGAAGGACTGAACTAGTCCCAAAACATTTGAGCCACATGTGTTTGTTAGCTGCACCTTCAATAAATATTGGAAACACCCCACTTCTGTATTTAACCGGTACAGACTAGAGCCCTAGTTGGCATTGGGTCAGCTACCTGTGAAATTCACGCAAAGTTCTGGGTAGAAAATCCCTGATTCTTTGATCATGCAGTAGTCCATGGGTAAACCGCCTACAGGTGATATTTGGGTACCTTTCCAGAATAATTGGTGCCAGGGTGATGTCACAATTTTATGATCATAATTTTGTAACTAAAAAACCCCTGTCTTTGTAACAAACACATCTGCATAGATTACTTATGTGATGGGGCAAGGGAATGTGCATTGATCAATCTTTCTTCTTTTTCTCTATGTCTGTAGTTAATTTGGCCAGATCAGTAGCATTTCCATTATATTGTAGTATTTATCCACGTGCTCTTACAACCTTTCCTTTTAGCGTTTTGTATTGTAGCAGATTTGTTCTGTTCAGAAGTTTAGCAGCTATGCTGCAGGCCAGGCTTCCAAGTGGTTGTAGCACCCCCACACCTGTCCCTTTAAATCAGTGGTCCTCAAACTTGGCCCTCCAGCTGTTAAGGAACTACAAGTCCCACAATGCAATGATGGAGTCTGGAGGCAAATGCATTGTGGGACTTGTAGTTCCTTAACAGCTGGAGGGCCAAGTTTGAGGACCACTGCTTTAAATGGTGGCCCCATGCCTTTGGAAATGGGTGTTGGTCTTGGCAGTCTCTCTCTCTTAAAAGCCACAAGAAGGGGAGGATTAATCTCATGGAACCAATGTTGTTGTCTAGATTCTCACTCCATGATAAAACCAATGTCCAGGTCGGGAGACCTTTATTTCAGGTAATACATTTATGCCAGGAGGCTTTAGCATTTGAGTATTATGACCAGAAGTAAATAGTTAGGGACCACCTTATGGGGTTTACCTTGACGTGGTATGGTGGCTTGTCAGTTTTATGATCACAATTTTGTAACTAGAAAACCCCTGTCTTTGTAAATAAATGCATCTGTATAGATTACTTATGTGACAAGGGACCATGGAATGTGCATTGATCAATCTTTCTTGTTTTTCTCTATGACTGTAGTTAATTTGTGCAGGACTCTGGTAGAGACTCAATTTATTATTTTGGTTTGTATATACAGTACTAGTGGACCAAGAGGCCAGGGAGGTTCCTGCAAAGCCCCTTGTTTTTTATATATAGTAGGATGAGCTGCCAGCAGTGCTCTCTTGGGGCTACCAGGTAAGAGATCCTAAATTTAATTGAACATTCAGGGGTATTTCCAATGAATATGCAGTGGCTCTGTATACAACTCTCTGTGTCCCCCTGGGATTTTACAAATGTGCTGAAAAGTGTTTTTTCCAAAGGTGAGCACATTTGGTCCATTTCAGATTGCTGGCAGGAACTGATAAAAAGCAAATGGTAGATTGAAAAGGTAGTGCTAAGCTAAGGGTTCCTAAGTAAGGCTGTCATTGCAAATCTAAAATCCAATGGCGATTAAAAATAACTTGCTATGCAAATAATATATTAGCATTGCTACTTATACTTATTCTACTATACAAAAATAAACATAGCAATGACTTGAAAACTGAAGTCTCCTTGCTGAAAAGATTTCAATTTGCTTACTGAAACAACGAACACTGGCAAACAATAAGATAGATACAAAAGAATTAACAAGAAGCTTTTAGCAAACACACACAGTGTAATACTACAAAACATCTAATGACATTTCAAACATGATGTCAAACCTCTAAAGCAGGGATCCCCTACCTTTTGAACCCGTGAGCAACATTCAGAAGAAAAAGACATTGAGGAGTAACACTAGCATAAAAAATGCTCTTTTGGTAGCACCTATGTATATTGTCAACCTACATTGAGGCTCTATTTGGCATTGTACCTGGTTTTTATGCAACCAAAAGTTGCCTCCAAGCCTGGAATTCAAAAATAAGCACCTGCTTTGAGGCCACTGGGAGCAACATTCAAGGGTTTGGAGAGCAACATGTTGCTCACAAGCTACTAGTTGGGGATCATTGCTCTAAAGTATATTTATGACCCACATTTACAGTGGCTGGTTTATTAAAGGGCAATAACTAGAAATTGTAAGTACTTCCTCCAAAGTAAATGATAATGTCCAAAAAGTAAATTAAAAATTCAAAACATTTATTGAGACATACAAAAGGATGGCCTGACGCGTTTTGTGCCTATTGGGGGCACTTACTCATGGGCTCTATGAATAAGTAGCAAACTGCACAGCTGTGTGGTCAGGCTCAGCTTGTATGCACAGCATCACAGGCAGGCTCAGATTTGTGGAAAGGCCGCCTAGGCCGGGGCCTAGGGTGACAGGATTTTAGGGGCCACACCCACATTGATTCAGAAACACTGGGGATATGCAGGAAATAGTTTTTTTTTTTTTAATTTCCCATGCCCCAATCCCCAATGCTCCAGTCCTGATGATGAAAATCTGCGAATAATGGGTATGGGGGGCAACGAACGGCAGTGGGCCTAGGGGCGCCCGCTGTGTAAATCCAGCCCTGATCACAGGGACACAGTAACTACTGCCTGAATTGAAGCAGGTAGCAACTGGCTGTTCCCTATAATGGCTAGAGGCTAGCTAAAATGCTATACAAAAATATATTCTAGAAGGGGATATTTGTCTTCCATGTGATGACTATAGCAAATTTTTTGGTGCTGCTTTCAACCAAGCACATCTTACATGCCACAAGAGCAGTAATCAGCAGAGATGCCAGCTGAATTGTTGCAAACAGAGTGACCATATTTATAAATGATTAACTACATCAGTATAAATGGGAAAGGGATGTTATATAAACCATATCATACTATCAAATATAGCTAAGGTAACTTCCTGATTTATTTGATGATATTATATAAACCATATAATATGATCAAATAAAGCAGAAAGTTACCTTAGCTATAGAGTCAAAACTAATACAAGTGGCTGTAAACGTTATATCTGGTCAGTACAAACATATATCTAAATGCCAAAAACAACTTGTTGGTACCAGTAAGAACAACAACCCACAATATTTGGCCCTGTTTCAAATTCTTAGTTATGAAGCAAATATGTGTCATTAATCAGAAACTAACGTCACAGGTGTCTTCACAATCTTAAGGTGCACTTTTACATATTGTTTCACTGACACTCAAGGTCACACACCTTAATATTCTAAATTGTCATTGAAAAGCTGCATTGCCTGGAGGATGACAACCACACCTATCATAAATGAGGCTGTCACTTTTAACTAGAATGCCATCTAAGAAAACATAAATCGTATGTGAATATCTCGGTGAGGACATTTTACAAATAAATACATGAGCTTGTCCTACAGATCCCATGCAATTTCTACCCCATCCCCGTCTTGAGATGCTTAATCCCACTCTTAACAGAACGCTCCAACTAACCTTAATATACTGGAGACAACTTAAAAATTTGTGATAGTCTATCATATTACATATTTATACTGCTTATTACATGTAACTACTAGCTCCAGGGCCGCCATTAGAAATCATGTGGCCCGTACAACACCATTTTTGGTGGCCCCACCCCATCCCCCCCAAGCCCCACCCCAATCCCACCCACTCCACACCACAGTTAAAAGACCACACATCAGCACTAAAAAAGGTAACCCCCCCCCACACTCACAAGTTATAAAAAGCTATTGATGATCAGGGCCCCCTTATAAGTTAAAACAAAGAATAGGTGACCAGAGCCCCCCTATAAGTTAAAAGAAAATGATTCCAGGGCCCCCCTGAAAAGTTAAAAAAAATGGTGACCCAAACAATATCTTTTAAAAAAAATTGGTGCCAGGGCCCCCCTTACAATTTAAAACATTTTGGGGCCCCAGACAATATATTTTTAAAAATATTGGCACCAGGGCCCCCCTTACAAGTTAAAAAAAATTGGGGCCGCGGAGAATATTTTTTAAAAATACATAGGTGGCAGGGGATTAAAAGAAATGAAAAAACACACATTGGTGTTCAGTAGAACTCGTGGCTTCAGGACTTCAACTTCACCTCCTTTCGTGATGTTGGGTCTTTTCCCCACTTCAGGACTTCAATTTCGGCTGTTTTTGTGACTTTGGGTCTTTTCAGCGCATCAAGACTTCAATTTCAGCTGTTTTCATGACTTCGCCGCTTCAGGACACAGCTTTGGAACTTTGGGTCTTTTTGCAACATCGGGACTTCGGCTTTTCGGGATGGAAGAGGTGGCACGGCTGGTGAGATAAAGGGGGCTCTTCAGGCCCAGGCCCAGTACAGGAGTACCCCCTGTGCCCCCCTGATGGCGTCCCTGACTAGCTCCTAGTTCAGTGATTGCCAACCAGTGGCTCAGGAGCAACATGTTCCTCATTAACCCCTTGAATGTTGCTCTTAGTGGCCTCCAAGTAGGTGCTTATTTTTTAATTCTTGAGAAATTTCTTCTTGGGCTTTTTATATTCAGATCTTAAATAAATAGACATTTGTGATTTTTTTTAAATGTGAGTTTAGTCATGGTTGAAAAAATCCCTAAAACTACACAAATTAGAATTTTGTTAAATAGGCCTCTAAAATTCTAAGAATATAGTGAGGGTGTTTACTGTTAAGAGCCTTAAAAGGAACCTGTCACCCAGACATAAAAAGCTGTATAATAAAAGTAATTTTCAAAAAAATTAAACCCAAATTCTTTTTTTAATTAAAACATCAATACCTGGTATAAATCTATTTAAATATCAATTATATCCATGCCCAAGGCATAGAGGCAGGGCAGACAAATACTTTCACTTTCCGTTCTGCACTTCTTAGATATCACTGCATTCCTTTTCTCCTCCCTCCTCACCATATAATTTTTTTGCTGAGCAAAAAATCAGAACACAAACAGAAAAACTATAATTTTGCTTACTTTTCACAGAAAGCACTGTCCTAACTCCACATAAAAAACAGAGTACATACAACTATCTCTTTTCAGGCAGCCACACAACACTCAGACTGCGAGCTCTGAGATCAGGATTTCTAATGAACAGCATTTTATATGTATAAATATACATTTTGCTTTCTGTCTCCTTATAAAAAGAGCTTAAAATCTTATCATTCACAATAAAAAAAACACAGGCAAAACAATGTCATCAGCATATAAGAAAAACAAATTTTATTTCAATGTCACTTGCTACAGATTCTACCAATATCTAATTAAACCCAGTGCATGTATCCTGCACACACACTTGGAAAGTCATATGTTTGGTGATTTTTGTTCATAGTTTATTACTTTGTCTGCAGAGGGAAAAGTGGGCAGAAAGGGCTCTTATATATGAGCGCCTGAAGCTGCGCTCCCCTGCGTTCCGATTTTATGCGTTCAGTCGCAGGGGAGCGCAGGAGCAGACTTTTTCAATTTTTTTTCAGTGAGGTTGTACTCACACACAAATTTAAAGGAGCAGTCAAAAAGTAAAAAAAAAAACAAAAAGACCAATTAGAATTCATCAATTGAACACAATTATGTAGTAAAGATCAACTGTTTCAAAGTTGGATAGAATTTGATGAGTAGTGAATACTCCATGCTAGGTATGGGATCGCTTATTTTGAACCTGATATCCAGAATGCTCAGAATTATGGGAGGGCTGTTTCCAACAGAGTACAGTACTTTTAAGCAAAAAATTCAAATTTTTTAATTCTTTTCCGTTTCTCTGTAATAATTGCAAAGTACTTGATGGTAACTAAACTGCATAAATCCATGTGGGGCAAAACAATCCAATTAGGTTTATTTTGTTATTTTAGTAGTCTTTAGTCTACTGGTTGAACCAAATTACGGGGAAGAAAACTCCAGGTCCCAAGAATTCTGGATACCAGATCCCATACCTGACCTTTAGTTCTGAGTGAAGATTATGTTCAGAGTTTTGGGTGGAGGAGGCCAGATGGGTAAGATTGCTAAAGTTTGAGCTCACCAATGGGTATAATAAAATAGAATGTCGCTTTTCATCTTCACTGCTTGGTTTGCAGAACACGGCTGCCATCTTGATAACAATAGAGGCTTCTTTTTCCTCATTTTTGCTATTGCACAAGTGCCAAAAATCCACTCCCCATCATAGATGATGTTGCACTCAATACCTTCAACTTGCAAGCGCATCATCATAGGAGGGGACAGCAGAGCTCCTGAAGCATGCGCAAATTCTGTCCATTGCGACTCACAGCTGCCTTGGGCACGCTGGAATCCTGCATTCGCATTCACAGAACAACGCATTTCCAGGCCCAAATCTGTGGAGAGGCCACCTAGGCCAGGGCCTAGGGCAACAGAATTTTAGGGGACGGCATGCTGCCCAACCATACCCACTTTGGTTCAGAAATTTTAATTTCCTCTGTGACAATTCCTGCTCTGTCCTGATGATGAAAATTTAGCAAATAAAAGGGAGGGGACATCGGCAACAAACGACAGCGGGCTTAGGGGTGCCCGCTATGTAAATCCGGCCCTGCGCTTTTCCTACAGGGACACTGGATTAACTCAGCTCTGTAAGTGTTTAGTCTTGTAGTCTTATCATACAGCTTTATTTATTTTTTACCTTTCCTTGTACTTTAATACAGCAAATAAATAAAGCATTGTATAAAAAATGTTACAAAACCTAAGTAGACCTAACACATCACTACTCTCCAACTTCCTATATAATAAGTGTATAAATGCAATTCCTTTCTATCTATCCTCTCTACCATAGTATATATTGGCACAATAAATTCACTTGCAGATGGAAAACTAGTAGTAGTAAGGCCTGGTTTTCTTCAATAAATCTATGGGTATCTATCTTCTCCCCAGTCTGCTTATTAGGTTAGCACTAACATCCCTATCATCTTGAACTGTGCTGTGAAATTTGTTGGGCCGAATATGCTGGGAAGAAGACTTCTTGCCATTCTTGTTTCCTCCTTCTCTTGTACTGTAAGTGTAACATATTTGTCTACCATCTGCATCTTAGCTCCATTATTTTGCTCTATGGATATATTTTTTCCCCTGATATTGTAGTACCAGGGAAACAAATATGAAAACTTGGCTGAAACAGAGTATGCTAACCTATAACAAACAACAGCATTACTGAAACAAAAATTTTAAAATAATAAAATAATTATGTGATTATAGTAATGTTGTTATTGGAATATCAAACCACTGCAGAAGGCTGTCCTTATGTGGTCATAATACACTGCACCTTTTATTGTATTACCCTCAAAAAGGCTCAGCGTGGGGTTCAAACAAGACTGGGCCAGGCCAACTGAGCACCATAGGCAACCTGGCCATGATGCTACAGGCCCTCCTCCCCGTGTGCTCCACAACAGAAGGGAGTGTGGCAGAGGGAAGGACAGGGAAGGGAGATCGGCAGAGGGGAACGAACACAGACTAGGAGTAATCAGAAGACCCTTTAACAGGTAACTGCCCAGCCCCCCCCCCCCCCCCCCATTGTTGTGCCCTAGGCAGATGCCTCTTTTGCCTATGCCTAGTTCTAGCCCTGGGTCCATTTTTCAAAAGAAATATGCTTTTTATATACTTTTTATACACAAGCGCAGTTAAAAGCAGTTTTTTATCTGTATTGATAACTTTACATCTGTGTGTGGTAGTACGATTACAAATAAACATTCATTTTTCACATTTGCGTAATTGGAACACAAAGTACATAATGTTGAAGAATGAAGACATTATTTTGGTTATGAAAAAAACATAAACATATTTCCTTAAAACAGTTATCCAAACCCCTTTCACATATAATCTGCAGCAAAACTAGGTTCAGTTTTATTTAGCATTTTCTGATGGTGTCTGAAATAATCTTTATTAATTCCCAATTTACCTGAGAGTTATTATTTTGAGTTTTTGTTTAAACGTGCTGCTAAAATCCCCTTTTCTGGAATCTAACTACAAATCTCTTGGAGTGGGAGGTTTCCCAGATGTGTGCATGTGTAAGATTTTCCAGATATGGCCAAACTGATGCAAAATAATGAGCGACTACTATAAATAGTAGTCTTACTACTGCCTTTACTGCTCATATTAAAAAAATAAACAGAAAAACCGCTCAAGCTCACCGCGCTTCCCTTATAGCTGGTCCAGGTGCTCAGTCAGTCAGTGCCCCCACTGCAAGATACGAAGAAATCCACAAAAAATTACGGCACGTCTGGATCCAATTTTATTTGGAAAAAGCTGCTGCAAAAATAACCTAACGCGTTTCGGGAGTATATCTCTTAATCATAGGCTTCGGAAGATCTTACAACAGCTGTGGTTTTATACACAAAGTATTAGTGACCCCTAGTGGGTTATCTAAAAAATACATTTTATTTAAATTATTTAAAACCATTGTAGATTTAGAACATTAAAAGAACTGAATGGTTGTGGGCTTGACAGGGCCATCCAAAAACCAGAGTGACCTAAAAATAATAGAGGTCGGGGCAAGGATATCCATCACGACTATTAATAAATACAAAAAAATGCAAAAAATACTTTTAAAAGATATCTTTTCTAAAACTGTTGTCTATTATTAAATTATTTTTTATATACATATACAGCCCTAAAAGGGAGGATCTTTAGTATAAATAACTGATATCATGTCTATAATTGAGTTCATTGGGAATTCTTGTATCCAATTTAAAAATCCAAAATGCTTCTCTAAGATTCAATCTATGGATCATGTCACCACCTCTATTTAGATTGCTGAATTGCTCAATAACTTTAACATATAAATCCTTAATGCCCTTGGACAGGACTTAAAATGTTTGCCAATTGGGGTGGTTTTCTCCTCATTTGTTATGCTTCTAAGGTGTTCCCTGATTCTGTCTTTCAGCCTACGGGTAGTACGGGCGGCCAACGTACTGTTTATTACAATGTCCGCATTCCAGAAGGTATACCACATTTCTTGTGTTACAGTTGTAAAACCCTCTGTTTTTAAACTGTTTTTAACTTGACAGGTTTTGCAAACATTGGCACCACATTTATATGTCCCTTTGTATCTCAACCAATTCCCTTGCAATTTTGGGGGGACTGATGTGACTTTATGTGGCTTTTTTTGAAACATATTTTATTTCCAATTGGGACAGAACTTCAGCCATTTTTTTATCCCCATTCAGTATAGGTAAATATTTCTTGATGATATTACAGACTGGTCTAAATTCCTCGCTGTATTCTGTAACGAAAAATACATTTTGTTTTCCTATTCCCAATTTGTTTGGATCCTTCCTATTTGTATTCATTTTTGATTCCTTTTTGTCTGAAGTGCTGAGTCTGTTTGCTTTCTCTTGGGCACTTTTTATAAGATGTCTGGGGTACCCCCTATTGTACAATCGTTCACCCAACAAATTTGATTGATTTTTATATGTGGATCCCTGGCTACAGTTCCTACGGTATCTCACGAACTGACTATAAGGGATGCTATTTAGTGTATGCTTTGGGTGGCAGCTATTAAATCTTAAAATGGTGATACCCGCTGTGTCTTTCCTAAAAATCTCGGTGTCAATTCTTTTCGTGTGGACATTACCAATTAAGGTTAAGTCCAAGAAATTTATATTTGTCTTTTGGTGTTCATATGAGAAGTTAAGATTACAGTGATTATCATTTAGATATTTGTGAAACTGACCTATAGAGTCAGATGTGCCATTCCATATGAAGAGCAGATCGTCGATGTATCTGCCGTACCAAATGATGTGCTCTCATATTAAACCTACTGATGTCAACTCCCTGGGGCAGAAAAAGGTTTACAATAGTAAAGGGTAAGTATCACTCCTTAGTTTTGCTGATACACAGATTGTTTGTTCTATTTGATTTGATCCACACAATATCTTGGAGAGCAGGCTGTTTCCTGCATATGCCTTGTACTGTGAAACAGCAAAACTGCCAAGAATTGGGAGCCAAGTAAGAGAAACTGTAGTTGCTAATGAGATGGGGCCTCACGGCAAAGCTTATCAGACTCACACACACGTAAATATGTAATTATTTTGCCCAGATACTTCTACATTGTTTTGTATTGCTTTACAGTTTCTGACATAAAGGGGTCTACTGAAAACTGCGTAGTTAAGATGACAGTTTCACTTAAGGCACAGTAGGATAGCACACTGGTATCACACTGTAATGCAGTCTCATTCACTAACCTGCAGTGTCAGTCACAACATTTTCATTTGCATAATGACAGTTTGATAGATCATGAGTCTGCTGTGCAAATCCCTATTCTGAACATAAGCTTGCAGGGGGAAGGTGTAGTTGAAGAAATGTAAGAGACACCCAGACTAGATCATACGCTCATTAATTCTGTAATTTTCTGACTAAAATGTTTGATCCTGTGTAACTGTGGGGTGCCTTGCAGAATAACAGCTGGTTGATCAAACTGTGCCACCTAATGACATGATTTGTGTGTGTGGTCAACTGGCCAATCAATTGCATAGTTTCTATTTACCATATTGTACTTCAATATCCTCATGACTGGAATATTCTCATGAAATATCCACATAGGTGACCAGAATCAGGGGCTATTATTGCATGTCTTTAAGTAGGCCCATACATGCAATCCATAGGCTCTGGCAAATGGGGCTGCTGTCAGATGGAGTAGCGTGTACAGGCTGTTTGGTTAACAATGAGCTCATAACTGGGACAATACATGCACAAGAAGCAGTCGCTCTATCTGGTTACCTACTCAAGGCTTTTTATAGTAGACTGGGGTGTAACTACAGAGGATGCATACCCTGCAAGGAGGAATAGGGGTCCCATGGGACCCTAATTCATATACGATCTCAATAAATATTTGTAAAACAAGTCAATCTATAGACATTTTGGAGGCCTGAAAAATAATAGTATAGAAATAAATAGTTATTATTATTAACACGTATTTATATAGCGCCAACATATTTTGTAGTGCTGTGTTATGCCACTGACAGAAGATATTACTTTAAGGCTAAGAGCTACAGATAAGGTTGCCAACTGGCTGGCATTTTACCGGCCTGATCGGTATTTTTGATGTTTGATCCCAATGTTATTAATAGGAAAAAAAAAAAAATATATATATATATATATATATATATGAAGGCCGATATTTTTTTCAGGAAAAGGTGGCAACCCTAGCTACAGAGGTTACAATAGGTTGCCTGTTAGGAGCTCGTAATACTGTGGTGGGCAAGAAAAACAGAGTGATATATCACAGCTGATGTCAACGGGAGGCTCAAAGTGACTGGGTGCAAAGCCAAGTATGCCAGAACAGTCTGTAGATCAACTGTGGGATGTAAAGACTACTATATTCAGCATCTGCCTCCAGCTCCATTTTTTCATTAGGTGGTATCATTTTAAAAGAATTTATACAAAAGTACAAAGTGTCTTTGCAAGTCATCAAAGTCATCAGCTAGACTCTTTCTGCCATTTACCCATTAATGCAAATCATTGGTTCTGTCATGAATGATAAAATAGAAAATACTGTAAAATTGCAAATCCTGATAGGAACTGGTATCTCACTGCCCTCAAATGCCTTAGATTAAAATTAGATTATAAATTTAGATTGATGTAGATATTGTTATTCAATATACAGTGTGCAAATCCTTATATTAAATAAATACAGGAGTAAAAAAAAGTATTTTGACTTCATTAATAGGATAAAATCACACAGATTTAACTCTCCTTCACAATTTTTGAGAGCTGAGTTCCAGCTTCAAGGAGAGACTTGCTCCACAGTACAAGTTTAACAGAACAAGATGGGGACACTTCTATTTTTAGGGCTGTCCTAAGGCAATTATGGCACCAGGAAAATGATGCTGTGAGCAAGCAGTTAAACGTGAGGCTTTTTCTGCCGGGCACCTTGGAGGAGTGAGATAATTATACCCAGTGCTCTGTCTAATAATGGGATTACATAATATGAGGTTCTGAAAATATATATATATAGATATATTAACAGTTTAAAACATATTTATCTTTTAACAACAACTTATATTATTCTTCAGTTTGAACATACAGAAAATACACTATATATGTGTGTATGACAGCAAATTATGGCAAATTGCTTCAGTAAACGTTTCTCTTTTTTAAATTGTTCCAACCTTATTTGAGCATGCCGACTGATTCTATTTGTCTAATTTAGGGCAATGGCACATGTCGTGTGTTGCTACAAAACATCAGTAATGCAAATTGCTTCCCACTGCAGTTAAAGTAGATGTCCATCAAACAAAAATCATTTTTGTTCTTTGAATTATGACTAAAATGTCATTGTTATGTAATTCAGTTATTCAATATTTATTGATTAAACCGTTTTTATTTGCATTTTTTTGTAAATTAAATTCCAACTGAAAGCAGCCTCTGTCTGTAAATGTGAACTATAAATTCAGTAACTAAACAAAACTAATTGCACAAATATACACATATAAACACAATTGCATAGTTTTATACAAGTTTACAAAAATCCACATTTAATTATGAAAATAAAAGATATGAGAAGTGATGATAGTGATGTATTGATTATACAGTAGATGATATTGCAGTTATCTTCCCACTTTGCAAGACTACAGAAACAGTGGGGCAAATTCACTAAAGCACGAAGCGTCTAACGCTAGTGCTTATTCGCCAGCCTGACGTCATTTTTCAACTTCGCCAATTTACTAACAGTGTCCCTGGGAAAATTTGCTAGCGAAGTAGATAGACTAGCGCAACTTCGCACCCTTACACCGGCAAAGTTTTGCACTGACGAAGGGACGGAACTACGCTAATTCACTAAGATGCCCATTTTACTGAACGTTACCTCTTGCGCTAGACTTTACTAGTTCAATACATTAGATAGGAGTTTCAAAAAAGTCACAAAAAACGCTGGAGTCTTTTTTTTTTTTTAGGGTGATCCTAACATATGGCAACTCAACTATACAGTGGGCACATTTTTAGGGCAATAGGACAACTTTATTTTAATTGTTTCCTGGGCTTGTGTAGTGTAAAGTATTGGCTGTAACATATAATTTTATTACTATTCTACGTTTAACTTCGCGCCCTATGCAAATTAGGCATCACTAGCGTAAATGCTATGTGCCTGGCGAAGTAAAAGTAGCGCATCTTCGCTAACGTTTGTCGCCCTGAGCGGAAAATTCACATTTTAGTGAATTAGCGGCAGGCTGGTGAAAATTCGCCTGGCGAAGTGCGGCGAACGTCGGCGAAGCTAACGCTAGCACATTTTCAGGGCTTAGTGAATTTGCCCCAGTGTGTCAGAAATCAATCCCCATCCAGCAAAATTCTGGGATCCCCACAACGCCTTGCACATGTATTATTCCATTCTTCTCAGGCCTGTTAATCATAGGACAGTTTAGGATAATGGAACATGGAGCAGTATGACGATCACGTCCCTCCAGCAAATACTGGTGGTCAATAATGCCCCTGCGTGCCCATCACCTCCCAATACTAATGAATATATTTACTCCAATTGGACACATATAGAGACGTGACGTGATTATGTAAATGAGGGTGGAATGATGACACAGGCATGGCAATAAAGTGATGATGACATAGGGGGTGAGGTTATGATGTAAGGGGTGATAACTTGGCACTTCGGGATGGGGATTGGGTGTCCCAGCACAAAGATTTATTTAGATCTGTGAAACCCAGGACAGGAAGTTTTGAACCAAACAGCCAAAGGTAAAAATGGGTTGTCCAGTTGAAAACTGTTAGACTGAAAGCCTAAGGTGACAGGCTTGAGCAAGTGTTTTGGTGCTGAAATTAGCCTGAAGCCTGATGTTACATGCACAGACTAGTTCAGTGACATCTGCAAAGAGGTTTCTGTGGCTTCAGAAGATGTTCTGCACATGCATGTGATGTCACTTCCAATTATGTCACAGACCTGAAAATTTTCGGCACATCATTCGATTGTGTTGCTTCTAAAGTTGATATCTCAGTCTGCAATAGGCCTTTTTACATTCACTAAAATTAGGAGCAGTGACAAGCTGCTGTTTTCCACCTAATAGAGGTGGTGGACAAAGGCCTGTGTCTTGAATGATGAAAAGCTGACACTTCATACATTGTTTCAATGGTACTAGTAGTCAGAGAAGAGAAACATGTCTGTTCTAGAGTCCTGCGTGGGTCCATTTTTTGAAACCAGTACCCGACTCATACCCGCAACCTTCAATTTGACCCACATAGTTCTGCTACCCGTACCAGACCCGCTTACTTGCCTCCTAGACCTGAGCAGCAGGTATGATAACCAACTGCAGTGCCCCCTACTGGAGAAATTTCAAGTTACTATTCCAAGACAATTACATTTAAATACCTGAGGCTGTGTTTGAGAGATCAAGGAAGCTCAGCTCAGGGCAGCAGGGCAAGCCAGGAGGGAAACACCACCACTATAACACCACAGGTCACCGGATGGGACCAGGAGGGTGGGCCGGGCAGTAGCAGCAGCCATGAAGCAGGTCAGGTGCTGGAGACCTAATCCCCCTATACCAAAAGCCCTCTAATCTTCCTGGCATTGCCCCCTCTTTTTTTTACTAAGGCACATCGTGGGGAAGGAGAGGGGAGGGGGCAATGTGGATCACCTCAAGGTGGGCATATTGGGGAGAGATCCGCTCGTTTGGCAACATCGCCAAACGAGCGGATCTCTACGTGTATGGCCACCTTTAGTCAGTAGATTTGTACTCCTTCTAAATGCTTGATGGCTGTCCAGATTAGATAATAGATCCAGCACCTGTTAATGCAACAAATTCACATAAAACTTGGGGCAGATAATGTAGTGGGGGCAACTCCTGCAACCTGCAGCACACATAGTAGGAGTATTGTGCAGTACTAATACATGTTTTCATTCTGTCTTTCATAACACAATAATTGGGCTTCGTTGGTACTATCAGTAAAACCCACACAAGTGGTTGAATTGAACATAACAGGCAAGCACCAGGACACAGGGTTTCTGCATCATTTCATATACACGCAGTGCGTCATACTGTAGAAGTCACACAAAAAAACTTAATAGCTGTGTTATTGTGACACACGGAAATTCTGTTTGTTCACTGATGAAGTGATGCACCAGTTGTTACTGCTCCTTCTAATATCTTACTCTCCACATTTCTTAGCCCAATGGTGTCCACAGGAGGTCACCATTGTTACATAAAAGCTTTTCACACTTTTAATGTATAGTCCAGGGTATTTAAAACCAGCTTTGCTTATATATTTTGTCTGCCTTTTTTTTTTTTAACATATTTGGCACATCTATGCACATACTTTTCTTCATTGTTGTTTTTACACACGAGATCTGTAAGTGAATGCACGGACACATGAATGAGCGATTGTCATTCCGTTTGTGTAACAATGCATTTGAACGTGCACCAGTAGTACAGTTGACACAAGACAACTACACGACATTGAAGAACAACAATATTTACAGGTACATACATTAGACAAAGGCACTGCATGAGTCTGAAATATGTCCCTGCATTCATAATTTAGTGTTCAGGGCTTGTGGCTGAAGAGCACAGATCCAGAAGCATTTGGACATGCCATTAAAAAGGAAGGTTACCTTTCAATTAACTTCTAGCATGTTAAACTTATTTAGACAACTTTTCTTCTTGTTTTGTGTTTATATACCTAATACCTTTTCAAATTATACCCTTCACAGTTTTGCTCTCTTCCCTGAAAACGTATTTGGCTGTCAAGGTCAAAGAACCCAGCAACCAAAAAAAAACTAATTATGAAGCCTGATCCTGAATTTTTTTTTATAGCTTATCTTTCATTTGAAGTTGTCTGTCTGGTTATTGGGGAAATAAACTCATAACAACCATCTAGCAGTTTATATGATATAATTATCATTATAAATGAAATGCCTTCCTTTGGACATCAGGCTCAGTGGAGGGCATACAATAGGCATAGATTTCTTAAAGGAGTCAGTATTCTTATAAACAAGCAGGTATATAGCTGACCAATTGCTGCACTAAGCAAATCATCAAACAGATATGCGCAGTCACTCACTTCAGGCAATTATTTGTGAAAAGTCACCACAGCTATTAATTACATCATTGTGAAAAATAAACTTATATCATAAAACATGGCAGTGTCCCCTTTCTGATTACCTCATGTCAACCACTCCCACCTCTCAGTACTCTGGTATGTCATTTGCACCTGCTGGTTCATCCACTAAATGAACAGAGGAGTAAATTGGGCCTTTGTCTTTATCTGGCTAACAATGGGGAGGGAGTTGGACCATGGTGGAGAAACTAGTGATAAGCGAATCTGTTCCGTTTAACTGAAATTTTTTTTAAAAACTGCTAAATTGCGCATAACAAATTTTTTGCAAGCAACTTTTTTTTTAATTTCAAATGCATTAAAGTTAGTGGGTGTTTTTTCTTATGGCAACTTTTTTTGCCTCTGTGACTTTTTGTCCAAGTGCATTAAAGTAAATGAGCGTTTTTCTCAAGAGTTTTCTCGCTTCAAATGCATTAATGAAAATAGGCATTTTTTTAATAATGGTGACTTTTTTTGTCTCAATGACAATTTTGTCTTGGTGACTTTATTCGGTGTGAATTATTGCCACAGTATCGCGAAAAATTCACAGATTTGCACTGCGAATTGCCTGCCTGGTGGAAACATTCACTCATCACTAGAAGCAACGTTTTGCATTCCATTTGGCTGGAAGTAGTTTTTTCTCTTTTTTTATTGAAAATTTAAGCTTTTATGCCATCATTGCACAGCACAGTTCAAACTTGTGTAGAAACTAAATGGGAAAAAGAGCTTATGCATTATGTCTCACATCATTACTAAACTGTCCCTGGGACTCCATTTCAGGTTTATTTACTATAGTTTATGTGAACATTACATTTATAGACATAGCAGGGAACCAGATAAAAAAATATAGTAGGCATTTATAGTAAATGTAAGAAAGCAGCACCTACAAATACACATAATTGCAAATATACAGAACAGACTCAGGACTATCATGCATTTAACATACCCATCTGTAAACAAAAAGATAAAGAACAAAAGAGGCTGTGTCCCTAATTCCCCTGAATTTGTGCCCCTGCGTGCAATCGCAAACACCGGCTCGTATTGCCACGAATTAATTTTTTTTGGGGGGGTGCAGCAGATTGGGGGAGAGGGTCTTGACCGGGGCCCATAATGTTTTTTCCCAGTGTCACACCGGCCGCCAAGTCTGACCTGCAGGATGGGCTCCTAAAAATGGCTCAGTGACTCCAGGTACCCCCCCCCACACACACACACACACATAGGACAGCACTATCACCACTAGCACAGCACAGCCTTGTGGCCCAGCAACATGTCACAGTGACCCCAGCATTACACAACACAGTTGCCCCATCAATATATGATATAATGGCACTAGCAAAATTACATTAGTCTCATGGATTTCATGATAATTACCCCAGCAAGGTATCACATCATGGCCACAGCAATATTTATATATATATATATATATATATATATATATATATAATGCTAATACTGTAGTATTTTATTATATTGTGGTCCCAGCAAGATATGGCATTGTGACCCCAGCAATATATGACCCATTAGGCTCAGCAATGTATTACAAATAACTCCACTGGCCCCCAGCAACATGATCGGGTTCCCAGAATTTCATGATGGTGCAGGTGTGCATACATGCTCGCAGGAAGGGGGGTTTGTAGATAGGAGCCAAGACCACATGGCCAGATGCTAGGACTGCACGGCCTAGAGGCTCTCACCCACTGAAACCGGCGTTGGCCCCAGCATATCATGGCATAATAATGACACTATGTCCTCATTTCATGACATGATTAGAAGTCATCTCAGAGTTGCATGCCCTGTATAAAATTATTTTGCCTGCAGACCTCTGTATTTATATGGTCCAAAATCTACCCATGTGATATCTAATATCATTCTATTTTACAATGGGTCATTGCATTACGCTGTACACATAAATAAGCAAGTACAAAAATTTGATTTTTTTTTTTTTTTAACTGTAATTACTCTAATGCCCTGTGTAGCATTACATTAGAAGGCTTAGAGGCTTTAAATTCTGTTACCTAATATACACAAGATTAAATATTCTGTACACTCACTGCCAGCTAATAATGCCTGGATGAGCACTTTTTATTTTACACAGAGTTACAAATTGTTGGGCTACAAGCTGCCAATTATTAAACTAAATTATTTGGTTCTATGTTTAACCTAGGTGTAAGTAGTAGACTAATCTGCCAGTCATGCCCACCCAGCAAGCATTCAGGATTGTCTTCAAACTGAAGACAGCTCACAGCTCCTGGAATAAACATAGCTTACTCCTTCAGCCCAGATCAGACAGAAGATTGGCATGTAAAGGGGTAGTTCACCTTTGAATGGACTTTTGGTAGGATATTTACAGCAGCATTCTGAGCCAGTTTTCAATTGGTCTATATTTTGTTTTGTTTTTTAAACAACTATATTGTCGATTTACATTCCCTAGGATCTACACATTAATTTACTAATTATGTGTTAGCTGGCACCTGACTGATGTTAAAGGTTTCTATTAAACCATATATATTTTGGGTGGGGGTCAAATGGATGGAGGTTTAGGTAAATCTTGAAGTTACTGTATGTTAGAGAGGACCTATATTAGCATTAGGCAAGACAAAGCTGGCCATTGATCTGCCGATTTTATTCTTAATGCTACCATTAACCATTCAGATTAAAATAAGTAACAAATCAAACAATGTTCTGGCCATTAATTGAGAGACCACAATCATACAAAAGTCATATCTGACCAATAGAAATACGGTAGTAGTGACCCATTGATATAATCAGATAGTCAGTACATGCAGAGATCTTATCAGTAGCTGATATAAATCTTTTAACCTGTGTGATTGACAGAATGGCTGATCACCATGGTACGAAAAATGTCAGGACACTCCACAAACAATCTGAAATCATACCAACCTTCATTTTGTACAATTAATTAGTTAATAGTGCTGCTCCAGTAGACTTCTGCACTAAAATCCATTTCTCAAAAGAGCAAACAGATCTTTTTACATTCAGTTTTGAAATCTGATATGGGGCTATACATTTTGTCGATTTCCCAGCTGCCCCTGGTCATGTGACTTGTGCCAATACTTTAGGAGGGAACTGCTTTCTGGCAGGCTGTTGTTTTTCCTTCTCAATGTAACTGAATAGTATGCAGTGGGACATGGGTTTTACTATTGAGTGCTGTTCTTAGATCTACCAGGCAGCTGTTTTCTTGTGTTAGGGAGCTGTTATCTGGTTACCTTCCCATTGTTCTGTTGTTAGGTTGCTGGGTGGGAAAATAGGAGGGGGTGATATCACTCCAACTTGCAGTACAGCAGTAAAAAGTGATTAAAGTTTATCAGAGCAAAAATCTCATGACTTGATGCAGCCGGGAAATTGACAATATGTCTAGCCCCATGTCAGATTTCAAAATGAAATATAAAAAAATCTGTTTGCTCTTTTGAGAAATGGATTTCAATGCAGAATACTGCTGGAGCAGCACTATTAACTGATGCATTTTGGAAAAAAAATTTTTTCACATGACAGTATCCCTTTAGGTCTCACTAACGAACTTGTGATAAATGGGTTATTGTAAAATGACTATGAAGATTCTCATTAATCCAGGTCATGGTATATCTAATACAAATAACTCATAACAACTGAACTTGCAGGGACATTTTAATGAAGACGTTTCACTGCTCATTAGAGCAGCTTCTTCAGTTCAACTGGCTGGTGTAGGGGAGCTCTTGGCATATTGTAATGGGTGATAGCAAAGTTTGTAAAGTCTTCCTCAGGTTCGTAGGAAGAACAACCAGGTTTGCATATTTATAAATAGGGAAGTCTAGGGCTGTACTGTTTTTCTCCAATCCACTGGTGAGTTAGTAAACCATATTTAAAGAAACCTGTCCATCTATTGGTAGAAGTAAAATACTCATCGTCAATAATCCAATGTACAGAATCTATAATGTTGATACAATTACAGTAAAAAGCGTTGCTGTACTTTCAGCTATATTTATGGAAAAAAAGCAATCAGCAAAAGAAGACCAATCACCACCAAAATACATTGTTTTTTCATTTTTTGTAGAACTCAAAAAACTTAAATTCAAAATAAGCCATATTCATTTGCCACAGATATGTTTTGAGTCAGTAGGCTCTTTATAAAGTGATTTTCAAGACACTTTTGGCTGGAAACATAACATGTAGCAAACACAGATGTTTTAAAGCAAGCACCTGCCTGCAGCCTGTTCTTCACATGTCTCTAAGCATATATGGCATGATCCCATTTATACCTTGAGCAAGGGTCCATGTGAGTAAAACAATAGTGAACGCAAAACAGAATTTTTACACTGATATATAAGGGTCTGATTACAATCCAATGGAGAGTCTGTGACAATGTTAAAAAAAAAAGAGCTGCACAAGCCTCTTTCCATATTGTGGAGCTGCCTAGTGATGAGTGTGGCAACAAATAATTGGCCCCCACTCAACCTATACTAGGAAAGAATATTTAAGTAAATGACGGAAGGTGGTTGGAGGAGTAATTTGGGAGCACTGATGTTGCAGGCAGAAAAGGCCGTGAGCAAAGCCCAATTTGAACAAGATAGATGCAAATACCTTGTCTGCTGCAAATGGGGGTCCCCAAAATGCCCATATTGGATTTTCATTTGTGTGAGCAAAGCCCAACCCACCACTCACTAGATACCCACAAAAACACTGCCCATTAATACTTCTGCCCTCCAAGTGAGGTCCAGATTCTTGGTTGTGGGTACCAAACTGAAACCCAATTAGGTGAGTTTTAGGGAAAATTCATATTGCTAATGTGGATTAAAATTCTTAGCTTGAAATCTGCTGCCATGGATATTCTTGGAACTTTGCCAAATTACTAGCACAGAAATGTTGTATATATCTGTAACCATGCCATCTGCTTACAGGGGTCCTAATGGTTGCCAAACACAGGCAAATGTAATTAACTGATTCAGTCCCTCAGATAAGCCCACCCAAACAATATATGTATGCAAATTGGGCAGAAGTTAATTGGACAGGTTTGATTTTCCTGTCAGATCAGGAACTGCATTGGCTAGTTACAGTGGTCCTCACTCTGATGGCTCATATTCCCACCACTGTAGTCTGATAATTTAGCTTTAGGGCTAACAAATGTAGTAAAGCCCAATATTAACCGTCGTAGGTGAGTATATCTGGAGAAATATCTGCTTGGGGACCTTGTGCATGAACCATAAAAGTCTGAAAACACAAAAAAAAACTCTCATACAAAATATGGTGATGCATTACAAATGCACCATCTTAATACAAAAGGTTCAATTCAGTATAAAAGTTGAGTAAATAGATAGCCAGTGCAAAAACATGTTTCTAATATAGTTAGTTAGCCAAAAATGTAAGGAGGATTTATATAAATACATAAAAAATATTTAGTTATAAATAATATAGGAGTAGGATTTTCTTAAGCAGGTAAGGGGTTTCAATTATTATAATGAAGAGTGAGCTGCTATAATATTTCCAGATATACCCCTATAAGAAATAAATGGCACTAGGTTTGCATACCTCCCAACATTTTGGAAACAGAAAGAGGGGCAAAAAGATTTGCAATGTGGAGTGCAGAAAAATTTTCTGGCTACATCCATTTTTGTGGCCACACCCTAATTACCATGTTAATTTTACAAAAATTGGCAGGTTATGGAAGTTTGAATACATTTCTTTGTTTTTATGTGTTGTAACGGTTTTTCTAATGAAGGTGAATTGCCCTTTAAGTTGCAAGTCATAGTTTCCCCTGCTTATCTCATATTTGCTTCTTTGCTTGTCTTAAAATGTATCTACGTGCACCTGCCTCATATCATGGGCTCTCTGCCAAAAATCTATTCGTTTTAGAAACATTGTAAATGGCTGTCCAGTGCAGGAGATGAAAAAGATACTCAGGACACTTCAGTAATAATCTGAGACTGCGGGTTGAGGTGTCAAAATTGGTAGTATCCCGCGAAAAACGGGACTGTCGGTAGGTAAGGTTTTGTCCAGGTGCAATAAAACATAGCAACTGATGTTTGATGATGTGACCAATAAATGCTACCCCTACTATTAGTTACTGCACTATGGCAAACATGTGCCTAAGACCTACAGGCTTTTTAGCTTTAAATAATATTATGCTTTATTTACATAACACTTAGCAACTGATGGTCTGGGCATTCTTGGGCTGAAATCTATTTATCCAAGATGCATTCAGTTTAAGTTCAACTCAACTGGACTGGTGCAGTGCCCAGAAGTTTGACCTTCTGTCTTAACTAGGCTCCCTGATGCTGGAATATCCCTGGTGAACTGGTGTTGTAGTGGTATGAAGTATCTGTCCCGCTTTAACCTCATCAGATTGGCAGAGCCAATACTTTATGCACATTCGCAGATGGTGCTTTTGTGCTTAGAAAACAGATACTTTCAGCACTAAACTAGACTAAACACTGACATTTCATAGATGGTGCTGAATGTTCTTCGCTAGGGTCATTCAAATGACTTATATGTAAGGTATTGCTTAGTTAAAATGTTTTCCATTGAAGTTTCATGGATATTTTATTTTTAATTCTGTAAATGTCCAGTGGTGTAAAATAAGCATGGCATACATGAATAGAATATGCCGGCTAGGAAGAGAGATTGTTTGGTTCAGGAGCCTGAAAAGAGGCAAGCTTGCCGTTCAGAGAATATTTTTGACAACTTGACAGCCAGAATATTCTTTTTTCTAGAACCTGTGCTTTCATTTATTATTCATCCTGGTGTAGAGGCTTTAATGCTTTTCTTATCAACAAACACTGCAGTTTCAGCAAATTTTAAATCCTCAGCCGTTGAATATTGTTTCTGTATGTAACTCCATGTGTTTGCCTTTGTTTCCCTGGAAATAGAACATCTTCCTTGTTTGGGGATATCTGCTTCTTTATGATAATCCCATTTTATGTCTTAAGTTAATGTTCCAACAAAGTGAGTAAAGGTGGCCATACACGTAGAGATCCGCTCGTTTGGCGATGTTGCCAAACGAGTGGATCTCTCCCCGATATGCCCACCTTGAGGTGGGCGATATCGGGCTGATCCGATCGTGGGCCCTTGGGCCCAACGTTCGGATCAGTACGGGTGGTCGGATCGCGGGACCGCATCAATGAACAGATGCGGCCGCGATCCGACGGGATTTTTAATCCTGCCTGATCGACATCTGGCCGACTTTCGGCCAGATATCGATCGGGAAAGCCCGTCGGAGGGCCCCCCACACGGGCAGATAAGCTGCCGACACAGTCTGTCGGCAGCTTTTATCTGCCCGTGTATGGCCACCTTAAGACTTCTTTTGAAAGAAACAAAATGACTCCCTTTTAGGGAAGATGTGTGTCCAGAAATATTTTACTGAAAGCTGAGTATCATATTGTTCCAGTATGGTGAGGAAGACACTGAAAGAGACATATATTCAAGTTGCAGTGAATTCATGGGGCAAAGTCAAGTGCAGAGCAATAGAAAATGTGTTTGTATCTTCTAAATGTAAGGAATTCAGTCAAGACATACGTCATCGCAAAAGAATAAAATGGGGCCTAGACTTGCATTTACAGATGATATCTCCACTTGATGCTATCAAACCATTTTTCATTGGACGTCATACTTAATTTAGTAATTCACCTTTGAGTTGCCTTTTGGTATGATGATGGGAGTGATATTCTGAGACAATGAGACATTTTTTATTAACTTGAGTTGTTTCGCTTTTTAATCAGCAACTCTCCAGTTTAGCAATTTCAGAAATTAGGTTGCTAGGGACTAAATTACAATAGCAACCATACATTGATTTGAATAAGAGATTGGGATATGAATAGGAGAAGGACTGAACAGGAAGGTCAATAATAAAAAGTAGAAATATCAATCAATACATGTGTCGCCTTACAGAGCATTTGTTTTTAGATGGCGTCAATGAAAGCTGGAAAGTGTCAGAAGAAAAATGCAAAAATAATGAAGACCAATTGGTTAAATACTAAAAGTTAACATAAAGGTGAACCACCCTTTAAATATTTTAACATGTTTTTCAAAAACATGTTTGGAACCAAATTCTCTTACAGTATGTGGCTTTGTAGTAATACCATTTTAAAGCTAGGAGAGAATTGCTGCAATGATATAGAACTGCTACTAGGGTTGCCACCTCACTGCTTTGAAACCGAACACATATGCAGGTCTGGACTGAGAATAAAAATAGGCCCTGGCATTTCAGGTTCATAGAGGCCCAATCAGCCCACACAGAGGCCCAAACAGCCCCCACCAGCCCACTAAACACTGACTTTCTATGGCACCTTATAGCAGCCCCTCTGGCATTTGCCAGAACCCACAGATTGCCATTCCGGGCCTGCACATATAGAATCAGTTCAGTCTGCAATATGCATCTAAATTAATTGCTTATATGTGTCTTAAAGGGGTGAGATGGCAACCCTAACTACTACTTGGGTATGTGGATTGATAACCTTGCATTGTGCTGGATTCCAAGAAACACATGGTAAAGATCATCCTGGATCCCAGCCAGCAGAATTGGGAAATTCAGTATTAAAACCCTGTCTTGGGAAGGCCAATATCTCAGGTTTTTCTGCCTTCCTATAATACAAACATTACTTCTGAGCATAGGATTCTAATGGTTACTTTAAATCCTAACAATATTTCATATACATGCACACATAGAGCACTGAGTGTAAACACATGGCTTTAATTCTTTGATAATAAATTTGTCTGAGCAGCTGGCTTTAATTGTGCAATAAGTAATAGCCTCTGATAATTTGCCATGCACTTGGACATGAGGCTTTTATTTACGGAGACTATGGGGCAGATTCACTAAAGCGCTAATTTGCCAGCGTGACGTCATTTGTAATACCAGCCCAGCCTTGGCAGGTGTTTTACCGGCTAGGTCAGTAAAACACCTGCCATTATAGTCTATGGGGGACCTCCTGGAACCTTTCCTGAAATTTTTTTAAGTCCTGAAAAAAGGCTTTTTAAAAAAGAAAAAATCATTAAAATCGTTCTAATCGAACAATGCATTTGATCGATTTGAAGGATTTTCATGCAATTGTAATTGCCTTTAATATAATATACATATAATATTTAATATAATATAGCCTTTAAAAAAATGTAATGGTTGAATTTTTTTAACTTCGAAATTCGACCCTTAGGAACAGGTTTACTAAGCACTAAGGGACGAATTTTAGAATTAAAAAAAGTTGAAAGTTGACCCTCAAAGTTTTTTTTAAAGGGCTTTTTTTGATCGAAAATGGACCTATTTCGATCGAATAGGTCCATTTTCGATTGAATAAATAAATAATTTGATTCGCTCAAACCATTCTAACGATTTTCAGCAAAATCCTTCGAATTCTTGGAACTTCTTTCTAAAATGGTAATTTGTCAGCTTTAAACTGGCGAATAGTCAAAGTCGAAGGATTTTTAAAGGACAAGTACTTTGAAATTTGAATTTTTTTTTTTTCAGTACGAATCAAAATTTGGGCTATTCAATAGTCAAAATAGCCTAAAATTACTTCGAAATTCGAATTTTAAAAATTCGAATTTTATTCCAATTTTCACTTCAACCTTTAGTAAATGTGCCCCTTAGTAAATCTGCCCCTAAGTGTAAAAACCACAAAAACCTTGAAGGCATAACTTCATGTAAACGTTGTTGACAGGAGCTGTGCTGATCTGATTGGACTTTTTCAGTCTGAGCTTTTGAGTCTGAGCTGCATGCTGTGGATCAATTGCAAACTCACTGAACAGTCCCATGTGACCCCCCCCCC
>CM044436.1:50368678-50382867 GCA_024363595.1 Xenopus borealis | reverse complement strand
TCAGAGCACAAGTCACATGACTTGGGGCAGCTGGGAAATTTACAATATGTCTAGCCGCATGTCAGGTTTCAAAATTAAATATAAAAGTAGGCATCTGCAAAAGATGCCTTAAAAGGGTGATTAACTTTCCAACACTTTTGTCAGTTTAGTTGTTTACTGTTCACTAGAAATAAAGACTTTTCCTAGTGCCTACTATGTTTTATTTTTTACCATTTTCCCAAAAAATAAATGACAATGTTTCTGGTGTTTCAGTCCGGCAACTCAGTGATCAAGTGCATATTCTGAACTGTTACAATTTGCTACATTTTTTGATACATTTCTCAGCAGCACCTCTGGAGTATTAGCAACTATTGAATCAATTATAAGAGCTGCCTTTAAAGGGCACCTATGGGCCAAAAAATTTCCCCAAACCGAAGGTGCGGGCTGATAGAGCCCGCATTCCGGTTTGTGGTTCTAGTAGTTTAAAAAAAAAAAAAAGATTTGCCCCCTGCAGGCGCTGCCACCATGACAGTGCATGCGCATGCGCAGTATGCGCATGTGACGTCATGCGCATAAGCCGAATGAAAAGCTGCCACAATTTCGGGCATGCGCTTCCTAAAACATTACAGCTTGCACAGGGAGCTCCCTCCCGGTGCGAGTAAGCCAGCTCCTGCAGGGGGCATTTTTTAAACTACTAGAACCCCAAGCTCTATCAGCCCGCACCTTCGGTTTCGGCCCATAGGTGCACTTTAATGTAACTCAAGGATTCTGCTCAGCATGAAGTTAAGAAACGTAGCAATTTATATGCTGATTTTATACAGATTACAGAGTCCATGACCCACTTTAAGGAGAAAGAAACATGACGGCTAGTATTGATGCAACTAAAAACTTTGTGAAGTAAAAATTAACTAAAAGAAACTGCATTACATCTTTTACTTGAGCCCCCATTTTTTTATGTTATGTGTGCTACCTCAGAGACCACCTGATCAGAAATACTGCAGCTTGTAGCTCCAAGGCCACTATGGTAATCTTGCCTCAGGCGGCACAGAGCAGCCAGTTACCAGGGGCAGCTAAAAGCCACCTCTGGTAAATTTAAGAGCTGAATTTCCGTTTTTAAAACGGAAATTAGCCTCTGGTGCACTATCGATGCGTCCCCTCCTCGACTAGGGTTGCCACCTTTTCTTAATTTTTTTTACCGGGTGGTGGGGGGGGGCAAAAAGGGGTGGCGCGTGACGTAAAAGGGGGTGGGACTGTGGCATTTTGGGGGTGTGGCCACGAAGCTGAGCCTTCAAGAAGGGGACAAAAGGTAATTTTACAGGGGATTGGGGGCTGCCCGATGGGTCTTTTTAAGGGTATTACAAATTTACCGGAAGCTACATTGCCGGTAAATTTGTAATACTGGCCCCGGCCTTGGCGATTGTTTTACCGGCCGGGTGGCAACCCTATCCATCGACCCATTCCGACACTAAAAGTTAGAAGCTCGGAGCGGGAGGGGCGACACCAGGGCTGCTTCCTCAAGCGGCAGCAGCTTCTTGAACGCCCCTGGATGGTTCTTATTTCCTAAAATTGCAGTTTTCTATTTAGTATTACTCAATGGCACATACTATCAAAAAGTATATTATTATGAAAATGAAAACATATTTTATTATCATGAAAATTGTTTAAGTGCATGAATCTGGGTTTTACATATGAGCTTTCTGATGCAATATTTTTTTATAGAGACCTACGTACAGGGCCAGGTGCTCCAGGCTACCTGGCCGTCCATGTCACCCTTTGCACATGTATATGAGTGCATACAAATGAGACCGTGAATGCTATCAGGCTGTGTCACCAGGCACTCCCCCCTCTCCTCAAGTGCACACGTGGAATTTCACTGCATACAGTAGAGTTTCTTATAAAAATGGTACACATTTTTTTATTGAAATATATTTGAGATAGATTTATTTTTCATTAAAGAAATAAAAATGGGATTTTATTGTTTTGCCTTTACATTCCCTTTAAAGGTACGTGCCAGGCACCCCCCAAGCTTTGCACCCTAGGCACGTCCCTAGTCTGCCTGCCCCTAGTTCCTGCCCTGCCTAAGTTGTTCAGGGGTATATATTTTTTAAAGAATACCAAAGTTTAACATACCCTTTACAGATATTATACATGATCCAAATTAGTTCCTGTCCCAGTGGAGTTACAATCTATGTACCTTATAATATTTATGTAAGATATGGTCAATTTAATCAGAAACCAATTAACCTTCATGTACACTTGGGATTAAACCAAGGAGACAACATACAAACAGCTTGAAGAAAGTGCCATATCTGGAATCATCAACCAAAGGATCCTAGTACTTACAAGACAGCAATGCTAACAACCACACTACCCAATATGAAAAACACACCCCAGACTGGAGGCTGTTTTTTCTCATTGCATCCACTAAATGGCCGATGGTGTTACAGTATGAAATTTTAAGAATTTTGTATTCAACATTTCCGAAAAATGACTTGCACAGTAGTTCAGAAACTGGAATATGGATATGTACTGAACACTGACATGGTATTGCTCCAGCAGGCTCTGTTCCTCAGCAGCAACAATGCAATTTTGTCTCCTAATCTACTCACAGAGGCAACTATACAATTTTATAGTGTGTAAATCAGAAATACCTACCCTTTACCCATCTGATAACAAGATGAAATCACTAAAGTGAGGATAAAGTGAGAGAGATTTTAATAACAGAGAGCAAAGCCCTGTTTATTATTTTCCATTTGCCTTGATAAGTCATGTGTGAGAGCAATGTGGCAATCATACCTCCTCTACAGGCTGCTTGTGTACAGTACTAGGGGTGATAAGCCAGATGCATGACAATGAAAGTGGTGTGTAAATCATAGAGCCCCCCTTTGCCCTGCCTATGTAAATGCATCCCCCGACCTTCCCCTCATACATACCTGCTAACAAAAGGCAGGATAGGGCAGCAGGAGTGGTGGTTGCTATATGTCAGGTCACATTAGTTTCTGCCCCAACATTCTGATGACAATGAGTGACCAGGAACATGCAAAGCTGAAGCCAATCTGCTCCTCACTTGGTTGGTAATCACCTCCTAACAGTTACAGAAAGAAAGCAGCTAGACATAGCAGCTGCCAAACCCACCAGACTACTTGACCTTTTATTATCAGGTATAAAGGAACAGCGCCATATTAGAAGTGAGAGTTGCAGGGCCTGATTTATATAGCCGTTTGTCGCCCAGTCCTCTCCATTTTTTTCGTGCAAATTTGTATTATCGGGACTGGTGCATGAAATTTTTTTTTTAAAATTGTATCTCTTGCACGGCCCAGTGTTTTTGAACCAATGTGGGTGTGGTTGGGGCGCATGCTGCCCCCCACAAATCCGGGCTGGAGATATGATATGAGAGGGATGCTCTGCAGTGGCCCTATGAGCTATATCTCATTTTCTTGTCCTTTAATGGTTTCAACTTGACTAAACCATGCGACACACACACACAGGGAATATGCAATTGGGGGACAGTCCACTTTCTGCTTATCCCATGCCATTTGCTTCACAACAAGATAAGTCATTTAAAAACAAGTGAGTTACTTTTAAAAGTAATCTTACACATTGCTATGTGCATAAGAAGTAACATAATATATTCACATAAATATACATATGCTACAAATCTAAACAAGGTTTTTACCAAACAGTTCAAAACTCTACTCCACTTGCTAGAATCACAGTAAATAGCTTGGTTGTTGTTCTGGTGTAACTGATACATTGAGTTATTTTTCCTGTCAGTTTTGGAGTTGGATTTGATTCTGATATATATCAGACCTCTGACCAAAAAATCAATTAGTGCAAACACTGCAAGATTATGTTTATTATTATGTTTATTAATTTGGAGTCAAATATAGACCCAGCCTATAGAACCATTGCACTGACATTCCACACTGTTAATAGGAGCTGAATTTCCAGCCTCCAAGCAATTACCCATAAACCACTAGTGCACTATGTGATTTTGGAAGATACCACTTTTTAAAATGGGGGATGCGAGAAATCTCTGCCAAGCCTCAGCTTGCATTCAGTCATCTGATCGAAAAGCTGTGTCAGATGGAAGAAGTTTCATGAGCAAGTTTCTTTGATGCAGAAGCAAGAGAAACAAATTATGGTTGTGCTTAACAGAAGATTTCTTTCAGCATTTAACCCTCTAAATCTTTCATAGTGAAAATTAATACAGCCAGTGTGTCCCAGAAATTTTTGTTGGGGATGCCTCAGTGCACTGCATAGTATAAAATATATTACCATACTAAAAGAAATACACAGTATAAAATATATTGCAAAAATAAAAGAAATACATAGTATAATATATATTGCCATAATAAAGGAAATACATAGTATAAAATATATTGCCAAGATAAAAGAAATACATAGTATAAAATATATTGCCATAAAAGAAATACATAATATAAAATATATTTCCACAAAAGAAAATACATTTTTAGAGTCAGTTTACTCGTAAAACGTTGGTTTTATGTGATTAAACGTGTTGCTCACTTTTTTTTTCGGTTTTTCAGATTGTTTACCATAAACAGTGACTTTCCATCTTTTATTTTTTACTGTTTTCCTAAAAATTTAAGTTTAATGTTTAATGGTCGTGTCTCTAGTGTCTCAGTCTGGCAGCTCAGTGATCCAGGAGCAGATTTAATTGAATAGAAAGAAATTGGAAAAAGTCTTTATTTCTGGTGAACAATCTGAAACAAACTGAACTGAATAACATGTTAACATCATTGAATGCATAGCAGTGAATTTCTATGTAATCAACACAATCCTAGAGGTAAAGGAAGCCCCGATAGAAGATATTATTTATACATATGCCCAATCCTCGCTTAGTGCCTTTCAGCAATGGTTTGTTAATGGTTGAATGGAGAATTGTTTGACAACCACTTCAACAAACATCTCAACAACACTATTATGGACAGAGCAATTCAGAATCACAGAAACAGCATGGACATCTGGTTTTATACAATGAGCATTAACTCCTTCAATGCCAGGTGGATTTTTTATTTCCATTCATTTTTTATTTTCTCACCATCTTCCAATGAAAACTGTCAACCAGAAATGTAGAATGTATGGTAATTCTATGATCCTACGTATAATGAAATGTTTGGGATTCCCTTTTCTAAAACTGCACATGCTGACAATTGACATCCATTATTATGTCAAAGTTGAGCCAAGAAGTTTATGGTCAGGTTTCCAGCACCAGTGGTTAAATCTCCACCCTGTAATGAAACCTGGATAAAAAATTGCTATATTTTCACAATCTATGTTGGTGTATAACTTTAGTCAGGGTATAGTACACCTTTAATTGTAAGGTATGATCATGTAACATTTTATCAGCTGATTCATTGATCTAAAACAAGCCAAATAAATTAAATAATGCCTATCACCTATTGAAGCTGGGAACATGTTACTCAAACACACAAAATTTGTACAAGACATGTTATACTGGAGTAAATATCTGATTACTGTATTAACTTACATTAAAAACTGCTGATTTGATTTCTGCACCTACTGTAATTCTACGGTTAGACCAAAAGAGGGGCCTGTGCAATTATAATAGACTAGTAATCTGCATTAATATGTAAATAAAAATACTGATTTAAAAGAGGTGCTAAATTTTTCAAATCATGAACATTTTAAATAAAATGTGAGCTATTAATGAATGTTCAGACATAGGATAATGCTCCATACTGTATTTGAGAGGCATAAGAGCATATAAAATGAACCAACACTTAAGGCAAAATAATGTCTGAATCAGGTTTGTCAAATTATCTCTTGCTTTATGTGCCTGTCCTACAGTTACAGATACGGATAAATAGAGTTTATGGGAGACCGCCTTCCCATAGTTCAGAGCTTTCTGGATAATGAGTTTCTGGATTATAGATCCCATAACTGTATATAGATCTTTGGGTGAGGCAGCCACAAGTGATTCACTGGTTAAAAATGGCAGGGCAGGCATATTCAGCTATGATTATTAATGAGCAGTAGGGATCTAGGTTTCCAGGAAGGAATGTATTATCCCCTGAGACATTCATTAGGAAGCTGCACTGCTGGGCATTTAATTTTTCTTCTTACGTGTAATAGATTAGGAAGACCATGATAGGTTTGTTACTTTTTGAACCCTTACTATGCTACAAGGTCTCAAGATGTATGGACTATATCCAACGACATAACTCAAATACACAAAACACAATGGTATAGCTACTGGGAGTACAATTGCTCCTGGACCCACACCACCATGGGGTCTGTGGCAGACAGGTGGTGTGAGAATGAAAGAAGAGGGGGAAGATATTCAAAACGTCCATCTGGAGGGAAGAGAGTAGAGGGTGCAGCCCAGAAGCCAGAGGTCCAGATTTATACCACTGTCTCCAAAACTTGCATGATTATGAGTTTGGCATCTCTTATACATGACATAATGGACCAGATTCAATTTAAAGAGAAAAGCTTATCTCCTAATTAAAGCTAAAAATGTTCCCATAGATCAAAATGCAATTAAAAAAAAAACATATTTCACTGTTTATAACATGAAAACTCTATTGAAGGAAAAAATTGAAATGGCCATAAATTTTTATTTGATAAACCATAATGTAAAAAAAGTTTGATTTTTATAAAAACAGCTATGGCCTCTATAATCCTGAAACCCATTATCCATAAAGTTCTGAAATATGTCATTGCCATTTCCTGTCCTATGAAAACAAACACTGTTTAACAATCTGCTTTTTTTTCTCTGTAATAACTACGCTTTATAAATACATATTGATTGTAAAATAATCCTATTGTTTGATTTTTAGTAACCACGAGGCACGGTTCTCCTGATTACGAAAAGAATGTATATCCTGTAAATTTCTAGTTAAGGGTAGAACTACACAGACGATTCAGGTCCGTTTTCGGCAGATCTGATGCTGGGCGACAAGATGGATACGACAAGTCAATTGCGACAGGAACAATTACGTAAGTAATATGAAGTCGGATCAATCCTGCGACACCATCTGATTTCCTATTACTTACCATGTTCCTATCGCAACCGATTTGTCTCATCCGTCATCCATCGTTGGATCCGCCTGAAAACAGACCTGAATCGTCCGTGTAGTTTTACCCTAAAAGTATTTTGAATAATGAATAGATCCCATTCTTGTACAAATGTTGTAGTAAAGCCATTGCAGGTGACTGGGATAAAATTTATTAGAACTGTCACCCAAATACTCATTCCAGAATAGATGCATCCCACAGGCTGTAAGAGCAGCAATGTTATTTTAATTAATTTGTTTTTTTTCTTGTGGCACCCCAATTTTCTTATTTATATTTATCTACTCCAGACCCAAACTTAGTAATTTAGAGCCCCTAAGCAGGCTCCACGTGTCACCCCCTACCCTTGTCCTTCCTGTTCCCCATCCCCTCCCTTTTGCCTTCCTGTGTGCTTGCAAGACATCGGGCCAGCACAGCACTGAAGTATGATTTGGATGCGGGTCGGCAGCTATCCGCACCTGAAATTCTGCCTCCCTAGTCCATTGTGGATTTGTCACACATCCAGGCCTTGTAGACTATCATGGTTTGTGTAGGGCTGCATGCCTTTGTATCATATCTACTTCACTAAGTGCAGACCATTTCTTCACTGCCTGCCATGTTATATTAAAATGCTTTCTTAGCTTACATTAGTTGTGGCAGTCAGTGTTCTCTGCAGAATTATCTTTGCCCTGTGCCACTTGGTACCTTAAGGGGGCACTGACTACAGTGGCAACTGGCCTTGTGTTTGGTATAATTGTCCTGCTGTAATATGAATTTTCAAGCAAACATCAGTTTTTAGCAATCTGAAATCGGTTCTCTTAAAGCAGTGCTGTCCAACTGGTGAACCCCCCCCCCACCACACACACCTCTCCCTTGTGTGGCCCCTCACATAATGGGTCTGTCTGCTGTGATTCCTTATCTTGTATAAAATGTATCAGTACTGAGATTAACTGGCAACAGCATTGTTTAACCTCAAATTAAGATTGTAAAATCCTGCATTGTTCATACCTGTAACACCTCTATTGTTCACACCCCTAAAGCCCTACACAGTTCACATCTCAGATCCAGGCTAAACCCCAGGCTAAAACTGCCCACATTGTTCACCTGTTCATGCTGTCTCTCTTTACCAGAGAAGTTGGACAGCATTGTATTAAAGTATTTACCTGTAATTTGCATATTCAAATGTACTTCTACTTCAATAAGATGCCCAGTGGCTGCAAAAGGAAAGCAGCTGCTACAATACTCTCTCATAGTTATTTCCACTGTAAATAACTCATGTGGCATGTGTTTGACTCCAATGAATTACAAGAGATGATTACACCCTTAAGAGCCTTTGGAATAGTGCCGGTCAACCCGATACCTGCGGGAACTGCGGGTTTACCTGCGGATCAAGCAGGCTCAGGACGATCTCTCTGGACCGTTGGCGACCTTAAACAGCTGGCTTCGGACTTCTGGTTTTATAGGCACATGCCCCTTTTGTGAGGTCATGGGCAGGGGGCGCAGGACTATAAAAAGAGGGCTGAAGTCTAGTGCGGGTCAGGAGTATTTGGGTCAGTGTGGATTGAGCTTTTCTCAACCCGCACATCACTGCTTTGGAAGTATAGCAGTGTGGGTGAGGTCTACCATCAATTCCCCATTTTTGTCATTAGAATATTGGTCTCAAAAAAGTTACACTGCCTGTCATTAATGTATCATTTGTCTAAATGGCACTACACAATAAATAAGCTGTCTGCATAGAACAGTTTTTGTTAGAGGCACTACACCTTTAAGATGGAAAATATTTAAGTCTCTCCACAGCAAGCTGTCTATCAGAATAAAGGATATTTGCATCAGCTGTGCTTAGCAGTGAAGATTTCAGCTGGCCTGCCAGCTCCATCCGCCACTGAAATATTCTATGCAGGCTCCAACACTCATCCTTGCAGCCTCAGGCAGCAATTTACTGAGGCTAAATTTGCTTGAGGCGCAGGAAGGTGGCACGTTAGCCTATAAATGGGGTGCCTATGAGATTTTTGCAAGTAAGATGGTACATGTATTTAAGATACAAAATAAAGGGAAAAGTTACTGCAACACTATGGTGATGGTGATGACTACACCTTTTGCTTTCACAACTGGCTTTTTATAATTCTGTGGAGACAGACTGTATACTTGGAAAGCTTCTTTCTATCTATGGCACATGGTCACCTTGCTATAGGAATGACAGATGCCATTCCACAAGATGGCGTTGCAAAGCTCATCTCAGTTAGGATTGAAAACATTAAAGGGAAACTATCATGGGAAAACATTTTTTTTTTTAAACGCATCAGTTGATAGTGTTGCTCCAGTAGAAATCCATTTCTCAAAAAAGCAAACAGATTTTCTTATATTCAGTTTTGAAATCTGACATGGGGCTAGCCATTTTGTCAATTTCTCAGTTGCCCCTGGTCATGTGACTTGTGCCAGTACTTTAGGAGGGAACTGCTTTCTGGCAAGCTGTTGTTTTTCCTTCTCAGTGTAACTGAATAGTACGCAGTGGGACATGGGTTTTACTATTGAGTGTTGTCCTTAGATCTACCAGGCAGTTGTTATCTTGTGTTAGGGAGCTGTTATCTGGTTACCTTCCCATTGTTCTGTTGTTAGTCAGCTGAGTGGGGGAAAGGGAGGGGGTGATATCACTCCAACTTGCAGTACAGCAGTAAAGAGTGATTGAAGTTTATCAGAGCACAAGTCACATGACTTGTGGCAGCTGGGAAATTGACAAAATGTCTAGCCCCAAGTCAGATTTCAAAATGAAATATAAAAAAAACTTTTTGCTCAATTTTGAGAAATGGATTTCAGTGCAGAATTCTTCTGGAACAGCACTATTAACTGATGCATTTTGAAATTGTTTTTTTCCCATGACAGGATCCCTTTAATTTAACACTCCACAACGGCCACTGAGATAAAATGTGGCGCCTGAGACCTACAGAAATTTATTTTTACTGGGATGCAAGGTACAAAGTACAAAAAACTAAATGTTGGATTGCACCAGGGTTGTATTTAGGTCCAATGCCACCCTAGGAGTTGGACATAACAGAATCGTCAAGATACAAAAGTGATGTAAAACCTGCAGACAGCAAGTTTATTCAATTATACAGGCACCCAAGGGCCCGCTACTCAAAACCAGCAGCCGTATGCACAGGTCTTCAGGTGCCCATATGTATATACGCACAGTAATACTTTAGCCGCACATTTATGATGGACCACCAGACAATTTCCATCTCTTCACCTATGGGCCCATTTTGTTGGCCCATGTACTGTCAGCTATAGAAAAATGCAGCAAACCTACACTTGTTTCCTAAACCTTCCTAGTACACTAAATAAAGTTTTCATAGAAGTAGCTTGTGCTCTGAAGCATAATCTTATCCTATGTTTGAAAGAAAGCTTATATTTAAATTGAACTGTTTAGCACTGGAATAGACTGGATACTATTTAGACTAAAGGTCACAGACAACTGTAATAATTCTAGCAAGTAACTGGAGCACATTACATTAAACCCTTTGTGCATCAACATTAAAGGGTGTATAGAGCACCTTCAGTGTACATTTTACATTTCCATACAAGTTGCTGGCAACTTGCAAAGCATTAAAGCTCCTGACCACTAGCAGTTGTAACAGCGTTTTTTTGGGACTTAGAAAAATTTTTTTCCAACTCCTATCTTTTCTATTGAACTTCGCCTGGTCTGAGCAGGTGAAGTGAAGTCTAGCGTAAGTGGTAACGTTCAGCAAAAAGTGATCTTAGTGAATTTGCGTAATTACGATCCTTCGTCAGTGCGCAACTTCACCTGGCATAAGGGTGCCAATTTGCACAAGTCTATCTTGTTCGCTAGCGAATATTCGCCAGAGTTGGTGTTAGTGAATTTGCAAAGTTGCGAAATGACGTCACGCTGGCGAATTAGCGCAATCGTTAGACGCTTCGCACTTTAGTGAATTTGCCCCATTGAATTTGAATGTTTTAGTTTCTGGCCTCATATAGCTCTTTGAAACTGAGTTCTCCTTCTATATGTTTTCTTGCTGAAGAACTCACATTTATTCTGTCCGTATTAAAGTAGTGAAAATTCAAATAAAATGTGAATTTTTAAAATTCGAATTTCAAAGTAATTTTAGGCTACTTCGAAAATTCAAATTTCAAAGTACTTGCCCTTTAAAAATCCTTTGACTTCGACTATTCACCAGCTTAAAGCTGCCAAATTGCCATTTTAGCCTATGGGGGACCTCATAGAACCTGTCCTGAAAAATGTTACAAGAATTTAAAAGATTTTGCGGAGAATCATTAAATCGAATCGAATGTTTCGAATAATTCGAACGATTTTTTATTCGATTGAAAATGGACAGAAAAAGCCCTTTGAAAAACGTTGAGGGTCAAATTGCTACGTTTTTTTACTTCTAAAATTCGTCCCTTCGTAAATCTGCCCCTTATAGTGGGATAGAAGAATAAACAGAAATTACATACTTCTTTCCCTGATTTATGAACATTGAACAACACTGCAATTTGAGGTGGCTGACATACAATATAAAAAGCAAGGTTAATCGATAAAGGATAATAGGTGGGATTTTTTAAAAGATACAGTATAATTGCAGCCAAACCCCAAACAATAGTTACATCACTAGCCCTATAATTAAAAATTTTTTTGGAGGGGTCTGGTGCACAGCAATCCCTACCAGCCCCGGCTGCCTACTACTCCTCTGCGTCCTCCCTCCCTGGAGTCCCTGCTCATAGGTAGGTGAATAGCTAGAACTATTGAAGAGGAGGTCCGCCACCCCCCCCCACATCTGTGGGGTATGCTCTCCTCTATACTAGTTACACCACTGCCGATAATCTAAAATCCAACAGTACTGTCAAAGTTGGTGGTGTACTTGAGTACTAAAGCTCAGCATACCCATAGGGGCAAATTCACTTACCTGTCTAGTTGCGCTAGCAAGGGATTCACTAGCGTTTGCCACACTTCGCCAGGCGTATTTTCACCAGCGATACGCAAAGTCACTAAAATGTGAATTTGCACTCAGGGCGGCAAACGTTAGCAAAGTTGAGCTACCCTTAATTCGTTAGGCAAAGCGAAGTAACCCTAGCGATGCCTAATTTGCAAATGCTGCAAATTCTAAAGTATAAAATAGGTATATGCTGCAGCCACTACTTTACACTACACAAGCCCAGGAAACCTTTAATAAAACAAATACATTTATTATTTTGCCCTACACATGTGTCCCCTGTATGGGTTAGTTGCCATATGTTAGGAAATGTAGGGGGGAATGAGGGTACCTTAAAAAAGTTTAACAATCTTTTTCAGCCTATCACCCTGTTAAAATGAAAAGACGCCTGCGTTTTTTTGGAACTTAGAAAAATTTTCAACTCAATAGTCCTATCTACACTATTGCACTTTGCCTGCTCTGACCCTGGCGCTTCACCCCCTTCACCAGAGTGCAGCTTCGCTGGCGTTAGGGTGCGAAGTTGCTCTACTCTAGCTACATCACTAGCGAAAATTCGCCAGAGTCGGACTTAGTACATTTGCGAAGCAACGAAATGACGTCACGCTGGCGAATTTTCGCCCCCGTTAGCCACTTTGCCCTTTAGTGAATTTGCCCCATAGTGTATACATGAATACAGCTGATAGCAAGGTTATAAACTGGGTAAGCAAGTATGAATCAAGCATGATAGCAAATCACTTTTTCATATTTAAGAAAACTGCCATATCTGACGGCCAATGATCTGTATATGTTTCATCACACTGAAAATACCAGTGTGCGTATGAAATACAACCAAAGCAGCACATACTGGTTTTAGCTTAGTGACAAGCACATGACTCATATAATGGCCCTTGGCAAATTTCAGTCTCATGAGATTGCTGCACAGGACAACACATTACTACTCACTTCTGAGGAAATCATTTTAGCTTTAAACTTGTACTTTTCGCTACACCCCTCCGATTATTGTTAAATGGCTTTGTTATACTGTAAAATCAATGGTAGTACAGGTATGGGATCTGCTATCATGAAACCCTTTATCAAGAAAGCATTGAATTACAGAAAGTCTCTCATAGACTCCATTTTATTCAAATTTTTTAAAATGATTTTCTTTTTCTCTGCAATAATAACAATACTTTGTGCTTGATCCAAACTAAGATATAATTAATTAATTGTTGGAAGCGGAAGCATTCTATTGGGGTTATTTAATGCTCAATTTATTTTCTAATAGATTTAAGGGATGAAGATCCAAATTACAGAGTTCTGTTTCTGGGAAACCCCAGGCCCTGAGCATTTTGTACAATAGGTCCCATACCTGTATTTAGCCAGCCAGCTAGCTAAAAATTCCACATACACAGTTCACCACCATGTTTAAGTAACAAAGAATAAAAGAACATTCTGTTTTCTAACATCAAACACATATTTGTAAAATGAAAAGGCTGAACATTTCTTGAAAGCTGGTAAGTCTTCATCCACATTCAGTGTCGGTGTTGATTTTCTAAAGGGATTAAGGCTTTGGAAGAGAATTAAAAAGCAAAACTGAGTCCTCCCTATCTTTCTCTGCATCCCCTCCCATTCTCATCTCGCAAGCATTTCTATTCAGAGAGCAGCTCACTAGCTGTGGGTACAATTTCTACAAGCTTTTCCTGTTACTGAGCATCAAAGGCCTTCCCATTGTGACCTGCCGTATTCATCCTGTTACATAACACATCAGTCTTGCGCAGATTCAGAATTAACTACTGGATTGTGCAGGGATTCTGCTTAACCCTTTCTAGGAAGCCATGGATGAATGGGTTTTCTTCAGTCACATCAAAGCAGGCATGCAGATAGACTAGGAAGGGGAAAATAATATGGCTTTATACAGAGATGTAAAATTACATTATAAAATAACATAAAACAGCCTCTTTAAAGTATGTTTTTTATGAAGGCATTCAAGTCATGATATTCTGTTTAAGATATAAGTCTTAAGCCACTGTTTCACAAGCAGCATCTTCTGGTCAGTTGAGTGGCCAAGGCATTAGTTTAGCATTTTACACCCTAAAAAGAGATGGAAAGGTTAAACCACTGGCGGTTGGCAAGTTGTTAGCAGAGGCAGGCCAAGTTGACTGGGCACAATAGGCAACCTGTCTGGCCACCTTGCCTTCACCTGTGTGAGTGTGCAGGATCATGCTATAGCGTTGTATGTGCGGCGGG
>CM044436.1:50353987-50366742 GCA_024363595.1 Xenopus borealis | reverse complement strand
GGCTGTCTGGAGAGGAGAAAGAAATTTGTGGTGCAGTTCCCTGGGCTCTGTAAGTGACTGGAATCCATGAGAGGTGCCAAAATGCCCCATGTGTCATTGGCCTAATATGATCACCATTCACCAATAACAATGGTCCCACTGTGATTTATTTAGGCAGGTGGTTTATTGAATCACATTGAGGTGTAAAAGTATTTTCCAAATACCATTAAAAGTATAAAGACAGGTGTTAATTTTCAAATTACAGTGCTGAAGGTGTGGAACTATTTTATCCTTAAAGGACAAGGAAAGGCAAAAAGATAAAATGCCACTGATTTGCTACCACTCAGAAGAACTGAAGAAGCTGCTGCAGTGAGTAGTGAAATATTTTTGAGATTACTCATTACACCCAGTTGCTTTACACTTACTAATATTAAGATAGTAGGGCTGCCACCCTTTGGGCCAGGGAAGTCTAAGCAGGGGTATTGGGGGCGACATTGAAAGCGGGGCAGATAATGTTAGAGATGGGCCATTTTGGGATGCCGCAAAGGGATATCTGCAGCTGTTTACACCAGGGTAATGCTGTCAGAAAGTAAGACTATGATGCAGAAATCAGCAATTGGCTGATCTAGGCTTCTTTCACTTCAAAGGCAGCACTACACAAATTAAATATTTGTACTAGACATAAATCTTAGGGGCTATACAACAGAAACAGGATATAAGTGGTGTAAACCGGGCAGATTTCCCATTGTGGCATCCCTAGGTCTCATGGTCCTAGCTCCCTGCTAGGCCCAAATGTGCTGAAGCACTGGGGAGCCATTTATGCCCAGTGCTAATAAGGGATGTGGCTGGGCGGCATGCAGCCCCTAAAATATAGCCTCCCTAGGCCTGGGCCTTTGTGGCCATTCCACAAATTCGGGCCTGGGTATAAAGGTGATGCCTCCTGTGTTATTGGCTTACTATTATGATAATTACAGCAAGTGTTTCAAATGTCAGTTTCTTCTTTAAAAGCTGGTTATACAACACTAAAGATATTAAAACCAAAATTATCATAATAATTGTTATATGATAAACTTACAAAAGGTGCACTCCTTTAGCCAGCAGTTATTTATGCTTATGCTTAATAAGTTACATTCAAGTACAAAGTACAATTTTATCATGAAAGAAAAGGGAAATAATTTTTATTTAAAAAAAATAGAATTATTTCCTTTCTAAATGCAGTCGTACTTCAAATTCATAACAGAAGTAAACAGTGAACTGAATACATTAACACAAGCCATTCATGTACTAAAGGAGACAGCTATAAAGCTTCTCCACAGGGTATACTTTACACAGGGAGTATTGCACAACATATACCCAACTAGAGTAGAGGAGAAATGTAGTATAACATGTCTTCTAGAATGTGTGACATCCCCAAGCTGGTAATAAATGATGTTACCTGTTTTTTTTCCTTCTACTCTTTCTTTTACTGAAAACAAAAAAAATGTGTGAATTATAACCAGACTGATGCAAGGCATCAAAAGGACATTGAGCATATGCTGTATTCAATGCATCAAAACAGAGGGATTTATTTGTATTGTATATGTATTTATTCATTTATATAGTATTACAAATGTACATTACAAAGCATAGACACAGGGATACAACTATCATAAATTAGAGAGTGAGAATAAATAAATAATTTAAAGGAGTTTAAATACATAAATGGGATGAGATCCCTGCCTTAAAGAACTTAAGGGGGCCATACACAGGCCGATAAAGGCTGCAGACAGACCGAGTAGGCAGCTTATCAGGGCGAGTTAGGGACGGGGAAATCCCGACCCGCACGTCACTATCCTGCTCCCCTCTATATATTTGCTCTCATCTCCACATATAGTCCCTCCCAAGCACTTCAGTCAGCTTGGGACAATCTATTGACCATACAGTTTAATCACACACTAGACTACTCAAAGATTGTAGCAATAGAATTGTAAAAGTTGCCATACACTGAGCGATCCGCTCATTTGGTGATGTTGCCAAACGAGTGGATCTCTCTCTGATATGCCCACCTCAAGGTGGGCGATATAGGCTGATAGGATAGTGGGCCCTAGGGCCCAACAATCAGGTCACAACGGAGGAGATACGGGCATGCGGTTGGCGGGACTGCATCAACAAACAGATGCGGCCACAATCTGACGGGATTTTTAGTCCCGTCTGTTCGACATCAGGCTGACATTCAGGCAGATATCGATCGGGAAATCCCGTAGGGCACCTTAGCCTATGTCTGCCACATCTGCCCACTGATGACATCCCAAAAGGGGCAGGGTGAGCAGACGCAGTGTCTATAAAAGATGAACCTGGAAGCCAGCATTTGACGGTGGCAGGTGTGGAGAACAGCAGAAGAGCCGCCCCTGAAGAAGAGTGCAAGGTTGGCCCGAACCCGCCCTAGAGCAGAAGAATGAAGGCTCTGAAGGACAGGAAAGTTTTTGTTGTTTATTGTTTACTTAATACACTACTTAACCAGGAGTCAGGAAAGAGTTTAGTAGTGAGGTGATGGAGTGAGATTTAGATGCAGGTCAGATGATGCAGGTAGCACCAGTAAGGACTGAATGCAGTGGGTGGATATTCTTGGACACCAGTTGGCTGGCAATTTACTGTATTAGCTGTAACAGTTATACTATGTGTCAATGTCTCAGAAAAGAAAGAAATGCACCAGAGATACTGGTATTCATATAGAGAATAAATTGCACCATGTATTTTACACTTACTTATTGCCTTTATCTGCTTGCTAGTGAACAGAATAAAATTTGTTTATCAAATATTCCTCCTCAATAAACACCAGTATTATCTTATTTTCAGTAGCAGTGAACTTCAATAACAAAGTGCAACTCACTTACACTGAAAGGGTAATATGCCTGGTGCTTATTAAAGAGCTCAATTATTTGGCAAATAAAGCAACATCATAGAAAAATGCTCCATATGCTTTTTAATTTGCAGCAGGTATCTGCAAGTAACCTGAAAATAAACTTGTCTTGTGCCCAAAACTGGGGTTCTGTCATGCCTGCATACTTTCAAGAGCAGAAATGGACAACCCATGAAAAGTCAGAGAAGCACAAAAAGTACAGAATGTCATCTCAGATAGACAGATAACCAGTTGGACATGCAGAAAAATATTTTTTTATTGAAGTACATACATAGTTAATTGGGTTGAAAAAAAAACCAAGTCCATCAAGTTCAACCCCTCCAAATTAAAACCCAACACACACACACACACACACACACACACACACACCCCTCCACTCTTTCACACAAACCATATATGCCCATAGCTATACTAACTGTAGAGTTTAGTATCAAAATAGCCTTTGATATTATGTCTGTCCAAAAAATCATCCAAGCCCCTTTTGAAAGCATCAACAGAATCAGCCATAACAACATCACCCGGCAGTGCATTCCACAACCTCACCGTCCTGACTGTGAAGAACCACCTACACTGCTTCAAATGAAAGTCCTTTTCTTCTAGTCTGAAGGGGTGGCCTCTGGTGCGGTGATCCTCTTTATGGGTAAAAAGATCCCCTGATATTTGTCTATAATGTCCTCTAATGTATTTGTAAAGTGTAATCATGTCCCCTCGCAAGCGCCTTTTTTCCAGAGAAAACAACCCCAACCTGGACAGTCTCCCCTCATAATTTAAGTCTTCCATCCCTCTAAACAGTTTAGTTGCACGTCTCTGCACTCTCTCCAGCTCATTTATATCCCTCTTAAGGACTGGAGTCCAAAACTGCACTGCATACTCCAGCTGAGGTCTTACTAGGGATCTATAAAGAGGTATAACTATATTTTCATCCCTTGAGTTTATGCCCTTTTTTATGCAGGACAGAATCCTATTTGCTTTAGTAGCTACAGAATGACACTGCCCAGAATTAGACAACTTGTTATCTATAAAAACCCCAAAATCCTTCTCACTTAAGGAAACTCCCAACACACTGCCATTTTATGTATAAATTAAATTGCTATATGAAACAGTTGACAGTTTACTTGTGTTTTCACAGGGTGGCTGAATGGTCTGCAGCTGCCATTGATGAGCAGGACTTCTCCAAGCAGGTGAACACCATCAAATTCTTTGGTCTACATTTCTCAAACTTAGGAAGATGAAACACTGAGGCCATTACCGTAAAAGCTCATAACTGCCTTCATTTCCTTAGCATGTTAAAGAGTTGTGGAGTGAACAAGGTGGCACTAATTATCTTTGCAGAGCTATGACTGAAAGCATTCTCATCAGCAACATATCGGTGTGGTATGGCAACATCTAGCAACAGGGAAAACTTGCTCTTCAAAGAGTGGTCAGAGCTGCTGAGCGAATCATTAGCAGTATACTTCCATCAATATTTGATCTTGACACTGCCAGATGCAAGAAAAGAATTACAGGCATAACTAGCGACCCAATACACCCAGAACATGATTTATTAATCTGGCACAAGCCCAACTATTCTCTCAAGCACAGAAGCCCTGAAAGCATAACAACTTGCAGCAAAATACTCTTTAACAGCTTCTTCCCAAAAGCAGATATACTAATCACTGATGCAGGAAAAGCAATCAGATCACCCTTGACTTGTTTTTCCTTACTTTCCTCTAGCTCGGAGGTCCCCAACATTTTTTTTTTAACTGTGAGCCACATTCACACTCATGTAAAATGAGTTGGGGAGCAATGCAAGCATGTAAAATGTTCTTAGGTAGAGCAGAATAAGTGCTATGCTTGTCCATTTAGTAACCCCTATGTGGACAAGCAGTCTGCATGGGGCTCTATTTGGCACTACCAAGTTTGATTGAATCTTATTTTAAGCAACCAATACTTGCCTCCTGAAAAAATAAGAACCTGCTTTACAGCTAACCTGCTGCTTCAATAAGGGTTGCCACCTCACTCCTTTAAAACAGAATTCATATGGCATCCACAGCCTGCATGGCTAATTAGCAATTAATTTAGATGCATGATGCATACCTGCACATAAATCAGTGCGGTCTTCAGCATGCAACTAAACAAATTGCTAACTATAGATACAGGCTGTGGATTCCATATGTGTTCGGGTTTTAAAGGGGTGAGGTGCAACCATAGCCTAAATATATTATGTAGACCATTCAGCACCACACTGGATTCTTCTGATGTAAAAACCCTTTATTAGAGCTTAGGGCATCACTGCAATGTTTCAGACTATGCAGACTTTTATCAAGCTTGATAAAAAGCCGCATGGCCTGAAACGATGCAGTGATGCCCTAAGCTCTAATAAAGGGTTTTTAAATCAGAAGAATCCAGTGTGGTGCTGTTCCTAACGTTTTCCAAGATAATTTATTTAGCCAACAGGTCCCCTTTCAGGTCATTGGGAGCAACATGTTGCTCAAGAAACAATGACTGGGGATCTAGCTACACTGCACTGACTGACCTATGTTTATTTAAATGCATGCTTATTCTCTATCACTCCTACTATACAGCACAAGAATCCTGAGGTACTGTAGTAAATGGCCAAAGCAATACTCTGTTCTGTGAAGTAGACAGGACTCCTAACTGAGGACAATTCACAAGATACAGGAAACTTGAGCAAAAACTCTTTTAGTCAGAATAGTCCCAGTCACTATTAAGTCACATTTTACCCTAGGGGACTTTAACACAACTATCTAAACACAGAAAATACATACTCAAATGTTCCCATCTTAAAATGCAAAATTGTACATATTATGGCTACTGATGTTACCCGTAATGACAGTTTTACCAAGTATTAGAAAAAAAAGTGAACAATATCTATATACTGGACAAAATCAGATGAATGGATATTAGCAAGCAAATAGATTTTGTATATGCCTATAGGTGATCAGTCTACATTTTGTACAACATAAGCAGATAAGCATGCATATTCCTTTTAATGCACTGTTGTAAGAGAATGAAGCATGGCAACTAACATGAGACATTCACACTGCATGAAATCTACTCCCTAGTAAATAACTCGCATAAACCAACACCTTTAAATAGATTTACATCATTATATAAAAGTCTGTGAACACTGTGAGGTGAAAATTGGGAGAGGTTTTGAGCTCTTCTCTTTCATGTCACTAGTCATTATATTCTAGACTGCAAATACCTGTAGCAGCACTGGAAGGGGGGAATTCTGTTCCTTGTCCACTGATAATTTGGCCAAAAGAGAAAGGAAACACGCACACATTCACTCATTCAGGAATCATTCATTGGGTAACGAATGTGTAACTTGTTTAAAATTGGCCAGTTAAGTTAACAGTGTTCTTTGCTTGCTGACACTGCACATTGTTCTATGTTACACACATTCAGTGTCAGAGGGATGGATATTCTGCTCTAGCACAGCATGCATGGTCTAAATCCTCTGCAGAAAAAAGATCAATCCCTTGTTTAGAGAAACACATATGTTATTTATTTGCAAGCTGTTAGCTTGCTGGGGATGATGGGAGTTAGAAACCGCTAGAGGACTAGAACATTAAAGCAGGTTTGATATCCCCAATTTACATGAAAAATATCCTTCTCTCTAGTACTATGATATTATTTATATAACTCTCTGCATAAGGTCTGTTCTCTCTCACACACTTACACCCTTTCTTTGTGCTTTGGTCTTAGATTTTTTCCCCTGCTGAGTTCTTCCTTCACTTGTCTTTCTCCCTCCCATGTCTACATCTCTTGCTTCCTCTCTCCTCCTGTCTCTCTCTCCCCTCCTGAACCTGGTTACATAACAGACCAGCTTTTCCAAATCCTGCATTTCAGTCACCCAAATCCCTCTGGCTTAAATTCTCCCCCTGCAGAAAGCAAATCAGCCAGGAATCTCAGCATAACGCCAATTGCAAAATTCCCTCCTAACCATCACTCCTATTAAATCCCTTCTTTAATGCCACCCCCAGATCCTATACAACAATAGCCTTATTTTAATATTCTATTGCAAGACTTATGTGCACAGGAGCACGTCACTAGTGGCTGGTGGGCCGATGATAGTCTTTGATGTTTCTGCCTGCTTTTTTCCAAAGCGTTTTACTTTTTTTTTTTTACATCCCAGGAATTCTGGGAAGTGTAGTTCTATAGAGATGTTAATAAAACAAAGATTTAAATATGTATGACACGTATGCCATTTAAAATCAAACATTTGGCAACAATATAAAGATCGATCAGCCAGTCTCATATATATATATGTGTGTGTGTATATATGAAAATAAATTGCATAACACATTTAAAGCAGCACCTGCACATATACATTTATATATATATGCACATACATATATATATTTACGTTATCTCACATAACACATACAGCAGTTGGAATACTGAAATTGCAAGTAACACTGATAATCATTTGGCATTGTTTAGCTTATTGGAATTCCCCAGGGTGAACAACATAGTCTATTTCATTTGTATGCAGGGCGAAAGAGTTAAACATCAGATTTTTTTTCTCTGCCACAAGCAGACAAGCATTCTCTGAAATCCAGCGCTGATTTATACATTATTTATAAGAATAATTAAACTTGCAGGCTTATTTTCCCACTATGGCACATCCCTTTAACTATTCTTTCCAAACTGGGAGGAAATTTCTGAAACAGAGCAGTGTGTGTTATACTTTTAGATGATTGGAAGTTACACAGCTAATAAATACATAACAGAAAGCACTTGCACCAGGAAAAAAGTCATATAATCAAATATTAATAATATAGCACAGGAGCTTCTTTCCTTGCTTTTAAAAGTAATAAGGCATTTATTTTGTACTTTTGCTTGGTCACATTCCATGACCCAAAATGTTTACTCTGCATACTTGGGGAGGGGGAACATCTACCAGTTAATTAGTAATATGATACATAGTGTGTTTATGGACAGATACTGTTATTTTAAGTATTTCTTGACATACATTAGGCCAAGTTCACCCTTGTCAGCAGGACTGGACTGAGAATCAAAATAGGCCCTAGCATTTCAGGTACACAGAGGCCCAATGAGCCCACATAGAGGCCCAAACAGTCCCCAACAGCCCACTAAATACTGACTTTCTATGGCACCTTATAGCAGCCCATCTGGCATTTGCCCTAACCCACAGATTGCCAGTCGGGGCCTGCTTGTCAGGCTACTCATTTCAGCTGTGTATCCTTCCTGGCTTAGCCCTCCTTACATCACATGATTGCAATTATAAGATGTGTAAGGGCCCTTTCAACCGGGTGTTTGTGATCTGCGCTCCCTTACACACTAGGGCATTTTGAGCTGTGCTCCCCTGCGTCCCATTTCATGCGTTCGGTCACAGGGGAGCACAGGTGTAGACGCACTGAATTAATGTCAATGCGGCTGTACTCACACAGATGCATGTAAGCGCCAAACGCAGGTTGCGACACAGCATGTTGCATCTTACCGGCGCTTACATACGTCTGTGAGAATACAGACACAATGATAGTAAAGGCATGCATCTACTCCCCTGCGGCTGAACGCATGAAACCAGAACCCAGAGGAGCGCAGCTCAAACCGCCAGTGTGTAAGGCCCCTTATATAATTTCCAAATAATGAAAGCAAAAAACACTAGAAAATGAGGTTCACTTAATCTTTCATATTAACAGATAACAATGAAAGACCACAGTATGTGGTTCACACCTTTGGTTGGTTCATTCAAGAGGTTTGCTAGAAACAGCAGCAATCCTTTTGCAGAAGAAAAGCTTTGCCTTCTAAATGCATGTTAATTACTATGAACAAGTTATCCAGTTTGTTGTGTGCAACATTCACCCCTAGGCCAGCCAATGCAAATGGAAATCAGCCATAAATTATTTGACCTCTGTGTGCCAGATTAAAGTCCTGTTGAACTGCTATTTACCATTTAAAATATAAGGTGCTCACTTTTCAACATCTGTCTGTGACTGAGAAAAAATCATAGAAATGCGTGGAGCCAGTGTTCCCAAAGTTCCATTCATAAAATTGCCTGATCAGTCTTTTTCCCTTTCCTTCTCAAGCCTGACATATTTGCTATTTAACTGCTTTGAGGCAAAAAAAAGGCCTTATGTGGCTTTCTGGCATCCAGAGTAAATACACAGTTCCATCTCTCCTTTATGTCATTATTTGACATGTATGCAATACCTGTCTCTGTAGGTAGTAGGTGCACAAATATTGCAACATGACTTCACATGAACATGGTTAATACGGCTGAGTCAGCTGCCTCTAATTCTTTACACCAGCACCCTAAAATATTTATCAGCAAATATCCTAATGGCAGGAAAAAATCTGAGCTGGAAATAACATTTCTTGGAAATGAGTAAACTCAGCAGCATGGCTTCCGTAAACACTATCACCATGCAATCAGTAAGGGTATCACATTCAGTGCATGGTTACAGCACTCTAGGTAATCTCCCAGTTCTCTTACAACTATTTTTTTAATAATATGTAAATGCCATTAAACAGAAAATGCACAATGCTGTGTACGGTACACTAACAGAGACATATATATGCACAGAACACCAGAAATATATGTGTGCATGTAAATAGTGTTGCTGACAGTATATTCCCAGAAAATAGAATGAACTAATTAATATTTTATTACAATATTTTGGCATAACCATCCAACTATAGATAATTCAGATTATTTTATCTCTCTTTTTCTATATTTGCTAATTGCTGTAGTAAATATTTGCTATGTTCATTATGTACTCTTCTGCAGATAATAATATGCATGTTGGCAGCAGATGTTAGAAACTGGGAGAATAACTGGTTAAAAAAACAATTATGGATATCCTGAAACAACCTCATCAGACGATTATGATTTAACCTCAGCCCACAATTGTTCTTTTATTAATAAGTATTGGTGTATTAATCACACACATCCCAATTTAGCTATAATGCACTCAAAATGAGATGCCATACGGTTCACTCCTACTCTGTGAGGCTTCAGTAAAGAAGAACTTGCTATCTGTAATTGCATGCTGTGTGTCTCCCTGCAATCTATGACTAAGCTTGCTGTCAGACGATGCAAAAAAAGGGTTACAGTCTCCTCAGATGGTGTTCAGAACTACAATGAGTTTTACTGTACCTGTCCTGTTTCAAGCTTTCGGTTCAGAGAAAAAGAGACGGGAAGAAAGTGCTGAAAAGAGCAGCAGTGGATTGGTACCCAGGTCAGACAAGGCTCCCCCTACCACCTCAAACGTTACAGAATGTGGCAATGCAAATATTCTACAAGTAAAACTTTTCATTATTGACTCCTGCTGTTAATGATTATTGGGATCAACATGCCAGTAGATGAACACCAAGGTAGCTTCAGCACTGAATGAGTTAACCCCCCCCCCAAGAAAAAAGCTGTCAAAGTTTTTCCAAGGCTAGTCTGCTCTCTTCTTTCACTATCCTACCATCTCTGCCACTCTCTATATATTTCTTTCTCTCTATGCATGTGAATCATAAGCCCCCAGCTTTCTCTGTATACCTCCCTTACTGTCCTCAATACCCACGTTATATTGGTGATGGTACCTCTGCTGGTGGTGGTTATAGGGTAGCTGTGTCTTGCTGCTGCTCCTGTCTCTTCCCCTCTTCTTGCAGGTTCCTGGGGTTCTCTGCTCTTGGGGTCTGGCTTGTTCACCCCTGTTTCCAATGCTGGTTCAGGGCTAGAGGGAGAACATGGATCCATCATTCCCCCAAAAAAGAGATGTGGTGGGGATCATGAGGATTAGGATTTCTCTCCAATGGTAGGTATTGCTGGGAGGAGGCTCATAGACTCCCTCTGTCTCTGTGTCAGTGCAACTCTATGGTAAGCGAGAGAAGGGGGGAGCGACACAGGGAGAGTGAGATATCTGAACAGTTCCCATGAGCGGCCACTGGCAGTGCTAATGAGAAGTGTAGGGAAGTAAACGGATTTAAGATGGGAATGACAAACGTACTAACAGAATGTAGTTTCCACGTCTCAATTCATGTTAAGGAATATAAAGTACTAAGGAATGTGCTGTGTATCAGGTCTGGACTGAGAATCAATATAGGCCATGGCATTTCATATACCCAGAGGTCTCAACAGGCCACACAGAGGCCTGAACAGCCCACAAAATAGTGAGTGTCTAAGGCATCTTACAACAGCCCTTCTGGCATTTGCTACTACCCACAGATTTCACTCTGGACCTGTTGTGTGTAGCCTGTGGCTTGACCTCCAGTCTCTTGAAATTTACTTCACAACAATGTGATAATGCAAGCTCCAAACAAGCAGAGTGTGATGTGTGTGAAACGGCCATGCTGCTCTGTGTGTAGAACATTGCAAATGCATAAATTCTTACAGAGATAATAATCTACTGGTGCAGATTACTGCCTTCCCTTGTCTCTACTGAGAGGCAATTCTGATGATTGAGCACTAGCAGGATTTAGCCCTGACACAAGAAAGTACAGCAAAGTTATTATTTGGTGTGCACAACAAACACAGACAGAGAAGCCTGATAAACCTTATGTGGTTGGAAAGGGGAGGGAGCACAGATTGATGACATCATAGTGAACAGCTGTGCATGGTGACATTCAGCAATAATATACACCAGTGTAAACCACAAAGTAAATACTCAGAAAAATTGATATTGAGCAGATAAAGGGGAAACATAAATGCTTCAAACCTTGTGTTAGAAATAGGTGCATAATCACTTAAACTAACGTGAGAGTGGAGATGATTAGGACATGAAGGAATGGCATTGCAAGATGGATAAACAGAACTGAAGATACAGAAAAAAGTATCAGTGGCACTAAATGTTCTATAAGGGCCGATTTTCCACCATAAACAGGCTGATTTGCACTTAGTAAAGTCATAAACCATTCCCCCCGCTCTGTGGATTTATATAAGGCAGGGACTACATATCCAAGCAGCCTCAGCTGTGTGACATAGCACAAACAGAAGGCAAAACTGTCAGATGTTATAGTGCCATCACAATAAGCAACCAGCAACATGCAGCCAACAATATGACATTATTTAGTGATTATGCTCCCATTTTTTACACAAGGTTAATAAGTTGTCTGTTTAATTTTGTATATTTTCCTTTTTCCTGCTCCCTTTTTTCATGGGCTAATAGGTCTGACTCTATTTGTGTATCGATGTAAACTAGTGATCTTTTTTGTTACCATCTTAGGGCTCTTACACATGAGCATTTGACGCTGCGCTCCCCTGCATTCTGGGTTTATGCATTCAGCCGCAGTGGAGCACAGGAGTAGATGCATTCAGTTTTTTCAATGGGGCTGTACTCACACAGGTGCATGTAGGCGCTGAACACAGGTTGAAAGGCAACATGCTACATTTTTCCTGCGTTCTGCGTCTACATTAGGCATTTTACCGGCCTGGCTTTTAAAAACGTTGCATGATTGCAATGTTAAGTATAGGGAAAACCCATAAAAACATAGAAAGGCCGGTATTTTTTTCTACAAACGGTGGCAACCCTGAAAAGCTGTTCATTATGATGGGCATCAATCTGTGTTCACTCCCCATTCACCCAATCAGAAATAATATAAAAGTGTTTAAAACTATACTTTTGATGTTGCTTTAAGTGAATGCTGTCAGAGAAGCACAGACCCTGTCACTTATGTGTGACACAAAGAAGGCTAACAAATCACCAAGGCACTCTCCTGGTGCCACGATATATATAAAGCATTTGACAAAAGTGGAGAAATAACCTATTCCAAAACCAATGTAAGATTCTTATATGACCCTCTACTTTTGGTCACTAAAGCTCAAGGGTAGAAAAAAGACATCTGGTCCTTGTAGGAAGAAGATATTTATATTAGTCTTGGAGGCAGAGTTAACCCATTGGTAAACAGTGTTGGACTGGGA
>CM044436.1:50319449-50340486 GCA_024363595.1 Xenopus borealis | reverse complement strand
TTACTCAGAAAGTCCAGTTGTTTTAGAATTACTTATATTAGATATACCATGACCTGGATGCATTTTTCAGCTATTTGGAGCAAGCTCTAACCTCTACTCTCTTGGGTAGTTGGCTCTCCCACCATGTAGGATGGGGGTAGCAAATTACACTTTCCTATCTCCTGGACCCTCTCTTCCACAGGGCTACTTAATGTAGTACCCACTGAACAAAATGCAAAAAAGGGGGGTTGTGGGAGCACTTCAAGGCTAAGTAAAATATATTTTAATACACTGGAAGTGCTACTGATCTGGCCAAATTAACTACAAACATACAGAAAAAGAAGGGGGGGTTGATCAATGCACATTCTCTGGTCCCGTGTCTCATAAGTAATTCAGTATATATGCAAGTGCAGGTGTTTAACAAAGTTATGATCATAAAATTGGTAACCCGCCATACCACATCAAGGTAAACCCAATATGGCAGTCCCTAACTATTTACCTCTGGTCATAGCATTCAAAGGCTGACATCTCTGCATGGTAGCATTTCTTGGGACGTGTCTCCTAACCTGGGCATTGGTTTCATTCAGAGGGCTTAATTTTCCCCTGCCATTAGCATTTAAAAATGATTGCCTAAACCACATAATTGGTTCTACAGGCTTAATCCACCCCCGACTGCAGCATTTAACAGAGAGAGAGAGACTGCCCAAACCAACACCTAGGTATGGGACCACCATTTAAAGGGATGAGTGTGGGTGTGCTACAACCACATGGAAGCTTGGCCTGCAGCCTAACTACTAGACTTCCGGCAGAATAACTCTGCTACAATACAAAATGCAAAAAAGGGTGTGTAGGAGCACTCTAAGGCTAAGTAAAAATATATTTCAATAACATTGCTTATCAATTTTAAGATCATAACTTTGTAACTAAAACCCCTTGTTTTTGTACATACATGCATTTGCATAGATATTGGATAACTTATGAGACAGGGGCCCAGTGAATGTGCATTGATCAAACACCCTTCTTTTTCTCTATGTAGTACCCACTGTACTCCTTGATGGTGGCCCTATTAGTGTGGGTGTACTACGGGTGTGCATTGCACACCCTACATTTACAGGACATTCACTTAGCTCAAAAGAATGATAGTGCAAAGGGAACCCTAGACTTAATGGTTGGTCAATAGTCCATGTCTAGGATGGACTTCTAATGCACTAATTGTATCATCATTTGTCAACTGTGTCTAAATAAAAATAGTTGAAGCTCTGGATTAGGCATGCCAATGCCAATATTGACTTGGCTAAACTCTAGGTTTGCATGATGCTAATTATTTTTGTATGATATTTTCAGCAAGCCAAATGTGTTTTGAACCAAATTGAACCATACATCAGCTTGACAAGTGAGCCCCACACTCTGTTTGGTATATTGGATATCATTATATATATTTATAGGACCAATTTTATTCAGTACCATGGACAGAAGATCTGTAATTGCCACTTGCAAGCCCTACAAAAATGATGGAAATATACAACAGTTTTTTTTTTAATTATTTTTACTATACAAGACCAAGAACAATATTATACAAAAACCTACATTCAACAATCTCAAGCTAAACACCCATAAACCTTTGACATCAAATGCTAAGTTTGATAATAAGTAGGGTCCCAGCTAAAGTATTTGAATTTCTAATAGCTTTTGATTTGTCAGGAAAATGTATTTGATATTTACATACAAAAAGCAGTAAGACTACATTTAATTAACGAAAGAGTGATTTTTAGTCAGTAAAGCAAACTGACCTTTGATATGATAGGTATGTAGGCATGAATTCTCACTTAGTGTTGTAAGAAACTTACATTCATTAGAAGAAAAAGCCACAAAAAATAATATTTATTGATGTATTAAAACCTTATTTCAGAGTCAGGAAGGAATTTTTTCCCCATCTGAGGCAAATTGGAGAAGCTTCAAATTGGGTTTTCTTTTGCCTTTCTCTGGATGTTAAAATAGAGTTAAAACATTGAACTTGATGAACATGTGTCTTTTTTCAACCTTACCATGTTACTATGTTATTTTACCCCAATACTAATGCAAGTCAACAGGCTGACTTTTGCAATTATCTCTCAACAACTTTTAGGGCAATGTCACGTTTTGGTTTTTAACATTGGCAAAGAAAACAACTATCCCCGTCACTGCCAGATTTCAGCTGAAATGTGCATTGTCCAAAATCTGACCTGCATGCTCAATGAGTTTGGGATACTCTTCATGTCAGTTATTAAGCATTGAGTGGCATTAGCATTGTGTCATTAGAGAAAACACTGGACCTATGTAATAAACATTGCCCAAGTACAGGAACCCATAGCAGCCAATCAATCTGTCTTTTATTACGTTTAAATATAGTGTCAGATACTATACACTGCTCTACAAGCTAATGGCCATGCCCTACCAGCCATTTCAAATTTGCATGTCAAATCCCCCCTGACTGGAATGTGAACAAATAGTACCCATTGGTTGCTTGTGCATTCCTTTAGAGAAGAAACATTTGTCCCCTAGGGAAATTTTATCCTTAACAACTACATAATGCCATACTACTGAGTTTATCCATTTTTCCATGACATTTAGGGCGCTTAGATATTTTCTTTAAAGTTCACAGCATCATCTGTCTTGTTCTGTGGGCATGGAAGCTGCATGTGTTCATCTTTTCTTCTACTGTCTGACATTTACTGGATGTAAAAAGAGAAGTATAATTTTTGCAAGAGCAAACCGTAAGGAGAGCATTCTGTGTGCTAACTGAAAGACACGAAGGGTACAATAAATACAGAAGACATGCTGTGTGAGTGTTACTTATTTGTAAATGGCTGATTATTTTAACTCCTTTAATTCAGTAGCTATAACAGTTGTTGCAAAGAACAATATATGAGCGACTATACTAGAAATAAATTAGAATTTGTATAACCAGCTCTCCAGGCACAAGCAAAAAGCTCATTTGACTGCAAGGCAAAGTCCTCAGAAAATGTTGCTGGCAACCCCAGGCAATACCCATAAATAGTAGTAACTTACTTAGTTCTGCTTAAATTTTGATTTAATTAACACCCTCCCCCAACCCTTCAACTCACAACCAACACTACAAAGGTCCACATCTAGTTGAGTCTAGTGTATTAAATAATCCTCAAAACAGCTAGACTTAAAAGAGGATAAAATATATAACCACAGACATGTCAAACGATTTTTTAGGAGTCACTCTACCCCAAAAGTTTGCCCACTCTCTTTGATTGATTCACCCCCAATTGTAGTTAAACCCCTCCATTGCAAAGCACTAAAATAAAGCTGAATATACCACAATATACATCAGAAACAGGCAGAGCTCGGAGTGTGATTAAGGATGTGGCCAAGGGTGGAATGGCTGAATTGAGGTGTGGGCACGACAAACTCAAAATAAAAAAAACATAGAGTTGGCAATCAGCAACCACTTTTATTGTTCTATGTACAGTAAAGCCCATGATAATATTACTTTTACAGGGTAATTCACCTTAAAATGAACTTTAGGTATGACACAGACAGCTGTATTTTAAGACCGTTTCTGATCTGTCTTAATATTTGAAATTATTTGTAATATTTACATTTTTAGTTCTGCAGCTCACCTTCCATCTGAAAGCTAGGGCTTGATTTGTGGTTTTATTTTAATATAATCTTGAAACTTACATATGTGTTTACATAATTTAAAATGCAACTTCCACCCCCCAAATCACTGATGACTACTAAGGATGCAGACCTGGATGGGCCCTCTGACCCCCTCCGGGCCACTTCCCTTATTAGTTATGCCCCTGGAAGATCCTTTCTTATTAAGTATAGAATGATTTAGCAGTTAAGGTCTTATCTTGCAGTTCAGTCTTGTTTAGAGTTGATGGCTTACAAAGAATTGAAGATAGTCGAGCACTACTCTCATAAAACACAATGCTGCTTGGAAGATAGTCTCATAACTTTTATAATTCCTCATGATACACAAAAAGTAGCAGTTTTTATTTCAGATATCTCTGCTTTTTGGGGCTCTTTTGGCCATTTAAGTACTAAAGGTGCCCAAGGAGACATCCAGCAGGTATTATTGAGTTGAGAGCTGCTACTTCTTGCAAAGAAATTCTTAAAGGGGAATTCAACCCCTCCTGCACTAACCTGGCAGGGAAGGAGGGACTACACAGATGTTACAAATTGTAACAACTTCTCCACAGCTTACAGACAACATGCAGGAACTACACAAACCACAATGCATTGCACTGTGATGTTCCTATCCTTATTGAAATCACATGTGCAGGGAATGGGGGTTGGAGGATGCAGGCTGAGAACAGCTGGCTGCTGATACAAAGTAACAGTAGTCAGTCAGCTCAACAAAGTAGTTAGACAGGTCAGCAGGGGCTAGGCTTAGGGAACTGTCAGAAACCATTAAAATCATGAAAAGTCTGCATATTTTTTTATTGTATATTTCAAAGTTGCTTGAAATTATGTTTACTTTTCAAAAATCTTAAGTTATGTTTTTGTGGAGTTCCCCTTGTTTTTGTTTTTTTTTGTGCTGCCTTTGGTTAAAGGATCAGTAACAGTAATTTTTTTTCATTTGTTTCTTTTCAATGAAATAAAAACACCGACACAGTTTAAGCTTTATATTTGCAAAGCTTTTATTAAGAAATTACTTACCGATTCTCTGCATGCGCCCCTCTTCTGAAATGGCGAGAGGGCGAGGATCCATCGTGCAGCACTCAATTTCTCTTCCCTTGCTATCTCCTATAGAAGTCAGGGAGGAGAAATTGAGCGCCACACAATGGATCGTCACCCTGTTGCCATTTCAGTAAGTAATTTCTTAATAAAAGCTTTGCTTATTTAAAGTTTAAACTGTGTTGGTGTTTTTATTTCGTTAAAAAGAAACAATTTTTTTTTACTTTTCCTGATCCTTTAAAATGCTGCCTGAGGCACAACAGATATATATATTGTAAAGTTCAGGGGAAATGGGATCATCCATGCACTACGGCCACAATACAGTAGTAGAATAAATGTCCTTTTATTTCTTATTCAGACTTAAACACGCTATATCTTTAGCAGGTAAAAATGGCAACTTAAAGGGCACCTATTGGCAAAAAATGTCCCCAACCAAAGGTGGGGGCTGATAGAGCCCGCATTCCGGTTGGGGATAACAGTAGTTTTTTTGGGTTTTTTTTAAAAATGCCCCCACCAGAGCTAGCCTACTACATGCCGCCATGTCAGCTCAAGCGCATGCGCATAATGAAAAGCTGACCCCAAAACCACTGCAGCTTTTCATTATGTGCATGCAGGTGACATCACAATTTCATTATGCACATGCACTTGAGCTGACATGGCGGTTCACCCCGGGAGCTCCCTCCCGGTGCGAGAAGGCTAGCGCTGGCGGCGGGCATTTAAAAAAAAAAATTAAACTACTGTTCTCCCCAAACAGAATGTGGGCTCTATCAGCCCGCATCTTTGGTTGGGGATAACATTTTTTGCCAATAGGTACCCTTTAAACACATAAAATCCCCATAAAATCTGTGAGCAGAAAGACAGACTGTTGAAGTGGCCTACTTAGATTTTGCAGAGATTTTGGACAACATGCAACATAAATAATTACTACATAAATTGCAATATTCTGGTCTTGGGAATTCTGCATGGATAGAGAATGGCTGAAGAATTAAATGTGAATAGTAGCAATCAGCAACTCCTCCTGTTACTGGGCTAGTGTTATAAGTACCCAAGAGCTCCTGGAATTGTTAATATAAATGAAGAAGTTGATTCATATTACTTGTTAATCATTGTAATGTTACAAATGGATTCTAGCAACAATCGTGTTTGAGATATTCCTAGTTTTAACACTCCTAATACTGTAAAAAAGAACACCTGGGAAAGAATATCTCTTCTAAACAAAATTAAAATACTTTGAAATAAAATATATTGGATACATATAGGCAAAAATGTTTAGTCAGAAGAGAGCATTGGAAACACCAAAGCCCAAATAATTACATAATACAGAACATTAAAATATGTCTCTTAGTGACCTCTACTTAAAATAGCAGACAGAGCAAGAAAGAATTATTCAGTGTATTCTAATTATATGTATTCTGTTTTATTAACAAATCAATTGGAAATAACATGAATTAACAGATTGTGTCTGAGGTGTTACTGTTTGGAATTCTAATTTACTGATCTGGATATTCTTGGAACACAATACCCCGAAGGCATTATCATAATACGTTAAGCCATAAATGGAAGCTTGAACCTGACATTTTAAAGCAAAATATACTCTGTTTTGACATGAGCTCATTCAGTTGGGATGGTGCATAAGTACTGTCTGAATTTTCAAAAATAAATATATCCATTTTTTTTTACCTGATTCCACAGATCAGGATGAAACCATGACACTAGTTCTCACTCTTCTTCCTTGAAAATGTTTCAACCCCCTCCCTCAACATCTCATTGTGAAGTAAAATGCCTCTACTTTCTGATAGTTTGTTCACCACCCACTGTAAATGCATCCAAAAAAAAAAGTCAACCATAGCAAAAGGACAGAGGTACATCTGAGATTTGTTTAATTTTGGATGGATTTATGATTGATTTATACACCAAATAATTGTATTATGATATTTTTCTTTCAGGTTTTAGGGCAGTAATCACTCATTTTTCAGATGGTTTACTCCTAATGACTTCTTAGTATTGACCACTTACTACAGAAAAAAGACATTCAATCCATTACCGCACAATAAAAAACGTTGAGGGAGTGTTTGATCTCAATTTGAAATACGGGTAAAATTTTTGTAACTAGAGAAGTGAGGGTACAATACTGAATCATCTAGGACTAAGCCAGGAATAATTATGGCAGTTAAATGTTGAAACGAATGCATGGGAACCGTGCAAACTTGCTAACTATTTTTTTGCGTATTTGTTCCTGCTGTAATGTACTTGTATTATAATTTAATCACTCCAACTTGCAGTACAGCAGTAAAAAGTGACTGAAGAGCACAAGTCACATGACTTGGGGCAGCTGGGAAATTGACTATGTCTAGCCCCATGTCAGATTTCAAAATGAAATTTAAAACAATCTGTTTGCTCTTTTGAGAAACGGATTTCAGTGAAGAATTCTGTTGAAGCAGCACTATTAACTGATGCATTTTGAAAAAACCATTTTTCCCATGACAGTATCACTTTAATTACTAAACAGCCTTATACTGTGACAGTTATATTCCATATGTACTGTATATTTTGAATTGGTGGCTAAGATCAGTAACTGAAAGCAACACAGAGCATGTGCAGTGAATCAGCAGAAAAGAAGATGGGGAGTTATTGGGGCATCTACTACTCTTACTGTCCTTTAAGAGTGTCTTTGGTTTTTTTTTTCTAAAATACATTTGGATTTTATTAACTAAAATGTGAAGTTATATTTTGTTATAGTGATACTATTATGCCTTAATGAAACTAAAAATTTCATAACAAGTTTAATGCAAAACGAATTCCATTATGCCATTATTCTGCATAAATATGTTGCAAAGCTCCATAGAATCTGTACTTCTGTAAACCTGGAAGGAGAAGCTAGGCCAAGAGGCATATATAAGATGATCCATCTGTTATTTATTAAATGCCTAATGGGATCTGTCACAAAGCAATGAGGTGGAAAGCCCAGGTAGAGGACAACTTGTGCTAAGAGTAGCCTCCGGTACCAGATATCATAAAGGTCACCTCTTGTGTCCTTCAACCTAGTCCTGGATGAAGCAGCTAGAGAATAAATCGATCTACGCAAGATTTATCAGGAGAGAATTTTGATTGAATGTCAGTATCTATAAGCTATGAAAAAAATAGGACTAATAAAAAATGATCTTTTGAGTGCATTTTTAACATTGAGCTTTAACAGGAAATGTTGCAACCTTTCTAAATAAAGGGGTTTACAGAGACACATCTTCGGTTTATAGTGCAGAGTGTTTTGTGATACATATTCTTAATATATATTGTGGGACATATACTATGAGGTCTGCACCTTATAGTTTGCTAAGAAATTCTGTGTGATTTATTGTCTACAATTCGGTTATTTTTAACTCGTAATTCAACAGTGAAATATCTTAAATTGGAAAAAATTGAGCTGTGAGATATTGCTATGCAATATGGGCTTATAACCTCATTTCAGTTCAGTTAATAAAAACTCACGTTTTTAGCACCTACTTGAAAAAGGGCTTAATTGCAACATAGAGAACAGCTGCATGGCCAGCAGCAGTATAATGTTAGACCAGTCACAGGAAACAATAAAAATTTTAGGAGCCTCAAATTTGGCCATTGACTACTATAAAGATCCACAGGTTAATATTTGTTTTCCTTTGTGCAACAAGCATTAAATAGCAGCTGAGGACAGTGAGCCACATGTGGCCTTAGTCTGCATGGTGGGAATGACTGTGTTAGACACTTGCCTTGATGCAATCACTAATAACTTTGTTAGTTTTCTCTGCATATTTTCCCTGTCCCCTAGAGAGAGTGATTTTCCAGGTGCATGGGATGCATCTTCATTTATCAGAACACTGAGTAAATAGAGTACATACTTACCTCTTAACCCAACACATGTGATCTCCAGCCCCGCTGGAGAGTAATCTATTTCATCCATCCATGTGTAGCAGAGCTGGAGATGAATCTGTCCCCTCCTTTGCAGACAGGGCTTAGCAATGCACCTGCTGCATAGAACCGCAGGTCTCTCCATGCCCCTGGCATGAAAAATAGATTGCTATTTTGGAAGCCACTGGCAAGTACGAAAGAGTCTCTAAGAGCCCCAAGCTCATTAATCTTAAATCGGGTTGAGAAAAAGAGTGTCAAGGGAAGTGCTGCTGTTTGGAGAAGCTTAAGAGAGGAAACAGAATGGGTTCAGGTAGAAGAATAATTTGTAGGTATGTTGCTTTGCTTACAACATCTATGCTATTCAGTAGATTGATTGAATGATTGTAATTATGCAGCATTTAAAGGATTATATGAGAATACTACTATGTACTGCATTTATATTCACATTTACTTAAAAGCTTAAACATTTATACAGAAAAAGATGTCTAGTAAGGAGACATTAGAAAAAAATAGGCATGCAGCTATACTGTAGGTTTCAAAAGATGATGGAGCAAAAACTCCCATCGGCATGAACACCAAATTAGCTTCCCTTGTTTAGCAAATATAGGGAAAGATGTGGCTGGGGGTGATCTGGGCAACTGCCATCACACTTTTTGCAATGCCCCTCAAATGCATATGAGTAAGGGCCATGCCACATGAGCCATGTGTAGATAATTCTTGTAAGCTTAATTTAGTTTTTTTTGTTCCTTTGGGGTCAACAACTTAGACTACCAATTGTAGTACAGACTGTCTGCATAAGAATTTCTAAAATGTCAATGGTAATATTACAAGGATATATTATACACTAACATCTCCAAGGTAAACAGCTATTTTAGGGGGCATTGTGCTGGGCATCTGCCATGGGATTATTCATTTCATTTATAGAACTTTTCTGATTGTTACTTTTTTCTGTGAATGGCCCTCCTGTAGTCCCACTGACTGACAAATCTGTTACCTACCTTCTCCATTTTCCCAGGTGTTCTGTTCTGAACTGATCTTAGCACACCAAACACAGCTTTATCTCTTTTTTTTTTAACATAGTAATGTTATGTTGGATGGTATGAGTGTCAGCTACAGTAAAATTTCAGTGTAAAACAAGTGCAATGCAAAATGCCATAAGGAGTGCAAGGAGCTTCTACATCAAATGTTCACTTGGTCTGTTGACCTTATAGAAGTTATAAAACAAAAGTTGATTCATGGTCAGTGGCTTAAAGACATAAGACACAATGTAACTAATGTGTAAGTAGAATTTTACCTTTTCTTGCAGGGACAATAAAAAAATATACACACAGATGGAGCACAGTGGCTCTTTGCTGGGGCTCTTTTCTGCTCCAGCAGATGCTCATGGCTGTATTGCCCCAGCCCATTGACCATACAGATAATATCAAAAAGCAAAAATTGATTTAAGCCCAGTGGCTCAAAGACAGTAGTCACAATGAAGATAAAATGTCTAAATAGAAATATATACACACAGATGGAGCACAGTAGGTTACCTAGTGATGCGACCAGCACACCATAGAAAAATGTGACACAACTGATGCTCACTGTTCAGAGAGGCAACAGTACAATTGAGGTGGCACAAGAGAGAAAGGCCCCAGGTTTTTTTTAATTAAAAAGGTAAACTGTAATGAACAGTTGAGAAAGCTATTCATCTGTCTAGCCAAATGTCTCAAACATAAGACAGAGAGTTTAAGCTGTACAGAAAATATTCATTGGAAAGGTAAAAAGAAGTTACTGCTGTTGGAGTCGGGTGGCATTGGAACAAAAAAATAACTGATATTAAGCAAAAATGTTCTTTCACAAAGTATGAGTGTCTTACTCCAAGGCTCCTTGAGATGCAAACTTATATTAAGGGTATAGGTGCCAACGGTCTTTAGACTGGGTCCTAAAATCCCCTTTAGTACAGTAAAAAAAAAACTAATTTAGACCATTATAATCAAAAAGATTTTTAATCACTTAGGCTGCTGCTTACATGTGGTGAGCTGTACAAATAAAGGATTATTAAACAACAATAATAATTCTATAATAATAACATAGTAACTTGAATGAAATAGAGATTGTCCACAAAAGAACGGCTAAGCTGGTAAAGGGTATGGAAGGTCTCAATTATGAAAAAATAGCTGGAATTGTATACACTTGAGAAGAGACACTTAAAGGGCAAGGAAAGGCAAAGAAATAAAATCCCATTTTTACTTCCTTGAATGAAAAAAAAAATCTATCTCCAATATACTTTAATTAAAAAATGTGTACCATTTTTTATAAGAAACCTGACTGTATGCAGTGAAATTCTCCCTTCATTTACTACTGTGGATAGGAATTGTCAGACGGTCCCTAACTTCTGGCAGGGAAACAATCAGACTTATGAACAGCAGGGGGAGCCCCTACCTTACTTACCAGCCATGCAGAACTCTAGCAGCTTTGTTTTTTTGATCATTTATGACGATCCCTAAGATGCCCAGACCACACTGAGCATGTGCATGTAGTCTAGTCTTGCAACAATGTATAACAAAGTTACAAGATGACAGTCTAAAACAATTTGCAACTGATCATTACAGTATTTTTACGTTTTTTTTACATTATTTAACAAGTTGTTTAGCAGCTGGATCTAGTTTATCATAGAAACCAGTCAGTGGATTAAATAATTGGAAGATAAACAAAATAGGGACTAAACTGTACGATATGTAGTAAAAAGTTAAAATATCTAATTGTAGCCTCACAGAGAAAGTTATTTGGTAGTTGGTGACAATGAGCCTGAAAACCATACAGCATTTTAGATTGGAAGTTGGAAGAGTAAAAAAAAAAAGAAAGCAAAGTACTGAAGAAATATAAAAACAAAAAAATGAAGACAAACTTAAACATTTCCAAAGATATTCTATAATATACCAGAGGTTAACTTAAAGGTGAACTACCCCTTTAAGTAATAAACAGAACTGAAGCTATCAAACGTATATTCAAGCCAAAGCAGAACATTTTCTGTGAATTATACATTGCTGCCATATTTCAAATGGCTTGAAACTCAACTCTTGGCTATCTTTGTTACAAGAAGGGGATTCAACTTGAGCCATCTGTTACCTGTTTAATTTTTAACTTTCTCCCGTTCTGCTTTCATTCTTGCTACATCCTTATCAGTTGGCTTCTACTGAGAGAGACCATCTGCCCCCTCTCCTCAGGCTCAGCTGATGCTAGTGGTGATGTCCATATTCTTGACTCTTAATGCTCATTACCACAGTCAACTGCATTTTTAAAAGGAAAAATTGTTTCTGAAAATCATTGCAAAATTCAAAAGCACAATCTTTGTGATCAAGAAGTGTAAAGAACAAATCTACTTGATATGGTGGAACATAGGATACTACCAGGAACAAGTTAATAATAGCTAATACTCTAAAGAAATTCCTTTACGTTACATATTTAATTTCATACAGGAGCCACAATGGGCTCAACTCCAATCTCAAGAAGCAGCCCACTGAAGTGTTAGTAGTTTGGTCTAGTTCTGCCTGCCTTGTTAGGCCTAGGCAGGGGCAAATCTGGGGCTGCTGCCTGAGACAAGGTTCTCACCTCAGCGTCGGAGTGGGAAAAATTGGGGCAGCATCACTAGTGCATTGAGAGCAATATTTCTCTCTGCACTAGCGGAGCTGAATTTCTGAATTAAAACCCGAAAATTCAGGGGGAGGGGTTTTTCCCCTTACAGGTTTAGTTCAAGTGGTAAGGATGCAACTGATAGGGTAACTCAGTTTTACATCTTCATGTTTCATTTGTTGAACTTGGTTGTATTTGTGTTCAGGAAAAGAAAGTAGATGACAGGAGGCTGATCTCCTCTGTCACCTTACACCCAGCCCATAGTGCTTGCCCCCATGTTTGGTCTATAGTCTGGTCCAGCTTTCAGCTGCTGGGGCTTCAGCTGGTTTTTATGTTTTCCTAGTGAGACTGGCTGACATAAGAGTTCCTTTGGCTATAAAGTATGGGAATTATATGCTCAATTATCTAATTTGCAAGAACCAAACATGAAGGAGCTTCAGTTTCCTTGTTTGCCCTGCTTAGGCCAAGAAATATTTCCTGATTAAAACAATAGGCTATGGAAATAGTGCCAAAAGAGTAGAGAGACGCCATTTGTTGCTCTTTACATCTTTGAGCTTTAAATGCCTTTTGGGTTTTGTAATAAAACGGACAGATCTTGCTATAGGTCAAATAGTCTATCAGCAGGTAGCATTTGCTGGTCAGTATTGTTGATGCATCCACCATAAATAATATAGATGTGAAACAAGTAGGGATGCACCAATCCAGGATTCTGTTTCTCTACATTCCAGGCAGGATTCAGCTGTATTCAAACTGAACTATAGTAAAATTATAAAATACCTTTTTTTAACTAAAAATTTCATGTTTCTGCCTCTGATAGTCTTAAGGTCAACTAGACGTACATATATGGCTTTTTATATTTAGAGACCTATCTATCATTAGTCTCATATTTGTGGTTTTAGAGGTTTTTGAAACCATGACTAAAATCACATTCTCTAAAACCACCAATTTCATGAAATCTATTACAAATCCAAACTTTAAAAGCATGAACAGAAAAAGTTGCAGAAAAGTCACAAAAACAGTGACTTTTTCAAGTTGTCACACAATGACTACAACTTTTTCGTATTGTCGCACAAAAGTTAACATCAAAAACACCAGAAAGTTTCTTAAATCATGAATCAAAGAAAGGTCTTCAAGCTGTAAAAGGCAGGGATGGGCCAAGCTAACTGGGCGCCCTACCAACCGGCTAGCACTCTGTCCCCGCCTCGTGCAACCCAACCTACTCACCACGCGTCCACTTATGAGTAAGTTTGCACACTGTGACCCATTGGGCAGATTAAAACCAGCAAGTGGTGATGGGACAAGGGCTCAGAATAGGGGTAGGCAGCAGAAGATGTATGTGTTTGGCACCCCATGCCACTGCTACCTTGGCACATGCCCCTTATGCCTAACCTGAGTTGCAGCTCTGGTAAAAGGGACATCTGTCATTTACTTCTACATGATTTCAATAGCTGGAGCATTTTCATGGTGGGACTGTTGCACTTTTGTTGCACAATAAATCCTGAAAAAGTGTCACAATTTTTCCTGTGACTTTTTTGGATTTAGGTGTGAAAAAGCCTGATCTGAAAAAGTCACAGTTAATAAATGGGCCCCTTAGTGTCACAAGGAAAATAATTGATAATTAAAATGCACAATCATTATGGACTTTATATATTTGTAGTGATGAGAAGTTTAATATATAGAAGCAAGGTTTTATTGCGTGTAAATTGAATTTACTATTTAGGTCAGTGCCGGGCCTAGTCGGATGGGTGCCCTAGGCAACCCCACCAACTACGCAGCCACCACCTTTTGTGCATGCGCAGAGGATGTGCGAGTGCGCATGCACACATGCAGGTGCGCATGTGCAGATGACGCGATGGTAAGCTTGCGCAGAAGACAAGCCTGAGGGAAAAATTGCTGTCACAGCTTCTGGAACTAGGGGAAGGCTTCGGAATGTGCCTGACGCCCCTCTACCTTTGCGCCCTAGGCACGTGCCTCTTCTGCCTACCCTTAGTTCCAGCCCTTATTTATATAATACGTATGGTGATATTTCAATGTAGTTTTGCACCTGTATATTGTTGAAAAATTGCTGAAATTGCACCCACTCTTGCTGAAATTTGTATCCGTATTTTGTGATAATATGTGATATATTATTTGGGCTGAAAAAAAAAATGTTGTAATTTAATTCCACTGTATATGTTTATATATAGATTAGATTACAATAAATTCTGACTGTGACTATAAAAGCACCTATCTTTTGGCTCGTAATAAAATTGTAGCGAATGACCTATGACAGCCATCAGATCCTACAATGTGTGCACAAGTGCTCACATGAATTCTTAAAGGAGAATTCAACCCCCGTGATATTAAGTCCCCATCTGCCCCCCTCCACTTGACCCCCTCCCTGCCTCCCCCTGCACAGTCTTACCCCTGAATAGCAACCGCAAGTGCAGAGTGAGAGCTGCCTCCATCTTAGTATCTTTGGTAATCTTCATATCTTCTCTCTCCTCTTCGGCACTTCCTGTCTCTTTCGGCGCATGCACAGTTGTCAAAACCCAGAAATTTGCTACAACTGCGCATGCACCAATACGCTGCTCCATTCACAAAGATTATGAAGATAAGAAGCCCAGCTGATCAATTTTCTGACCAATGTCAGGTGAAAATCATCAGATGTATGATCGTTCGGTGTCCACTAACTTCATAACAATTTGATGAATTTACGGATTACACGAAAATTAGTTGAAAAATCTTAATTCTTAACATCTATGGCCACCATTGTTCTCTACTCATATGTGCATCTGTGAATAAAGTCTTTTCACTCAAAATGTTTTATTTTGGTTCAACATATTGGACAGTTGTACATATTATTCTGCTTACATCTTCATAGTGCTAATAAAGTCATAACGGATAGAATTACAGATGGTATGGTGACGTTGAGTTGTATTATAATTTGTGCATAAAATGACCAAACATGGTCCAAAAACAAGAAGAAATTTGTTCTGTTAAACATCCTGTGTGGAAAGCAGTGAAATGCTTATTATGAATAGTAATACAGCCATCTACTGGACAAAGATTATAAGAACAATGGTTTGAATACAGATTTTATTTTCATTTTAACTTCCAATCAAGTTAGCATTAACCAAGTTAGTGCATCAATAGTAATGGTAAAAGAAGGTGAGGAGCCAAGTTTAGCTAGGAAGATCGTGGGCTGTGCTTTAGTTAGTTTCAGTATGAAATGGTATTGATTCATTTGCAAAGCAATTGCTAGCAGGCATTAGAAATCAGGTTCAAAGTGTCAGAGGTTAATGATGAGGTGTCCAGATATATTTGGATGTTGTCTGCATATAGGTTATATTTAAAGCTAAAAGAAGAAATACAATCTCCTTAAGAGTGAATGTACAGGGAGAATAGCAGAATGCCAAGTACTGAGTTCTAAGACACCCTAACATTTAGCTGAACTGTGCTATCAAGAACAACAGAGAAGGTTAGAATGGTAGGAGGAAAAAACCAGGAAGCAACTTGATCCTGGATGCCAAGAGAATAGAAAATATGCATTACAGTGGAATGGTAAAATATCATTAAAACAGAGCTTACATCCAGGAGAATAAGGCCAGAAAAGTACCTTTTGTCAGTTTGAAGATCATTTATAACTCTACATAGTTGTCTCAGTGGAACGTACAGGTTGAAGACCTTGGGGTGCAAAGAAAGTTAGAAACCTGAGAAAGACACTGCAGGAGTATTCTGCTGATTTCACAAATCATTTTGTTATGTAAAAACCTTAACTTAGCTTAAAATAGTCATCTAAAATTTGATTTTGATTCTATCAGTGTTTCTATAGCACAAATGTCGATAAAGGTTCATGTCAGCCTCGGATTTCAAAGGAACCAGAGTGATTCCATGAACTCCAAGACAAGTAATTGGCTTCATCTTTAGCAGTTCATTAAGTCATTAACCTTGAATTAATTTGCTGAGGAAGAAACTTAGAGGGAAAAAAGCAAACAGTGCCTAGTTTATTGAGACAGTATACAAATTGTAAACCTACTTATTACTTTTGTTGCAGTTTTAACATCTGGGATTCTTTGTACCACAATAAAAATTTTACTACTATTGTTGGTGTAGAGAGTGCTCCTAAAATTGTCTATGTTTGTGAACTTTTAGATACATTTAATGGTAGAGCTTATAGACTTTACAAAGCTAGAGACCAGATTATTTCAGACTAACATAAATGTGACAAAGGGCAAAAGATTTATTAAATAAGATTGTACTCAAAGAAATAATATATACCATATATACTATATATACTATATATATTATAAAACATGTTCAAATGAAATAATCATTTTTATGAACTTCATTAAGAAATGTAAACATTTCATTTAAACCACACTTTTGCTCTAAATAAGCTGAAATCTCTTAGTAGCATGTGTTATGGCACTCTAAGGACACAAATAATTCATAGCCAATAAACAAGAGCAACAAATACTTGAAGTATAGAGAGCTGAGCTTCCAAAATATGAGTTTCTTCCTTGAAGTAGGTGGCAGATGGTAACAGAAGTGAATCTCTTCTGAAATCTTCTATCATTGAATAATTTACTTCTTGGCTACTACATAGAACTCAAAAAGGCTTAACTCTGTGGAGCAAAAAACGGCTCAGTGCAATTTGAACTAACTAAAGAGAACTAAAGCTATAAAGAAACACTAAATGTTAGATTCTGTTTATGTAATTATACTTAGTAATCATTCCCACTCTCCCTTGTAACTGATTTTAATATATTTCACTTTTGGTCTCCCCATTACTAATTTTTACCCAACTGCACTTTCTGTTCTGTTTATCTCTTAATTAATATATCCACAGCAGGGCCAGAACTATGGGTAGGCAGAGTAGGCATGTGCCTATGGTCCAAACCAGGGGGGCACAAGGCACGTACCTTCTCTACCTTCTACACCTAGTCTGGTCCCCTCTCTCCCCCCAACTGTCCAAATGCTCGCACGGATCTATTCGTGCATGCATGCACCCAGTCAGCGCCACAACTGGACAGGTAGCCTAGGGCGCCTTGCCAACCTGGTCCATCTACTGTATCAATGAAACATAAATTAGAAGAACACTACAATCCCAAAACAACTTTGCTGTCGTTCCCAGCAACCTCATGAAGCCTATGTTAAATCCCCCTCCACAACCCTGTTAACTACCTAGTCCCTCCTTTACAAAGATTGTGCCCCAGTAATATGGAAAGTGTTAAGGGATTCTGTCATGATTGTTATGGAAAAGTATTTATTACTAAATTACACTGTTACATTGCTAGCAATTCACTCTGCCATTTAAAATGTTATTATTGCACCAATAAATATATTTTAATTGTAATATTGGTGTGTAGGCAGTCATGTCAGTGCATTGTGACTCATCCTGTGCCAGCACTTTATGATGGAACAGTCAGGGCTGGATTTCACTAGCGGCCGCCCCTAGGCCCCCTGTCATTTGTCACCCCTGTCCCCTCCCTTTTATTTGGTTAAATTTTCATCATCAGGACGGAGCAATGGGAATTGGCACACAGGAAGTTTAAATTCCGGAACCAATGTGGGTGTAGTTGGGCAGCATGCCGCCCCCTAAAATCCTGCCGCCTTAGGCCCGGGCCTAGGAGGCCTTTCCACAAATCCGGGCCTGGGAACAGTTTTCAGGCAGGATATTGTTTCTCCTACACAGAGGTCTATTAATCATCAGTCTCATTTTAGTGGTTTTAGGTTTTGAAACCCCTGGCTAAACTCACTTTCTCTAAAACCACAAATGCCATGGAATTTATTAAAATATACAAATTTAAAAAGTACAAGTGGCTAATAGTGGTGAACAAGTAAAAAAAATATATACAGTGAAATCTCAATTTTACTACACCTAATTTTTCATTTTCCTGAATTTTTTTTGTGGTCCCATAAATTTAGTGCATAATACATTTCCCTGATTTAAAATTTTCCAGGATTTTACACCAGTTTTTCTAGTCCCCTGAAAAATGCAAAGTGGGGGTTGTGCTGTACCTTTTTCGGACAAAATGAAAAAAGTGACAAAACCTCTAAAAGCTGGAATTGATTAAAAAAAGGTCCTATAGGCAGCTTCCATTGACTTCTATAGAACCTCGACAACTTGTACCTGATTAATTTTTGCAGTGTTCCATAATTCTTTATGGAAACACAGAGGAGCGCTGCACCAAAGAGGCTAGTTTGCCTAAGGTGGCAGTGCACCACTAGTAACCAGGGGCATCAAAGTGCTGTTCCTGTAACTTTAAGAGTTGAATTTACAGTTTTACAAAGTGGCCAAAATAGATGGGAAAATAGAGAATTTCATGTAAAGAAAAAGTACTAAGAAAATAAAAAGGTTCAGTGAGATGTGGAAGAAAATTAGATTGGACAATGGGCCCATGGTCTCAGGCATCCCAGTCTGACTTTTGGTATTAGAGTTTTTGTGGTTTTTACACTTAATAAATTTAATATTTAGCGTTTTTCTGAAATATAGGAAAACCACACATTTTTAGAGATTTGTGGGGGAAAAAAATTTGAATGTTAGTAAATAGTATACTGAAGGAGTCACGACTTGGGTTAGCCAAACTAAGATTATTTATTATTATGTGCTGTTTTCATATCTACCACTAGGTGGGGCATTGGTGCACTTTTAGCAATGCAGGTGTCAGGAGGCTGTTATCTAGTTACCTTTCATTTAGTGTTGGACTGGGCTGGCAGGACACTGACCCTTGCGTGCCCTGCTGGCCCAGACCCGGTCCTTTTGTTGAAGCTGGAAGGAGGAGCACTATTAATTGATGCAACATTGCTTCTGGTTTCATGATGGGCACACGACACAGTAAGACAGAGCGAAATCTTCTTGGCGCAAAGCAGGTTCTTACCAAAGTTGAAGTAGTTCAAGGACAAGGCCACGTTTGATACCCCATGGCAGCATGTGCTTATTTGGGGTCACAGACAATTTTCTTACAGGCATGAAATTAGGTCAAACAGGATTATGAGTGTGTGTACATTTATCTTACAGCAGAGTGAAACGAAATACTTTGAGGTACTGGTAGGTCTATTAATTTTTGCAAATATGACATTGCCTCATCACTAATTACCAGCAACAATGGAAGCATAGTCCTTATAATGCTGACAGGATCAGAACAATTAGTTAGAAAAGTAAAATCAAGTGTTTATGAAAAACAAATTAAAACAAATGAAAATTGCAATGTGTTTCTGCAATGTTTACATAACAACATTGGAGGACTTTTTCCATGGTCCTCTTCCTGCTAGATGAGGAGCATGGAATATAAATGTAATTTTATTTTCATTTGCTTTTTATTGCTAAAAGGAGTCCTGGATTTTTCCATGTGCTTTATAGTTATAACAATATATTAACTATTTTGTGTTTATATTTTCTTTTTTAATCTGAGTACACACTATCCTGGGGATTTTGTAACATTGATGAATCAACAATCTATTATGCTCAGGGCAGAAAGCAAGCAATACCTGTTTCACGTTAACGCCTTTAATGATGAACTTGCCACAAGGAAGTTTTCTTAATGGAAAATCCCTTTTCTAATATAGTAGAACCCCTGTTTTTACATTTTTCTAGGGACCGTGGAAAAAACTAATCTTGGAAAATATAACATAAGAAAAATGTGTTAAGGACACATAAAGGTGAAGGAATTACTTTAATAAGTTACTTCACATTCTTCAGATGTAAAGTACAGAAATTTCCCCATAGTCTTGAGTCTTTTCCCCTCTCCCTCCTTTTCCAACATGGCTGTCTCTTCCCTTTGCTGGCCAGTGACTGGGGTGGATTGGTTCTGTACGAGTATAATGTTCCTGGCTGACATGGTCTAAATTATGTTAATATTCTGTTGGAATGTTTTCAATAAAAAAAAAAATTTTCAGGCCCCCAAATTGTCTAGAGGTTGACCTGTTTTACCAATCTTTATTGATATTGTGTAGGAATTAGGGCCTCATGGGTCCCCTATACTTCCTTGGCCTCGCTCCTCTAGTTATGCCAGTGTGAAGAGTCTTCAATTTATGATGATTCTATACAGTTATACATATTTTGCTGTTTCTCCAAGATAGCAGAAGTCCACATACATTGTCAATTTAACTAATATTCAAATTAAGTATACACCAACCACATGCACACATCTTATAGGGCTCTAGTTAAAGGAACAGTAACACAAAAAAATGAAAATATTTTAAAGTAATAAACATGAGTAATAAACATAAGGCATAGAGGAGGGGCAGACAATATTTGATTGACAGCTGAGATTATTAAATGAGCTTAAAACAGCTATGAATGATTTAATAAAAATTTTAAATTGGATTTCATGTTTAATTTGAAAAGGACTTTTATTTTACAGATTTGTGTGTCTGGGTGACGGGTCCACTTTAACTTTGTGCTGTATGCAAATTAGGCATCATTAGCATAAATGCGCTTTGCCTGGCGAAGTAACAGTAGCACAACTTCGCTACCGTTCGCCTCCCTGAGCGCAACTTCGCATTTTTGTGAATTAGCGGCGAAGTGCGGCAAATTGTGGCGAAGCCAACGCTAGTGCATTTTCACCGCTTAGTGAATTTGTAACCTGGCTTTTAAGCAACCAAAAGTTGCCTCCACCTATGGAATTAAAATATAAGCACCTGATTTGAGGCCACTGAGAAAATATCCAAAGGGTTGGTGAACAACACGTGGCTTGGGAGCCACTGGTTGAGGATCACTGCTCTAAATTTAATTAAGAAATGTAATGCTGTTCTAGCTCCAGCACTCCTATATTCACTGTGCTGTAGTGCAGGCCCAGACTGTCAATCTATGGGTTCTGGAAAATGACAGAAGGCTGCTGTTAGATGCCATAGACCAGTGATCCCCAACCAGTGGCTTGTCAGT
>CM044436.1:50303610-50316399 GCA_024363595.1 Xenopus borealis | reverse complement strand
TTTGTTCCAGAGTGTTGATCTGAACCAAAAGGCAGGCTAAAGTTGGTAATGGTTAGCCATGTTTGTATAGACATATTAGCCTGGTGGCCACAGGCTCTGCTGTATGGTAGTTACACCCCTGGTTACTGTCACTCTAAGCATGGCAGTAATTCCAGAGTTTTTACAATGGGTGGTGTCAACAAGACCAGCAGACTTGCGCAAACACAATAGTAAACTAATGCTGTTTTAATGCCATGCACCATAAGTGACACAAATCCCACTCAGAAAAGCACGCTTTACATATTTCATTCTGTTTATAAATGCCCATATGACATTTTCAAAATGTATAAACTTTGCTCTCTTGCGTTTTACTCTGTAGACATGGGTTTAAGAGTAATCACTTTGGCCAGAAGTTATAAAGCATTTTCCTGCCTCTGCAGCATTTTGCAGACTGCATCCCTGTTGCTACATTCGTGATATTGGATGGAGTATCACAAGATCAAATATGCCCTTGATAGCAAACTCCTCTTATAATTGCTTCTCCAAAGAAAGCACACTGGGGCCTATGTAGCAAAGAAAAACAGCAATAAAATTATGTCTGAGCTATATCAGTGTTATAACTGATTTGTGCGGATTGTGCAGCTATTTAAACCTAATGTAGCACTCTTGTTCCATATGCCAAACTGGCTACATCAAAGAATGGCATGCAATGTAAAAGGTTGCTTGCACACATACATTAATGGATCTCTTCTTTTCCTCTGACCCTGCAGGATTTGTTTAGCTTTGGTGTCTTTTTTTCACAGTGAATTCATAGCTGCTGTTGTTATGTTGTGTTATGCCTTGGGTACTATTGATGCAAGCATAATCACCAGGGACACCACAACAGAGAAACATTTGCAGATATTCATTCTGCAATGCCAGAGAAAAATGCATGCAAGCTCATAATTAGCAGAGAGCAACTCTCAGCAAGCCAACTGCATTGTTATGTTCTTTCTGTAAACCAGCGGTTTATAAACCACACACACAAGTATTCTCATAAATCCTGCAAATGCTTTAAAAAGGTTTAACAGGTGAGATTAAAAAAATACTCCTGGCATGAAATCCATCATCAAAGCCTGTAACTAAGATAAGGCAAATGTGCATTTGACAGTTCAACTGGTCCATTTTGAAAGCAATACATTGGCAACCTACTTATATGTCATAAAGCAATGGTTCCCAAACTGATACGTTTTCCACCCTAGAAGGCTGCTGGTGTGGCCAACCTGAAAGCCAGTTGGGATTAGATGTGGGGAAAATGCCCACTGTCTTTCAGCAATATCTTGAAGCCCATTCTAAAGCCTCTTAGGGTAAGATTTAAAGGAACAGTAACACCAAAAAATGAAAGTGTTTTAAAGGAAAGAAAATATCATGTTGTGTTGCCCTGCGCTGTTAAAACTGATCTGTTTGCTTCAGAAACACTACTATAGCTCATATAAACAAGTAGCAATGGCGGAAATGGAAAAACGGCTATATGGCACAGGATACGTAATGGATAACAGATAACATTATGTTCTACAGAGCTTATCTGCTATCTGCTGTGTAACTTGAGCCTTTTCTCCTTCTGCTACACCTTAGCTATTTCTAACATGAGAGAGGGTGGGAAGCATGATTGTGTAGATGCACCAAAAACTCTATTCAGCTGTGGTGCATGTACTGTATTTATTGAATTTAGGCTTCCCCTCATGCAGTATCCTGCACTGTTCTCCAAATGAACCAGTGAGACATAATGCATAAGTGAAGGTAGAATACTTTGTCAATAGTCTTTGGATAATTGATCATGATTATTGAGTGGGAAGTCTATATTTATTCACTTAAACAAGGGGTGGAATTATGTTGTGCAAGGAACTCTGTGCAGAGGTGTTAGATCTATGAACTCCAGTGGTTGTTCAAAGTTCAACACCTTCACATCCTGCTGCTACACTAATGTCCAGGTCTTTCTCAGTGTGGTCAAGTCCTATCAGGCTCCTTTACCAACAATGGGCAAATTTGCACCTAGGCAATAACCCATAACAATTAATTAGTGATTAACTTTGTTAAGCCAACTGAAATTATAACACTGAATGCAAAAATATGATGATTGCCATGGGTTCATGCCCATGTACTAATTGATCGTTTAATGCTTATGACCATATCTGTAGTTTACAACAGTTTATCTACTAAACAGAATGGATAGGTATAGTTGCATGTAAATTTGTGCTTCAGGGTTAATTTAGAAATCCTTTCTTCTTTTCAACACCTTCTTAAAGCTACCTAATGTATCAGTAAGCACAACATTCAGCACCTGCCCTTCAGTATCTTTTTTATCTTTATGTCACATTCTCTGAGGTCCCATATGTTCTCCAGAATAGAGTAGTGTGGGGTTTTAAGAAGAGGGAATAAATGTTCAGACAAAGCACAGTGGAGCGGAGTCCTGCTTGTTAAGGCAGATCATTGAAAAGATCTGTTGAAATCTATTCAGAGTTAAGGCCAGCTTTCTTTAAAATGTTCTCAAAATATTAATTGTCCCTCTGGTGACAACTGTGAAGAATGCCAGAGTAAAATATTTAGCAAAATATATGTATCCACATAGAAAGATAATGGGAATGAGTAAGCCCTGATAAAAAATGTAGATGATCTATTGGCTATAACACAATCACACAAGGTAAAATCTTACCAGGTAAATAAATAGTAACATTGAGTATGCTATGTCCCTGGCAGTACGATTTTAGGTATTTTCACAGCTGGTTCACTGACTATATAAAATTCAGTTATTTAGGCTATACCATGTTAAATGCATAGGGCAGTAATCCATAGCAAGCAATCAGAAGGTAGAATGTATTGGTCACCTGTTTAAAAGCAAGCATTGTATTGGTTGCTATGCGTTACTACTCCGGGGCAAATGTAGAGACATTTATTACATATGGTGGTTCAGCTTTGCCTCTTTAAGTACTACAATATCTTCACTTTTTATAGCCTAAAAACAAAATTACCAAAAATTTGCATAATATTAATTCTGTCTATACTTAAAGAAATCCATATTTTCAGATATTTGCCATTATAAAATACTAACTTAAAATATATATTTTTTAAGTGAACCTCGCTATCCACTTTAAAAACAAGGTAACATGTTCAGAGCTTCCTATCTCCCTTTGAATAAACATACCTGTCACTTCCCTAAGGTGCGCCCTTTGAGAAGTTCATTATCAGAGGGCTTCTCAGTGGACAGATCATTTCTTCAGTTTCTCCTTTGCTTAGCAGAACTAGGAAGTTGATGTAAGTATTCACATGAAACTGGTTTTCCTTATTTGTTTACTGCCAGAAATAGCAAAAACAGGGTCAGACTGTGCTGGTGGGACACTTGGCAAAACCCCAGTGGGCCCCGGCTCTTTTAGGTCATGCCAGCCCAGACCTGCTCCTGCACTTCCTCTCCCTACCTCCCTTCCTTGATGATGGTTTTGCTGTAGCCCCGTAAAAACATGCATGGAGGGGGAGGAGGTGGCAGCAGCACAGAGGAGATTGAGCCCCCCCCCAGTCCAAGACTAAGCAAAAAAACATACATCTCTTACTTAAGACAACAGGTAAATAAGTATGTTCAACACAATCTGTATTCATTGAGTTCATGTTGACAAGTGGTGAATACTGTTCTTTTAAAAGCTCAAAGGTTTTTATCTTTGCTCAAGCAGCCAGAGTTTAATTAGCGATCAGTCCACAAGCTTCTTCTGGGTTCTTATTGTGTTATAATCTCAATTCATAAAACTAGAAAGAGAGTAAATTGGGAATCCCATGGGCATTAGTGATGTGTGGGCCAACCCAATACCCACGGGATCAGCGGGTCTGGGCTGACCTTGCACCCTCTCAGGGTCGCAGACGGGTTCTTACAAATGCTGGATTCTGACTCCAGGGTTCAACTTTTATAGACCCGCGCCTGCAACCATAAAACGCACCTCCTTAGCAGTATCATGTCTGGGAGAATGAAGCTGCTTCTGGGTTCTTATTGTGTTATAATCCCAATTCATAAAGCTAGGAAGAAAGTTAGTTGGGAAGCCCATGGGCATAGCTAATAATGGGGGTGTGGTCAGTTGAATGCAATAATAAATGCCCATTTGCCCAATAAAAGCAGCTCCATAGCAGTAGAATATAAATCTCTCTCTTCTTCTGCGAGGATGGCGTGGCCCTTCAAAGGATGGCTCAACAATTTTTGAATTTTTTCAAAATTTTCTAACCTGTCCGATCAACTGAATGACAGATCGTCAAGACACTCTACACACGGCCGGAAAATCATACGAAAAGCAGTACGATCAAATCTTTGCGTCTGTGGTCAGTTTTAGTGCCCTTTAGCACTAATGTATCCATTGTGGTTGAGAAGAAATGACTCAAAGCAAGTAATAATTTTTAACAGAGCAATAAGCATTATTTCAAAGAATAAGGAACTATTATGAAAACATGAAAACAATAGCGCACAACAAAAACATGCTTCAGCAAATGGACAGCAATGTGAAGATAAAAGCAAGAGATAAATTGATGTTCCATTGCTCTATAAATGTTCGTAGTGCAGTGGAGAGATTTCAGATGGCTATGAAGATAACAAGAGTCCTGCTAGCTTTCTGTACGCCCAACAAACAAGATTAGTTTGCCAGTGACACAGAATATACTTTTGATGGATACAACAAGGCTAACATAAAAACAGTTTTAGAGGTTTCAGTTACATGTTTACTAGCCGTTGTATTGATTGATACATTTACTGATAACCAGTATTTTTACAGACATATGTATATAAAATCAAGATTTCGCAAAAAAACAAGTTGAAATACAATCAATAGGAGAAAAGGATTGAGGTATCATAATTCTGGAACACCTTATTTTCTTATATGATTATATGTGACTGATGTCACCATGGTGTCATAGCTTTCTAGATTACACTTTTTTTCATATGGAATCTCCAACACATTTTTATGGATGCTCGTTATACTTACCAAACCTGCTGTCTCACGATTGCTACCCGATGGACCAGGCCCGGACTGGCAATCTGTGGTGCCCGATGGGCTGATTGCTTTAAAACGTAAATGGGCTGCTCACCTAAAAAATGCAAATTAGGTATGTCTTTAATACGTAAATGAGCCAAAAAACTTTAGAAATGTAAATGAACTATCCATAATAGCCAGCCACAGCTAAGCCAATGCCTGCATTAGTTAGTATTCATGCCAGTACTGGCATATGGGAGGAACCAGGGATTCTGACCAACTTCAGTTAGTAATATTAGAGTTGCTTGCTATATACCCAATCCCTTATGGTTATGATAGGTATGTTGGCAACAGGAGGATCAGAACAGTCACCTCAGTCTGTACAACCTAGTCTCTTCAAGTATGCCACACTTTGGTCCTGTGATACACATGGTAATTAAAGTCCTCTTAATCTGCCAGAGTGCATGGTCTAGCTGGGGACACACAAAGGAAAATGTAAAATATACTGTAAAGCTCCCCATAGACGCAACGATCTTTCCCTGCCGAACGACCGATCTTAGCAAAGTCTGACCAATCTGTCAAATTATCGTGCGGTTAGTGGGATACAAACGATCGTACATCTTAGGATTTTTCGTCCGACATTGGTCTGAAGATTGATCGGCCAGGTTAGAAAATCTTTATCGGTCCCCATGCAATCTACCTATGTTTGCAGGGCCAAGCAGGCAGCGACCCTTTAGTTTTGCTGGCATAATCACCTGAAATGGTCTTTTTAGTTGATGGACACATCAGACATTTAAACGATCATTTTGAGACAATCGTGGTCTCACGATAACCATTGGATCTTTCAAAAATCTTTACGTCTATGGCCAGCTTAAGTATAGGCTCACTAATCCATCAGATAGAATAGTTGTGATAGAAACTCGGGGGAGATATTTGTTGCAAGTTCACGCACATAGGGTGTATAATATTGCTGGGGATTATATGGTAATGGACTTTTAAATCTAATCTATTAATTAACACTAGTTCTAGTTAACCTTGGGGTTAGAAATAGATATCATGCTTTCCATGCACGTGAATACATGGGCTGCTTTGATACTTTTCAGTAATAGCAATAAAGATGTAGGGCACTCTAAAAACCACTCGTAGATCAGACCAGGAAACTCAGTTAAAAAAGTAGAAAATATTTATTTTAAACAACCATGTTCAGCTTTATGCGTTTCGTGTCCATCTGACACTTAGTCATAATCTTATTTCACTCTAGCAGACAATAGCGATCTCTAACTTCACTAACTTGATAAATATATTCCATACCAAAAGCAAGAAAATGCAACATGCTGCATATAAAAATTTGATCAAATGCAATGGAGTAAAAAAACTCAACTAGGCAGAATATAATGTGATCCATTGGCTGTATTTAGATGCGCTCAAACCTGTGTCTTCAACACGTCAAAGATATTTAAAAAAACACCTACGTGTAAGGACACCCATGACTAAAAATTATAAAAGACATTTTTACATGTCTTTTACCTTTCTCACATTTAGCACTTGTCTCTTAAAGGAGTGGATCACACTGTAACTTTTAGTATGTTATAGAATGGCAAATTGTAAGCAACTTTAACTGGTCTTCATTTTTTTAGAAGTAAAGTTTTTTTAATTACTTGCCTTTTTCTTTTGACTCTTTCAAATGGAGATCACTGACAAAGTTTTTTTCCTGCGGGTGAATAGGCTGTATTTGAATTGTTCAAACTGAAGAAAAATCGTATTCGCTCTACTTAGATTCTAAGATTTTCAAAAAGTCCACCAAATGACTCCTAATAGGTGTTCGGAGGTCCCCCATAGGGTAAAACAGCAATTCCACATGTTTTAGATAGCAATTTGTTTTCAAATTCAAATCGAATTTAAGCCCATTCGATATCTGAATTACACAAAAATAGCTCAAAATTAGAATATTTTTACTTCGACTCATGATAAATCTTCCCCTAAATGTACAAAACAAAAAGAGGTTGGATTACATTTACTATTTCATCATGCAGAGCAATTATTGTACAGTGTAATTAAAAAGGTTGGAGGCCCAGGACAAAAAAACTCTCACTGCCATGCCCAAAATTCAGCTCTGTTTTTTTTGCAGCAGAGAGAGGGATGTTCTGAATTGCTTAGAGCAATAGGTATAGGTATTAATTGGGGCTAGGAATACCATGTGTGGCTCAAAAGTGGAGTGTGGACCAGCATCTAGTAGCTGTTAAGCACATTTTCAAGTAAGTTTTGGATATAAAAAAATCTGTCAAATAGTGGATATTGTCTATCTGTCACCCTTCAAAACCCCTGCCAAAAACAGCTTCCCAAGCAAAGGATAATGGAGAAAAAATAAACATTTTACTCATCACTTTACCAGTCTTGAAAAGTTGTTCATGCAGTCAGGGTTTGTAGGCATGGAGGATTTCTGACATTATTATAAATTGGTTGGGACAGGACAAGCGGGATCATTGGGCTGTGTCAGGCTGCTATGCTGATACAGCAGGCTGCATAGGAATTAGGTTTCCTTGAGTGAAAGAATTGCGTTGGTGTGGAGGCCAGGATATTGAGAAAAGGAATTATGCAATATCTACAATTTACATATAATTCTGGCTAAAAGAAAATAAAGCACCACCCTGAAACACAAATCTTCTGCAGTTGGTGTATAAGGAGGCTATATCATCTTGTGGCAACCCTTTTAAGCACAAGTTAAGAATAGAAAATGCAGTATGCTCTTTGAAAGAAATAATACTTTGGATTGTTTAGATGACTGGAATTTAAGGCACTTATTTATTATCATTGTTAAATGAATTAGAAGACAAGGATTTGCACTCGTCTATACCGATATCTTCTACCACTACTGAGATCTTTGACCTGGGCCCAGCTGTGTTCTGAAGCAGCACTGAGTTCAGCTGCTATGTGAACTGATTTTCACACAAATAACCACCATTTAGTTCACACTACTGCACAAAGTGCTTGCAGATTACTTGCTAAAAAAATGTTTTTGTAATTTTTTGCTACATACTATATGCTGCTTAAAGTGGTGCTCTTCTCTAAGCTGTATATAGTTTTATAAATAAGCTACTATCTAAACTTAGGCAGTGCCATTTAAGCTTCAGTAGGAACCTTATACTCAATGCATTTAAATCACTGTGCATTATATTTGTGTGTGTATATTTATTTATTTATTTAAACTGTTTCCTTAATGAAAATAACAAAAATCCTACCCTAAACAAGTTAACCTGGCCATAGATGCAAAGATCCGCTCGTTTGGCGACATCGCCAAAAGAGCGGATCTTTCCCCGATATGCCACTAACTGGCAGGGCTATATCGGGGTAATCCGGATGTTCAGCCCTAAGGCCGAACAACTGGATTACGACAAACGCAATGGACTTCAGACAGGTCGGTCAGAAGAAAACTCCAACCTTCCCGATCTATATCATGTCCAGATAAGACCCGTCGGAAGTCCCAATACAAGGGCAGATAAGCTGTCAAATCGGTCTAAAAGACCAATATCAGCAGCTTTATCTGCCCGTGTATGGCCAGTATTAGTTAGAAAAGAAGGGAGAAGCAGAACAAATGCCAGATATGACTAGTCAAGACGATTATATAGTAAGCCAAAGACCATTTGCAGACTAGGCATACAATTACAGGCAATGCTTCCAAGTTATCTCTAGCAGCAAAGTGTTTGAATTTAAGAAACAATGCTGATACTGCTATCTCTGTTTCACTCCCCTTGTGCATAGAGTACGCAAGAAAGAGAGAGAGAGAGGGAGGAGGGTCTCTTATTAAGTGCAGCAGAGACAGTGGCTTGTCTCACAGTGCGGGTAGCACAGGCACATAAGTGAGCTCTTGCACTTCAGCACTGATGATCCTCTATCACCCTACAATATAAAGACACATAGTTAAGTAGATATTAGCAAAGAAACTAGAAAACAAATGGAAAACTGTATCAAGCGGAGGTGAATAGCTGAACAATCTTTACAACATTGTGGCTAATTTGGCAATGGAGAACTGAAAGGCTTTTAATTAGAAGGGAAAGTGATATCACAGGAGCCTAAATTGGAAGTCAACTGATGCCTTAAAGGATAAGACTTGGAAGAACATCATTATCATGTACTCTTTGCCAACATATGCCCAATATTCGGGATATGTGGACGTTATTGGACCACTGTGTCACCTTGCAACCAGATCTCTGTAAATGAAATACAAATACACCTGTTAAATGAACAATAACAACAGAAAAAAAACAGAAAAGATAAATTGGGAGAGGAAGACACCCATCAGTAAAAAAAATCAAGAGACCTTTGAGCATCAAGCTAAGGGGTAAGTATGTACAACTTACATAATGTTTTATTTATGTAACAAAAATGTAGGGGAAAAAAAACTTATGTAATCATGCATGGGCAACCTAAGATATTCCAGATACTGGTTAACTGCAACTTCAGCTGTCAGGGTAATGCTGGGAGTTGCAGTTCATGAAAAACTGGAGGGTCTTGGGATGGCCATGTATGTACATGCTTAGAGTATTAAACAGTTTTTAAGTGTTTATAAAATGTGCTTTCAGCAAAGTCTACTTTTTAACCAAAGGGGTCCCTCTTTTATTGGAGGCCCAGAGCCGTCCTTCCCTGCCCTAAAACCTTCCCATGGCAAGAAAGATTTTTTTACAGACTGGGATGTTATATTCCTGGGCAGGTGGCTGGAAACTACTGCTGATTGCAAATGATAAGGTTGACATGTATAATAAAGTAACAAAAACGCAATCTTAAAGTTTAACTTTACGTAACTGCCCAGCTTAATATGGATATTCTGTGAGGGATCCAACAGCACTTCTCCTACAAATATGTTCCATTTACATAAGGTTGCTCTTATCCTTGGAACAGCTATTTTATTTTCAGGTTTGATATGGTACCGTCTTTTATCATGAATTACACATGCTTGGCTTGGAAATAGAGAACCCATGCCTCTCAGGTACTCAACATTGCCTTCATTAATGACAATTCAGTATGTCTATGTACACAATACCCTTTAGTAGGCTGCACAGGAAATCATTAGTCACATGAGGGATTAATTAACTACATGACTGACTGAAGGGCCAGCAAGCTGTAATTTGCTATTTATTCCTTTAGTTTACTGTTTTTTCTAGTGCTTACCTACATTTTTAAATTAGTGAGATAGCCTCTAAATCAGGGATCCCTGACCTTTTTTTACTCATGAGCCACATTCAAAAAAAAACCTGGGGGGCAATTATGGGCTGTGATTGACTATTGGTAACCCATATGTGGACTTGCAGCCTACAGGAGGCTCTGTTTGGTAAGACATCTGGCTTTATCCAAGAAAAACTTGCCCACAAGCCAGGATTTCAAAAATACACACTTGCTTTGAGCCCACTGGGAGCAACAGCCAAGGGTTTGATGAGCAGCATGTTGCTCATTAGCCACTGGTTGGGGACCACGCCTCCAAATCATGGGCACTTATATTGCATGGCATTTGGATAATGCATGTTGTTTTCATTGCCGATAAATTTAAAAGATGAAAATTTAGGCTGGTGTAATACGTAAAATATGCCATTTTTAGCCATATTCAATTTTAGGGTTTAGTTCTCCTTTAAATAAATATTTAAATCAGTTTATACACTGTGGAGCTGTTTGAGAATCACAAACGTTTTCTAATAATTCCAGTGCTTGTCGAAATATTTGAAGACCTTTAGAACTTTTCCAGACTAAAGAACCGAGGAAAAGGCTAACTTAATCCTGCACATCATTTAACTATTATGACTTGCCACGTAGCACATTGTTGCAATTATGATGAAGAGGCAACCTGCATCTTTTGATTGCATAAGTGATTCCTCCATTATCAATTAGAGAATCATTGTTATTGCAAGTATACAGGTCCCTTTGGTGAATTATGTGCTGATTCACCACAGAGACCTTTAAACAATCAAAAGATGTTCTGGGTTATCATTAAAATCAGTGTTCTTGCCAGCTGAATGGTCACAGATGTGGTCTACAATCTAACATTCATTTTCCAGCTGAATTAGATATTCACTTACTAGAAAGATAACTTCACTCTTAGCCTTTATTTTCTACTCTATATCATGTAAGGCAGAGGAATTTCAAAAAATAAATTCTCTATCTAAATTCAGGATGGAGAACTTCCGCCGGGTTCGGATAGTTGATGAAGAGGGACAGCCTTTGCCATTCAAGAACCTTCACCCAGATGTAGTAAAAATGAGAGTGAAAGAAGGCAGTAAAATCCGTAACCTCATTGGGTATGCAGCAACCCATATGTTGTCAGAAGAAAATGGGCAGATTGTTTTCAGTGCTTATGGTCGAGGTGTAACCAAAGCGGTCACCTGTGTAGAAATACTAAAACGAAAAATAGGTGGTCTTCACCAGGTTACCAAAGTTCAGTATAAGACACTACAGGAGATATGGGAGCAGAAGGGGCCAAATGTTTCACATCCAGCTCCGTGTCTCACTGTACAAAAAAACTACCCATCGATCAATATCCTCCTTTCCAAGGAACCCCTTGACCAGCAAGAGGAAGGATACCAACCCCCACAGACAATGGTCCCTACAGAGACTGCAAAGAGGTTTCCTGAATCTCATATTGAGCACTGTAACTCAAAGAAGAGACCGATGGATGATACTAAAGATTTAAACACTTATAGCATTGAGTTATACCTTAGGAACAACATCAGTTTCCTATTAGTGTACTTTTACACATGACAAGGACAAACTCAGTTGATGTCATCTTCATTTTCAGAATATTGCAACACTAGAAAGGTATCTTAAAAGCTTTACCTTAAAAAAGTGGTGATTGTGCAATCTGGGAAATGTGATTAAAATTAAAAAAAATCTACTTGGGCTTGTCCAAAGCCATAAATCCTTCACCTTTACTGCTAGATCTGATCACTTAATCTTTTGGTCAGTGTGTGGCCAGCTGCAGTGCTGTGTACAATAAAGCAATGGATGGGGCAATGCTCATAAAGAAAGAAGTAATGGTAGGGAATATGGAAATATGGAATATGGAAATATGGAAACTAGTGAAAAATAGCAATGGTTGAAAAGCTGAAGGTTGGATAACAATGTACAATTTTATATACAGTAGCAATGTAAGCAATCAGCAATATGCCAGGATCCCACAGACAGGTCACTGGGGAACAGGAATTTAAATTAGCTGAAATATGAATAATAGACAATTTTGATGAGGAATTTTGGAAAGGCTGCAAAGGTTAGTTTCAAGGAACAGGTAACAGTATATTTTATTTCATCTGTTATGAGAGGATTAAGAAATAATTTGTTCTATTTGAATTACTGTAGATAAGTTATAACTGAGACCTGGGTGGGTTATGGATTAACAGTTAATGGTGACATAAAAAGCGACAGCCACAAAATGAGTTTAGTCTAATTTAAAATTTCCTTATGATAGTCTTACTGCAGTTGACAAATGTGAGCTAATTTTAATTTAGATACCATGGGTTAGAAGTTTAGAAGTGCATCATAAAACCAACTGTGTCATCAAAAGTTAAGAACATACTCTGTTGGGGACCCAGTCACTGTACAGAAGCACACAAGTATGTTTGACTGTACTTTTTCCTTTATGATTCCCAGAGTCAAAATATCCAGTCAGTCCTTACAGAACTGAAAAGCATCTGCTAAACCAGCCTTGATCTCGACTGTTGGTCAGCAGAAACAGTGTTGATCTAGGCCACAGCAGCAATGGATAAAGCACATACAATATGAATTCAGCCTGCAGCATAATTTAAAGGGATACTGCCATTATAAAACTTTTTTTTTTCCAAAACACTTCTGT
>CM044436.1:50248186-50260246 GCA_024363595.1 Xenopus borealis | reverse complement strand
CCAGGTTCAGTTTTCTACTGTAGTAGGTAGGTCTGTAAAAGAGTCCCGGTCTGGAATGGACCACATCACCACGTGACCACAAGCCCCAAGTAGTTGCCTGCCTTGACCTACTTCCAATACAGGAACACTGCAGGGAGGAATGTCCCTTAATTAAAATGGCTCTGCGATGTTCATCTCTAAGGCGTACACGCAAAGCATGTGACAACAAGATTGTCGATCGATTGGTTTATGCTTCCTCTATCTGTTCAACTGAGCTGGGCGGACCTGGGCCTGAAAGCGCGCTGTATGCTGGGTAGGTGGATGACGACGGGATTCGGCAGGTTTTGACAGCCGCTGCGGAGGTAACGCCAGGTTCTGAATCAGAGAGGACGCTAGACTCCACTAAATTCTTTATAGAACTATACCCTACGTGAACTAGGGTTTTACACAGGGAATCACTAACGACTCTCTAGTCGTTATATAATGGCGCAGATATAAAGTGTGTTTTGCTGTTGTTGTTGAACTACATCTTACTGAGTGAAAGGTGCTTCTGGAGCGATTACCGGTAGCTGGGGGGACCGCAGATCTCGTTCATCTAATACTGAAGGGAGAGTTTCTGGAAGGGCCTTGCTCTTTGTTTTTTTGAGTCTTTTTTTTTTGCCACTTCCTTCTCATACAGCATACATTGTTACACAATTGCCCGAGGAGCTTAGGGCGTCCATTGGGATAAAAGAAAGCTGCTCAAAGCAAACCCTGTTATGATTATCATTTAATCCAGGGGGGTAGCCTGTTTCTCCCTAACTGTTGCTAGGCACAAGCACTACAGTAAAGATGTTTGGCACAAATTGGCTTTATAGCTGTTCTAGGGGCTCCATTTTGTAAAGTGATATTGTGGTAATCAGGGAAGTCACAGAATAGCTGATGGGTCATACATTTTTTATATCACGTTGTTTGCTTAACTTTTTTTAAAAAAGATAAGAGTAAATGTTGGCTGATGATGTGTCACTTTCTATTGCCATCTGCCTCCTGCTTTTTGTGTATCGGCTCACCTACCCTTCAGGTTAATCAGGTGCCACCTGTCCCCTCCTATGTGCCTGGGGCTGCTAGGAACCTAGAGCCGTAATATAAGGGAAAAAAGACCCTACCAATTATATTCGGTGAGTGCAAGGGAATCAACACAAGCTAATGGGGAGGGCCTCCTTGTTTTTTTTGTTTTGTGCTGCAAGGAACTTCCATTGGAAGGGCTTTTGGAACTGGTTGGAGTACCTGTTAAAATCATAATACGAAATATATATTATACCATTGCAATAAACACACTGTTGCTTACGAAAAGCACAAGTTTTAAATGCTTCAAATCTTTAATGTTTTAAATGGGGACGAGAGGCATTATCTTGCAATATTATTTTTCTTTTTATACCAAGGTGAGAACATCTTCCCTATCCAGTATCTCTTTCACTGTGCTAAATGTGGTCAAAATGTGCTAAATGTACACATGGAGCTTAAAAGTACCATGTGGTAAGAGATGCAGTAGTAAGAATGATGCCTGTCCCATAGAGCTTGCAGTCTAAGTCCGTCTTTAGGTTACAGCTTTGGAGTACTGAGTGTATTGCCAGCTAACCATCCTCTAAGTAACATCAAATAAGTATGACACTGTTCTGCTAAATTTATTTGTAAGTATTGTATGATATGGGTATCTCTGGCTCCAAAGATACTTGTAAAGTAGTTCAGTTCACCTTTTTTCCAACTGTTGCAAAAATAAAATATAACCCTGACTTCTTACCCTTAACAGGTGATGCAAATGGAACCAAGAGGATCCAATGTTGAAAAGAAAGGGCCTTATCTTATGGGTAAAGGGCCAACAATTCAAGCCAAGCTACGTAAGTGTTAAAATGGCACACACTGCTCAGGGAGAGGTTCTCACAATAAATCTATTTCAACAGAAAATGTTCTAGAGAATCATTTGTAATCTGGGGAAGTAATATTTGAAAAAGTAGGGTATGTATATGTCGTTGCTGCAAGATTAATGCATATGGTTTTTTTTTTTAATTATGTTTGCTGCTAATATTAAATAAATAGGGGTAATTTTCTGTGGAGAGTGCAGTGTAATAAAAGGTCATTCTGCACAACATGCAATGTAAAGGAATAAGGGAAAAGGTACAAGAGATCTGCAGGATAGTCATGGATCTTTTTTACTATGTAGCCAATATTTTGTCCTAAACTAACACTTATATACACTCCTCGTTCTATTCAGGGCTTCTACTATTCACATTTCAGTCTCTAATTAGAATCCGTGCATGGTTGTTAATTTCATTTGAACCCTAGCTACCAGAAACTGCAAGCTGGAGAGCTGCTGAATAAAAAGCTAAATAGCTATAAATAGACAAATAATAATGAAAACCAATTGCAAATTGCCTCAGCCTATCACTCTCTGCAATAATACTAAAATGAAACTCAAGGTGAACAAACTCAAGATTTGATACATTTCTCGGCCACAGGAGCTTCAGTCTGCTTTATGTGGCACTTTTAGAGCTACAGTGCAACCATTTAAATCTGATACCTTAGTTGGTAGCAATTATCTGATATTGCTACACTTTGTATTATCTAATGTATCAAATTTTAAAGAGGAATGCCACTTTTAACTTAAAATGTAATATGTTATAAAGTAGAGTCTTGCAGCAGGTTGGGTACCCGTGGGTACATACGTATTTGTGATGTTTAACTACTTTTTTATTATTTGCTTTTCTATTCTACCTCTTTCTAGCTTTTAAATGAGGGTCACTGATCCTGGGAACTAAAAATTTATTCTCTGATAGGCAACAATTTTATTGTTCTTGTTACTTTTATCACTTTGTGTTCAATTCTCAGAGAGGCAGCGGGATTTGGCTCGTGCATCACTTCGGAAGAAGGGTGTTCTAGGGCCGTCAGGCAAAGTGCACCTTACATCAAAGAGGTAGGCGTCTTAATAAGCAGATACATTTATTGGCATTGCCAATGCAGCATTTAAGTAATTGTTGTGGAGGGTGTTTTGTCAAAGCATCTTTGGGCTACACCTGAAGCATGTTGCATGCCTTTACCCTATATGCAAAATATCAACATACTGTGTCTTTGTACCACAAGTATTGATCACAAAGCAATAACATTGTGTAATGTTAAAGTGGAGGAATGTTGAGGGAAGATGAATTTATTATCCAAAGATATTGTGTATACATTATGCAAGATAACACAACCATATATGGTTGCATATATCAACACCATTTACCAAAGTTACTAAAAGCCCTTTTTGCACTGTTTAGCGAGAATTGCACCCTGCCAGTGCCTTTGATTGAATTTCCTGCAGTTCACTTATAGCAGCAGGGGAACCCTGGAACTACTGCAACCTCAAAGCAGCATATCTGTGCCTAGAGAGTCAGGTTGAAGACATAATTTTCACACCTTGTATGTGTGTTACAATTGTGTGTTTCTTAACACATCAGCTGCAATGGACTGAATTATGGGTAAAAAATGTGGCTAAATGAGCCCTAATATAATTGGAAAATATAATTTTTATATATAAGGTATAATGTAGAAGTGTGTTGCAATTCACGTTTTTTGTGGGAAGTAAAAGTTTGGCTAGTTTTGACCATAGAGTCACAGCTTTTATTTGTATTTTGACGTTTCAATTGTTTGAGCATTTGGCCTAAAAGGACAGAACAATACAAAGGTGGCCAAAACATTCATGTGTTTGTCATTTATGTGTATACCATTCTTGTCTATGCCATGCATACTTTTGAGATATACACAACACAAAGGTGGCCAAAACTTCCTGGAGAGGAAACTTTGGGTTACTTTGGAAAGTAGTCACGCCATGTATGATTCCCATGTTAGCAACTGAAGAAGAAACAAGGGACTTTTGTTACCCACTGTAACTGAGATAATCACGGACAACAAAACACCTTGTCTATCGCTGCCCTAAATGTTTTTTTTTTTTTGTTTGCATTTATGGATCACTAAACACCAATGACTTTTTCTATAAATAACTGCAAAGGAATATTTAATTTGCAGGTGCTGGTGAAAGTAGGTATATAGTTAAGTTGGATTGAAAAAAGACCAAAGTCCATAAAGTTCAACCTCTCTAAATTGATGCCAGTGCTCATCTCAACCTCTCTATACACTTACATATATACATTTAAACCTATACTAATTGTTGATTTTAGATTGATAGAATTGTAGATTATAGGTACATAGCCATCTAAATGTGAAAGTTACTGGCTTTTGAATGTTGAAGACGGACCACATGCACATGTATGCTAAATAAAATACCCTTCATTTACTTCATCATAGTCTTTATCTCCCTTAATTGTTGTTTAAGTAAAAAATCTAACAAAGGAATAAAAAAAACCTAACCACAGCATTAATAAATAATGGAAAGTTTTATAAATGCAACATGTCTGAAGTCATTGAAAACACAAATGAATTACAGCTGTGTAATTCTGTAAATCCAAACATATATCCAACAAAATTCTATTTATTTGTGCAAACAGGTGAAGCTTCACCTATTGTGCAAATAAATAGAATTTTCACTATATCTGAGTGCTGCTGAAATATGTTTGGAAGTATGGATCGGACCTGAGCAGACAGAGTCACAGTCGGCATTCGCCCCTACAAAAAGCGGTGCGGATTGTGTAGTACTACTTTGTGTATATGTTCTTTAAATTACTCCAACTTCCCCCTCCAACCATAACTGAGAATGTATAAATATATATGTATATTTTAAATACATTTTCTGTTCGTGCAGGTCAGTGAAGTTTAACAAGGGATATGCAGCCCTCAGCCAGGCCTTTGACGAAACGCTTGTGTCCCTGGATTCAGACAGGTGAGCTCTGTAAATATAGGTCAGAGGAGCATGATGGTTTGTGAGTTCAGGAATATGTAGGACACCACGCACTGTTACAGAAGTTAAAAAGTCTTTTACAAAGTAAGGCAGTGAGAGGTAATTTACTTGTTTATTTAGAAATCATCCATGCTCCACATTCCACTATACAACATTTACAATCCCTATATTTTAATAGCATACTCTTCCTGCTATGATCTGTAAATGATCATTGTAAAAAATGGTAAATAATTTAGGGATGCTCCAGAATTTGCTTCTGTATTTGTCCTTTTTTTAGCAGGATTTGGATTTGGCTGAACTTGAGTGCATAGCCAAACCAAATCTAAAAATGTATGCAACTTTTCTTCACACAATCGCTTGCCCGTGTCTCGTGCCCGCTAAGCTGTAAAGTAGCCTTACGAGGCAATTTTCAGTGATTTAGGAAAACGCAGTGACGTGTGTGAATAGGCGCAGGCGACTTTACGGTTTAGCGGGAGTGAGACACGGGCAAGCAATTCAGGGAGGTTAGTCGCCCCAAAGAAGCAGCGATTCGTTGAGGCTCTTCTACCGCATTTACCATATGTATATAACAGACTGGGATGTTATCAGCTTCTAATGTTGGACTTAGAACTGTTGCACTGAATCTTGTTCATTTGCCCTTTTTTTGTCTTCTTGTTTGCTCAGTGTTAAATATGATGACTTTTGTCAAAAAGCCCAGTAGTAAAAAGTCTTCGTGCTTGCACTTTTCTTTACTAGTTAACACATTTAGCAGAGATCCATATTGATTGTTTTGTCTTTAAGCCAAAAAAAAAAGTGTAGGGGAAATCAGTCATGGCCCACTTATTACTGTATGTCATATGCCTCTAATACGATACTCCACAAGCCCTACCAGGAAAAACAGGTATTTTTAAATACAAATGGTATTTCTCAGAGCACTTTATCTGTAGTTACAATGAAATAGCATTAAGGTGGCCATGCATGGGCCGATAAAAAGCTGCAGACAGACCAAGACGGCAGCTTATCGCCCATGTATGGGGCCCTCTGACAGCTTCCCCAATCGACAGGAGTAAAAATCCAGTCAGATCACGGACCGCGACTGTTTGTTGGTGTGGTCACGAGATCTGATCGCCCATATTCCTTTCTTTATGATCCAATCATTGGGCCATAGGGCCCACGATCGGATTAGCCTGATATCGCCCACCTCAAGGTGGGCAAACCGGGGAGAGATCCGCTCATTTGGCAACATTGACAAACGAGCAGATCTCTCTGTGTACTTCATTTTAAACCTTCATGGAAGAAAGTCCTTACATCTATGCTCTTTCTCCATGTAGTGATGCAGAGCTGGAATCAAGGTGTTCATCTGGATATTCTTCAGCTGAGGTAAGGGTTGCTATTATCTGTCTGTATATTAACAAGACTTTTTGCTTATGTGAGCACTAAAGCTCAATAATTCTGTTTGCGGAATTATTTTTATAAAAACATGTTAAATTTGCTCTGTTAATCCTTTTTGTTTCAAATCACAGCTCCAAATTTACCATTCCCATAATGTTCATACTACCCCTACAGTGTTTGTATAGGCTTCCAGTTTTGAGGCTTCATACATCATTACTTGTGATGCTTAGGGAGATGTTACAGTTTTATAACTTCTTATTTTGCATGTAATAACATGAAAAGGGAGAATGATTGTCTGCACACAGTTGCAGCCTTTATACATAATTGTTACAAAAAAAGTTGTTAGTATAACACTTTGGCCAAAATATGTTGCTCACGTAATATACCGTATATACTTGAGTATAAGCCGAGTTTTTCAGCACCCAAATTATGCTGAAAAAGTCTACCTTGGCTTATACTCAATTCAGTGGCTGGGTAGGGGGGGCCTCTAGGGGGTGGTGCAGGTTCAGACTTTCACAGGGCCCTCCTCGGGGCCCCTTGCCTGGCTCCACGAACAAGCCGTGCGTGCACAGAAGACACAATGCATATGAATGCACAGAAGAAGCACTGCATCGTTAACAGTCTTTTCTGTGAAAGCAGTCTGGGCCAGGTAGGGGGCTAGAAGTGAGGGTGCAGCGGCCCTGTGGCGGAATCCTCAGGTCTCAAGTCTGATGCTGTTCCCTGAAGATGGCTGCGCTTCTGACCTGCACTTGCACCAGAGCAGGTCTGGGCCAGGTAGGGGGCTAGAAGTGAGCACCTGCACTTCTGACCTGCACCAGAGCAGGTCTGGGCCAGGTAGTGGGCTATTATTTGAAATAAATGCCGTATTCAAAAACATTTAACCCACTCATGCCTCAATTTTTTTTTTTTAAACTTGCTTGTAGCTGCTGCCTTTCTCACCCTAGGCTTATACTGGAGTCAATATATTTTCAGTTTTTGTAGGTAAAATGTGGTACCTCGGCTTATACTCTGGTCGGCTTAGTCCAATATTGTACACAAGTCTTATATTGCTTATTGGTGAGTAGTTATGGATCGGTTATCCAAAATGCATGGGACCTGTGGATTTCAAGATAAGGGGTTGTATTCCATGTGGATCACCACTGCTTAATGGAATTGTTCAGTATAAAAACTGAGTAAATAGATAGGCTTTGCAAAATAAAAAATTCTGATATAGTTAGTTAGCCAGATATATAATGTATAAAGGCTGGAGTGACTGGATGTCTAACACAATAGCCAGAACACCATTTCCTGCTTTGCAGCTCTCTTGGTTTCCACTGACTGGTTACCAGGCAGTAGCCTGAAGGGGGGAACAGTTTGCTTTTGAATCTGAGCTGCATGTTGAGGATCAATTGCAAACTCCCATGTGGCCCCCCTTAAAGTAATTGACTAACTCTGAGTTAGAGCGCTGAAAAGCAGGAAGTTGGGTTCTGGATATTATGCTAGACATCTTACTCCAGCCTTTCTAGATTACATTTTTGGCTAAATAACTATATTAGAAACATTTTTTATTTTGCCTATCTATTTAACCAGTTTTTATTTTTATACAAAACTGTTCCTTTAAACAAATTAAACCTTATATAAACAATCCCAATAGGATTGCTTTGTTGACAACATTGATTTATTTAGCTTAGTCACCATCAAGTACAAAGTACAGTACTGTTTTATTATAAAAAAAAAATGAGAATCGTTATTTACTTTTACTGAACTCTGGGAGATAGCCATTCTGAAATCAACTTTCTAAATAATAGATCCTATACGTGTACTACATTACTTTTTTTAAAGGCAGAATGACAGCTAGAAGCAATATTGAACGACAACATGTACACAAAGTAAAGAAGGATATTGCCAGAACTTGACCCAACCCACATTGTAGCATTAACCAGCTGCTACATGCACCCACATGACCGTACTCTGACTACTCGGTAGAACCTGAATTCTGGAGTAGAACAGCTGCAAGAAGCAATGCCATTGTTTGCACATGATAACATGGTTGTGGTTTAATAATCTGTTCTTCTGTAGCAGGTCTCGCAAGATCTTAATCGGCAGCTCCTTCAGGATGGCTACCACTTGGATGAGATACCAGATGATGAGGATCTTGATTTGATTCCACCAAAACCTGTGCATTCCTTGCCCTGCTCCTGTTGCCTGGGGGAATCCTGGTCCTGCTGTATCCAGTAAAGTATTTTAGGGAGAATATGACTGTCTGCTTTCTCTGATCCTGGAGGGTTATTGAACAGGAGTCTGCACTGAATCGATCAATATATTGAAGACCTATGCCATGCATAGCAAGTACAAATCTTACAAAGAAAACAATTACAAAGAGCTTCTCAGTGTTACAAAGGATGTTGCTCTCAGAAGTTCCATACTGTAACATGAAAAATCTGAGAACTATTGAAGCAGTTGCCCACAATTTCACAGGACACACATGGCCTACTTCTGCTTATCCATGACAATATATGTAAAAAGAATATGTAAATGAATTTCGTTACATGTCTTTGCCTAATGGAACATTTGAAGAAATAGGTTTTTGCAAATGGCTGGAATCGGCTGTTTCACTTACAGTATCCCACAATGGATTTGATCTTTCAGCCCTTAAAACAGAACCTTAATTAAATTCCCGGTATGGCCTTTGCATCTAAAGAAGGTTTACAGCATATCTGGAAGAAGTAATCGCCTCCTCACTGTTGTCAAGGGTAGTTCTTTACATGTTACTGGTAATTGGACTGTTGATGTTACCATAATTTGGCTACTGTTACAGTACAGCTGTGGAGTAATACAGACTAAATAGATAGGATGCCCACTTTATTTGGAAACCTGCTGTATGTACTCCTAAATATGGTGGTAAAAGCTGCTTTCAAGGTAAGCACTCTTGGCTTAAATATGCTGGAGACAGTTAACATTCTCTAAATAGTTGTTATAGTAGATTTTATCTTGCATACTATATATTTATATATTTTTGCAACTGTTTTCTTTCATAGACGTAACCTCTTAAAAGTTATTATTACTTTGTTAAATGCGCTGCCTATGAATACCTTATGTCAATAGAAATAGATAATTTACATTTTACTGGTCCTTTGTGAAATTGGTGACAAAAGTTTGTTATATAGAAGGGCTGTCCATCTTGGAGGCCTTTGGGGCACATGTTGACTTCTAAGGAATGTATCTGGTCCCTGACTGCTCAATAGACCTCTGGATGCCACCATTGTTTCATTATAGTGTAGCCACTGAATATTTAGGATAGTAAAAGCCTGGCCTAATAAGTGCCCAAGTGTGGCTTATGTTACTGGCTCTTTAATAAATGAATAGCAGTGGAATCCAGACCATTGTTACAAACGTTATTATGTACAGGTCATTTTATGTCACGTTGCTCCAATGATTTCCAAAACACAGTACTTTGGGTCAGTTTCAAAACCAATATTAAAATATTCCTAGTTCAGTCAGTCGGTTGAGTCAGACTTCAGGACACCATGCAAAGTTAACAGATGTGTAGTGCCAACTTCATATTCAAGGTTTCAGTCTGGTTATAGTTACTATATAAATATAACTACATAGGGCCAAGTCTCTTATTTTCACATTTATATGCAAGATGTCCTATTAGGATATGCAATATGGAGGAAGGGACTAAAAATAAAGCGATATATTAAATAAATGAAAGACTTAACCTATGGTATAACTTGCAATGGTATAATTAATCTTGTATACAGAGATTATTGTGCCATTTCTGGGTCATTATAGGACACTGGAATCAGACATGGAGAGGAAGGACATATTTGAAACCAACTCCAATACAATATCAAAAGGGGGGTGGGGGTTCTGGGAGCACTCTAAAGGCTAAGTTAAAGTATATTTAAGTATAATGGAAGTGCTACTTACAAAGCACATTCCCTCTCAGAAGTAATATGAGATCCTCCTCTGCCGCACACCCCTATTTTTGTACATTTTACTGTAGCCGGAAGCTGTGGCTGAGCTTCATGTGGTTTTTAATAGCACCCCATACCCAACCCTTTAAACTAATGGGGCCCTATGCTTTTATAAATGGGCGTTGGTTTGGACAATTCCTCTCCCTTAAAAGCCACATACCGGCAGGGGAGGATCGATCCTTTATACTGAAACCAAGGTTCAACAGACACTGAATACAAATAATGCTGCTATGCAGAGAGGAAAGACTTTTTATACTATGACTATACGTAAAAAGTTTGGGACTATCATATGGGTTTACCTTGACGTGGTGTGGCGGCTTTTCAACTTTATGATCATAACTTTGTAACTAAAACCCCCTGTTTTGTAAACTTACTTTTGAGACAGGGGACTAGGGAATGTGCATTAAAACTAGCACTTCCATTATACTTTAATATACTAATTTAGCTGTTAGAGTGCTACGACACACCCCTATTTTTTTATATGTTTCCAACAATGATGAACATGGAAGGGGTGGGGAAGGGTTAGCGCCGGGGGTTTGAATTCCCCTTTAATAATGCATTGAAGGATACCAAGATTTGTAGTCCAGTTACAACTGGGTAAAGAGTGGTTGAGCAATGCAATGCAGCAATGTTTAGTGTCCCTTTAAAGAGGATTCTAATATAATCAATTAAAAAAACTCAAACCTGCCAATCCCAGCATATTTTGAATCTTTCATGTGTTCTGAAATGCCTGTGTGCAAGAGCCCTAAGAGTTATAGATGTTGGAGATGGTTGATCTCTACAGTAGTTAATAGTTAAGAGTTAAACTTACAGCTAAAATACATATTTTGACTCTAGAAAAATCACTTAGAATGACTAATTCTCAATTCCAACCTGAGCAAATGCATTTTATTCATCCGTGTCATTCCTAATAACCTTATGTGCAAGTGCCTGTTACTTGTCCTTTAAAACTCTAATCTACATTTTAAGTTATAGTGACTCACACTAATTCTACAGTAAGCAAAATACATTCTTTATTAACATTGCACCGTCTCCGTGTGGATGCAGCAACCCCCCACCACCCACAAATCAAAATAAGACTAACTCTTTGTCACTAAGAATATGTATTTCACATCTGCATTGTTGGCCATAGGTGAAAACAGTATCCCAAGCAGGTGCATGATGGGCAGAAAGCAAATTACATTTTTGCAGTTATAGTGTTGAATGCTCCTGTGGCATCAGCTGTGACATTTTTTTTATTGCTGCTTCTGCCCATCTGCCTAATTAATGCCTCTTGCAGTTAACCGACAAACTGCATTAAACTGGGTCATGCTGGACCCTGTGTAAATAGCCCAAGTGTTGCTACATATTGTGTAATAAAAAAGCCTGTTTATTTGTATTTTCCTTGTTTTATTTTTTACTTCTAAGACTTTATATGTACTTTTCTATTTATAATAAATATATATATATATATATATATATATATACACATGCCCATGTTATTATAGTGTGCCTTAGAGCCAGGACAATCAATCATTTTGTCTGCAAATAGGAATATAATTGTATTTTAAAATAATAATAATAATAAGTAAGTTGCGGGTAAAACTTAGTCCCTTTGTAAAATGTATAATGAAGCAATGGAATTCTTAATGAATCAGATGAAAATTGAGCGTATGATTAGCCAGATATGGGATGACTTTGACGTAGTTGGCCAGCTTAAATATATTGCAATATATGGACAAACAATCCCTGTTGTTTAAAGGGTAAGGCATTTTTTAGTAGCTGTGTGTAATTTTTTTTATATTTGTTATAGATTTATTTTTTAAATTTAACTATGGCAAACAAACTTTTATTCTGAGTAGTGGTAAACGCAACATGTTTCGGGTTCAATACCCTTTATCA
>CM044436.1:50180187-50214561 GCA_024363595.1 Xenopus borealis | reverse complement strand
TTTAGTATCCATTTATAACAAAGAATAATGTGTATAGAGGTAAATTGTTTTCTGCCAAGTAATAATAATTAATAAGCTCTCATTGTCATAGAGGGCAATTTTTCAGTCAGTTTGGCCCACATATTTGGGCCACTAAGGGGCAGATTTACTAAGGGTCAAATTCGAGGGTTAAAAAACCCTCAAATTCAACCATGGGAATAGTGTGGGAATAAAAATCCTTTGAATTCGAATATTGAATTCGAAGGGTTTTACCGCTATTTGATTGGTGGAACGATCGAATAGAGTAAATTCGAACGGTTTTATCCATTCGATCGAATTTTTTTTCCCCCATTTAAAATAATGAAAGCCAATTCGGTAGGTTGAAACTGGCGAACTAGGCAGTCGAATACAAATTTAAAGGGGAAGTTATTCGACTGTCGAATAATCGAATAGATTTTTATTCGAATCATTCTATTCGATCAAATTTTCGCTGATCGAAGTGGTCTTCAAAAACATTTGAAAATTTGAATTCAAATCTTTTTGAAAATTCAATCGAATTTCGAATCCTTCTTGTGAATTTGATAAATTTGCCCCTAAGAGTGCCATGAGCAAAACTCCTTTTTTTCTAGGGATGCACCGAATCCACTTTGAATCCTTTGAGAAAGATTTGGCAGAATACCAAACCGAATCCGAACCCTAATTTGCATATGCAAATTAGGGATGGGAAAAACATTTTTTACTTCCTTGTTTTGTGACAAAAAGTCATGCAATTTCCCTCCCTGCCCCTAATTTGCAATTAGGGTTCGGATTCAGTTCGGCTGGGCAGAAGGATTTGGTGCATCCTTATTTTTTTCATAGGCAATGTAGCTCTAATAGATGGAACAGGTTTTCATTTATTTTCCTCCCATAATGTTAATTTAAAAACAATGTATTGCTTATTAATTATTAGTCACATTTAACTGTAGTGTTTCACTGATATTGTGCTTATTGTGATATTGTGCTTATTCTTCTTGCAGGCCCCTTGCTTTAAATGTGAACTCTAGACTCTGTTTCATGAGACCTGCCCTGACCACTTTGTGTAAGGAGATATTTAATTTAGATAAATTGCTTTCTATTTTTCAGACAAATCCTAATCAGAAAACCATTCCTGTTCAGCCTGCTACTCAATCCCAGCCTGCTGTGCTCCAGCCCTCCATTGAGAGTACACCACAGGTAAATGTCACAAGAAATCTCTGTCCTTGTTCAGCATTTAAAGGGGTTGTACACCTTTAAATGAAATACGATGCAGAGAGTGATATTCTGAGACAGTTTGCAATTGTTTTTTATTATTTGTGGGTTTTTATAGATTTTTATTCAGCAGCTCTCCAAATTGCAATGTCAGCAATCTGGTTGCTAGGGTCCTAATTACCCTAGCAACCATGTACCAATTTCAATAAGAGACTGGAATATGAATAGGAGACGTCTGGATAGAAAGATGAGCCAATAAAAAAATTGCAATAACAATACATTTGTAGCCTTACAGAGCATTTGTTTTTAGATGGGGTAAGCGTCACAGAACCAACAATTACATTTTTTTTTTTTTTTTTTTGCAACAAGTCAAAAATTTTATGAATTGCTTTAACCATTGGCTCTAAATTGATATATGAAACCCCCTTTTGGTAAGGGTAAAAAAGCAAGTAAGAATGGAAAAAAAAAACCCTTGCACTGGAAGAGAAGTTGACTGTTGCTTAACCCAAGGTTACAGCTTCTTTTGTCAATGATTGGAGTTGAGCAATTTTAACTGTAGCGTATTTCTGTTTGCACTGGTCTTTATTGAAAATTTATGGAAAAATGGCTAGCCTAATAATAAGCATAGGTGAGGTACTACCAATGAAAACAACTATCTTTTAATTGTATTATAATTTAATCTAAGAAATTAGAGCAGGTTCATTGGACCAGTGTTAGATCAGTGACAGGACTTGATATTACTTGGTGAAATAGAAAGCTGTGTTGAGCTGGAAGGAAGCTGTAAGTTACAAGTTAATAACAAATTTCACTCTGGAGAACTATCCATCACACAGTCAGCTGTTTAATGCACACAGGTGCATAATGGCATCTGCTGGAAACCACAGACTGCATAGTCTATTGAATAATTCCACGCTTGGCCAGAACAACAAATCAGACCTTCTGAGCCAAAAGGCTGATATTGGTGAAGAAGGAAAAGAAAAAACATGGGAAATTTATACAGGTGCTCCAACGACCAGTGTCAAAAGTGGTAAAATTCTATTATGTGTCCACTCCACTGGCCACAGCCTCCACATGCTTTAAACGGATACTGTCATGCAAAAACATGTTTTTTCATAATGCATCAGTTAATAGTGCTACTTCAGCAGGCTTCCTCACTGAAATCCATTTCTAAAAGAGGGAGACATGGGGCTAGACATATTCCCTGCTGCCCCCAGTCATGTGACTTATGCCTGCACTTTAGGGTGGAACTACTTTTTGGCAGGCTATTTCTCCTACTTAATGTAACTGAATCAGTCTTGGTGGGACTTGGCTTTTACTATTGAGTGCTGTTCTTAGATCTACCAGGGAGTTATCTTGTGTTTAGGGAGCTGCTATCTGGTTACCTTCCCATCATTCTGTTGTTAGGCTGCTGGGGGCAAAGGGAGGGTGTGATATCACTCCAACTTGCAGCACATATAAAAAAATCCGTTCGCTCTTTTGAAAAATGGATTTCAGTAAAGAATTCTGCTGGAGTTCTTTTTTTTAACTGATAAGTTAAAAAAAAACATGTTTTCCCATGACAGTATCCCTTTAAATTGTGCTATTTGACCCATTGCAGAAAGTCACAATCCTGAATCCCTCCACCACACAGTGAGCTTTTCAGTGACCATATACAGTGTTGGACCGGGGGTCCAGACCCATGGGTGCTGCCGCATTCGGGGCTCATTATTATTGCACTGACAACTTAGTCCTGCTGTGCGGCATATAAACATATCACTGCCCTCTGCTGGAATCAGGCTAGGGAAAGCCATTGTTGATGTATGATCCAATAGCCCAACAGTTTTTTACCGAGCAGAACCTATCATTTCTGTGATCTTATTAGATCTCACTGCACAAATGAGCTTTTTTCAGCAGGAATAAACATTTGATGAAAGGTGAACTCCAACTGAGCATTAAACAATTGTAAAATGTAACACTTTTAGGTTGTTATAAAAGTGAGTCAAATATATTGTAAGAATAGTTTCCGTTTCTATTTGTTCATTAAAATTAGAGTACATTAACAAACAATGGTTACAGTTCACAATATTTGTATTCTTTGTTTCGTCTGTCACTAAAATTGCTTTCTTTCCTGTCCTACCTTCATAGTGTTAGAAACCTTTCCCACCTCTTGCTTTCCATTCAGGCTGCAGCAATGGCTGCACAAACAGGACTTCTACAACAACAGGAAGAGCTGGAGCGGAAAGCAGCAGAGTTGGACAGGAAGGAGCGAGAGATGAGGAATGTAAATATTAACTGTAAGTAGGCATATGGTCAGGTTCAGTTATCTGAACATCACAGTGCTAGCCAGTTAATGGTCACCTTTTTCTAGCATAATTGTGAGCATTTGTTTTTTGGCAATTTATCTTTCCCTTAACATGATGCAATAATGCTATTCAGAATGCTACATACTCATAATGGTACCTTGTTATGCTATATGGACATTACTCAATTACCAATCTTTCTTATCAGTTGTATGAAGTTGAGCATAGATCTCACAAAATAGGACTGCCATGTTATTGGAACATAACCTATATATTTTTGCAGTTTGAAGTATGCAGCAACATTCAGACTTGGGGGTTTCTTTTCTTCCTTCCAAATGGCAATTTTAACAAGCTAAAAATTGAAAATTGTCCCAAAATGAAAGTATGTCATGCTTAGCCCAAATATTACACATTATTCAGTCTTATTTGTACTTGAAATGTATTGACTTTTTCCCCCTTCAAAACTGTTTTCCAGTAGATATTGATTTTTAGTGTTGTATTTGCAATTGAAAGCAGTATTTACTTACCCCTATTTTGTTCTGTGTGTCTGACATTACATTGTTTCAGGTGAATAAAAACAGCTAGATGGATACTGTATTCAGTATCAATTATATTTACTCATTTACAAGAAGTAAATGGATGGCAGCACACACACACATGAAACAAAGCACTTAAACTTCCCTTATCTTTAATGTTCACTAGTTCTCTACCAACTACTTTTCTCTCTTCAATCCCACAGTAAGACAGAACAATTGGCCCCCACTTCCTCCAAAATGCCCCATTAAGCCATGCTTCTATCAGGACTTTACTGTCGATATTCCTGCAGATTATCAACGTACCTGCAAGATGCTCTACTATCTGTGGATGTGTAAGTATGGTTTCACATGCCTAGGTCTGCAAACGTGGATATACAAAGGTTTCATATCATGCCTGGCATCAGGATTCTAGGGACTTTGAAAAACAATACTAGTTAGTAAGGTGCAGACACCTAAAGCTTATGTTAGACTGGGCAGAAAAGCATAGAAAAAAAAAAGGAAGAAATGGGGCTGAAAATGGGCCTACTTTAATTTGCAAACAGAGCATTGGCCCCTACGCTTGAATTAGCCTTCCGTCCTGCTTTCACCCAGAACAATTGCATTGGCTTGAATTCAGGGCTGCATTTCTATAGAGACACCACAGGGCCTGTGTTAGTCAGCTGCTTTATTTTACATACCCCGATTTTAACTTTACCCATATTTTACACTTTTTTTGGTGGTCCCACCAATTTATAACGAATTCAGTGGGTGCTTTTACCTGATTTTACATTGTTTTCCAGAGTTTGTCCTGATGTTATCAAAAATCTCTATCTTTTGTGAATGTTATTCTTATTATTATTGAAACAAAGATGTTTAAAATATTAGCCAGATGCATACTTTGCCATGGTTATGTCTGTACATTGTCCATTCCAATTAGTCTGCACTGTATACAGTTATGCACAAATCACTTATTGCTTTAAGTTGTGTATGTGACTGTTCATATCCCTTAGTGTAACATCCATGCTGCTATGCTTAGCCCTTATTATCAAAGTAATACCAAAGTGTATTTCAAAGGAAAACGGACTTCTGTGCTTACACTCTTTGAATACAAAGTAGTATTTGAAAGAAAATTGCCTTAACACATTTTCCTGGATTTTACACATTTCCTGGTCCCCTGAAAATTATAAAATGATTTTTTGTTTGCCAATAAAGACAAACTATGTTTTTATTCTTTCCCAGCTTTTATGTTTTCTCAAAATGTTGTGCTGTTTTGACACGTATCACTGGAATCTGTCAGATTTGGATTGTACTGTATGTACAGCAGATGTTTGTCTGTAGTTAAAGCGTCAGCAGACCTTATGATACTGTGGGGCCCATCTAAGATTGCATGTTCCAAAAACACAGCTGAGTTTACTAATTATACAGGGATACCTGCCAAGCTTAGGTGCCAAAGTTTTTCTTCATTAAAATTAATTAAAATCCTGTTAGTGCGTCGTCCTGTTTTTAACATGAAACTCCATATAATTAGTAATAACTTGAGGGGTTTCACAGATTGCCCCTGGCAAAAAGCTCAAGCAATCTTAAAGTGCCCCAGTGTGTAGTCTTCATAGTAGAATCATTTCTGGAAAGTGATTATGTTTATTGCTAGTGACCCATTTAAGAATATATCTGACAGATTTCTTCAGTAGATGATGTTGTTACTTGAAGGCAAACACACCAGTTCACTAAGGGATTCATTACATTGCCTATGGGGTTTGCCAGTCAGCCAAAGTGGGTATCTGATTTCTACAGCTGTCTGCTCCAGCATATCCTTATGCATGAGCCTGCAATACAGTTCTGTTCTGCTGGGGAGCTTAACTAGAGCCTGCTAGAACATACTTCCACGTGACTCTTGTTTCACATGATTCCAGGAAATTTTGTTTTATTTTACTTTAACAAACATAGGCTATTGTAACTGCTTTGCACAATTTCCCAGTTGCATTCCATAGTGGAATAATGCATTTAAGTATTGCCTGGAGTTTGTGTAATGATGCAGCTGATTACATTTTGTAATATATATGATTTGTTCATGTTTTTACCTTTTTTTCCCCCTAGTACACACATTCACCCTATTCCTTAATCTACTGGCCTGCCTTTCTTACTTTACTGCTGTGCCCACTGGAGGGGTGGATTTTGGCCTGTCCATTCTGTGGTTTGTTATGTTCACCCCTTGTGCCTTTATTTGCTGGTATCGGCCCATCTACAAAGCATTCAGGTGAGTTATGTTGGATTGCAAGAAGAATTTTATTTTAGAAAATATAAAGCATTTTCAGCCATGTTCAACCTCCTTTTTATGACATTCATAGAGGCTTACTAGGTGTTCAGCATTTATTCAAAGAGTGTTTTCATTAATACTTGACGGGTAACTTGTGACTGGAAACTTAAATGATATATTACTCGACATTAGCAGTCAAATAGAGATGTGTAAAGCTTGTTTTAAACCATGCTAAACACTTCCACTTCACGTTCAGGTTTAACTGTCCTGATGGTTCTGTTTTTTCATTATAACTGTTGTGTTGCATGTAATTATTTTTTTAATCATAACTACTAGGTGTGTTTGTAATATTTTTTGTTTTCTCGATTCCAGGACAGACAGTTCCTTCAGCTTCTTTTTGTTCTTCATTATCTTCTTCTGCCAGATTGTCATTTACATTATCCAAGCTGTTGGAATACCAGGTTGGGGAGACAGGTACGATACTGCAGCATCATAGAGAAAGTAACTGTGGGAAGTGACACAGCAGCCCATGGTTATTAAAATAGCACTGTGTTTTTATTATTATTTAGATATGACTTGGAAACCATTATTCCTTCTGTCACATAAGGCTAATTTTCTACAGGTGACTTAAAATTGTAATTAAATTTGGGTGTCGCTTATGCTAATGAATCACTGCTTATGAACCAGAATCAAATGACTAGCTGCAAATCACATACATGTTTAGTACACAATATCCAGATTTAAAGCAAATGCTTTATCTGTTCTTTTGCCCATTTGCACTCCATGACGGGGTATTGGTTAAATGGTCACCTTTCTATAGTAGGTAGTCCTTACAGGTAACTAATTACTCTCATTGTAGTTTACTTAAACCCTAAAAATGAATATGGCTATAAATAGGGATGAACCGAATCTAGGATTCAGCCTTTTTCAGCAGGATTCGGATTCTGCCGAACCGAATCTGACCCTTAATTCGTATATGTAAATTAGGGGCGGGGAGGGAAATTGCATGACTTTTTGTCACAAAACTGGACATAAAAAATGTTTTCCCCTTCCCACCCCTAATTTGCATATGCAAATTATATTTAGGATTTGGTTTAGTATTAAGACAAATCTTTCTCGAAGGATTCGTGGGTTCAGCCGGATCCAAAATAGTGGATTCAGTGCATCCCTAGCTATAAATTCCATATTTTATAAACTGAACTTACTGAACGAGCCTAAACGTTCATCATATCTATAGTAGGAATGACTCTGGCTTCAAAGCTGTTACGGGAGTTTCCTATCTTGGTTTTTTAGGAGTTTCTGTGACACACACACACATGCTCACACAAATCAGCAAAAATTTGCTTCCCTCGTTTAATGAATGTAATTTGTTTCTTGTTTTAGTGGTTGGATAATGGCTCTTACAATGATTAAGTCGAATGTTGCCGTCACAGTGATAATGATGGTAGTGGCTTCCTTCTTCACGGTCTGCAGTGTATTCTCACTATTCCTGCTCAAGAGGGTGAGTACCTATTGGATGACTGCGATTTGTTTTTTCTTCTTGAAAAGGTTTTCCCAATTCACTTTGCCCTCTCTGTTTATTTTGTCTATTAACAGGTTCATTCCATGTACCGTAGAACAGGTGCCAGCTTTCAGAGGGCTCAAGAGGAATTCTCACAAGGCATTCTCGCCAACCGCGGTGTTCAGAATGCTGCTGCAGGAGCTGCCACTGCTGCTGCTAGAGGAGCTTTCCAAGGAAACTAGTCCCCAGTATTTTCTTCTGTATTGACACAACACCGTTACATAAGAGGGATATATGATTTCTGCTTAGATCAAGCCATTATCTGTTTATCATGTTACTAATGGCAGAATGCAGCACTCCCAACCTTGTCAATTTCCCAATGGAAAAAGAGACTATAAAATTATGTGTATGTAAATATATATATATATATATGGAAATATGGTAAATTTATTGCTGTGTTTTCTTTATCTTTCTGATGCTTCATTAACTCTCTTGACCTTGTTACTTGCATTCCATGGAAAATGTGTTTAAAAATGCAGTTTAGTTGAAGATGTTGGGGTTTCCCGTTTTAAAACTCCGTACCTAAAGTTATTATCTGGAAAAGTTATGGCTTGTACAGGATCTTGGATAAATGGTTGTGAACAAAACGTTCCCTGCATTATGGATCTGTGCTGGTTTGCCATGCCTGTAAATGGAATTATTTAATTTTGCTGCAATAACGGTTAGCTGGACATGTGAGACCAGCAGACATTTTAAATTCCAGTGTTTATCTATAGAAGCAGCCCAATGGCAAACATCATTTTATATCATTCTCATGTTTTGTTTTTTTTTAAAGCTGAGCTAGGAGTTTTCAAAAAAAAAATGTTTTCTAGTTTGAATTAAAAAAAGAAGGCGTCCACTCTGGATGCTTTTCATTTATAACCACGTTTCTATCCTTCATTTCCTGGCATTACGAATAGATGAAAGTGCGTGGAAAGTAAGCTAATAGAATAGTTAAGCGACTATTGTGCCTTATTACTGAAATAGTAATATATAGAGAGGTAAACCTGTTTGTTTTGGTTGGAACTAATAATGCCTTGATGTTTTATAACTGCACCAGCTTTGTACGAAGAAATTCACAAACCATATGCGATCTACTGGATGGAAATCTGAATAAATCCTTTTCTACAGTATGTGTTGGATTTACTTTCTTTCAAACTAAATATAGAACATTTCGCCATGGTTAAACTGTCTAAAATTATTGATCTACAAATATGGGACCTGTTATCCAGAATGCTCAGGATATCCTTTGACTAATACAGGTTATTAGATACTGTATTACTTGACCTCTACCTTCTTTCATTTGTTGGTGTAATTATCAGGAAATAGAAATACAGTACATCACACATAAAAACTATAGTTCCTGAAAGTGCTCTGCCTTATTTTAAGACGTCAAGGAAGTTAGAAGTCAGGAGATAGAAAGAGGCTCATCTGATGGTCTTCTGGTTAGGAAAGGTTTGAGAGGTTTCAGTTTTTTCCCCTAAGCAGACGAACATCAATGCAGGCTCTTTCTTCTCCTGACAACTTCATTGACTACATGGTGGTCAGACTGGTCTGGAAAATGACCAGCAGGTGGCGCTGCTGTAAGAATAATTTCATTGCAAAAGTGCATAGAATGACACCCTTCTCAATTTTACATGCACTTCATTTTAAGTTTACTTAACCTTTTAAGGGCAGTGCCGTTTTGAGAGTTTTTCAGTAGTAAAAAAGACTGAATTGAAAGCACTAGAACACGTATTGCCTGCAAGTGTTTTTTAGCACAATGGTAGACACAAGGGTTTATAAGTAATTAACGTAAAGGTCAGTGTGGCTGGCACATTTTTACTCTAGTTAAAGAGCAGTTTTAAAAATCGTCAAAGTTCTCTTGTGTGCTATTTCAGCTACATTATTTAGTTCAGTTTCTGAGGCTGGAGAAAAGATGTACCTGCCAACCATGTCTATAGTTCTTAATAGCACTGGCCTATATGTGTTTGAGCAGTGGTATAGCTAGAATACAGCAGGGACACAAGGTAGGGTCTGCTGTATAGAATTCCCCCTCGTCTCAGACCATGTGAGTGGACCATGGGGAAAGGGTGGGGTTAGAGTTTACTGCCAGGGACATCTGTGTGTGCTGGGCCCCCCCAAAGATTTTTGGGATGGGGGTGTTATCCGTGTACACCACCATGTATGGGAAAGCTTGTCCGTCAAAAATTATAGTTTAATATTTGCTGCTAATTGGATTTCATCTGTTTAATATGACAATCAAATAAAATATATTTTCAAAAATGGAAAAAAATATATACTGACCCACTTTTAATGTATGAAAAGTTTTTCTGATTAGAAGACAACAAAGTAATCTTTACAGCCAAGGTTCAAAACAATATGGTACATATCTTTAACTGCAGGTATGATATCTGCATTTTAACTATACAGTGATAGACTGTTTTTATCTGCAGAGAATAGTCTGTTAGAACCATTAGATGGTATAAAATGAAGGCAAATGCTGAAATGGAGTCTGTTACAGCCTATTAAAAAAAAAAGCTTGGGGAAAGTTCTTTTACTAGGACAATGATCCCAAACACAGCAGGGCCAAAGTAACACAGGAATAGCTGGAAAACTAAATTGTGAATGTCTTGCAATGGTCCTGTCAAATCCATATCCAGCTAAGGATCGTTTCCAGACAGAAAAGCTTGTACTGTAAATACTTATGTCAAAAGTCTTCAAACTAACATTGCTGTAGAAGCTGGTTAAATAGTTACAAAGTTAAGTGATGTTGAAAAAAAAAACATAATCTATCAAGTTCTACCCCATAAATGCAACCCAGTGCCCATACATACACACGCTCACACCGACCCCTCCATATTCTTGTAAACTACCATATATACAGTATATCAATACTAATTGTACATTTTAATATCATCATAGCCTATTACATTATGCTTGTTTATTTTGGGAAATATCTGAAGACAAAAAGATACAAAAGAAGACAAAAGATAATGTTTATATAATACATTTTTAGATAAATCAGTATTTGCATACAACATCTATTGCCTTGGGTGACACGCAGTCTTTTCAGTAAGTGAGTGGAATATGAATAGGAGATGGCCTTGTTACAAAGATTAGTGATACAAAGTAACAGAAATAAAAGTGTAGCAACCCAGAGCAATAGTCCCTTGCGCATGCACAAGTCTAAGCTGAAGAAGAACATCTGGAACAGAAATAGGGAAGATGCTGCAGTGTTTTTTGGGCCAGTACAGTTTATCCAAATTATCTAGAAATAACTTTTTATTTAATTTTATTTCAATGGTGGGTGGACTTTCCATGTCATAAAAATACTGTACCGACGCCAAATACCTATGTATGCCTCCTGATCTTCCATATTATTACCCCCAATGTTGGTCAGGCATTCAAGGTGTGCTTGAATGACACACAGTTTAAGCATACATTTCAAGTGCAGGAAATTGCAGTGCAAGTGACCTCAAGTTGCAATTGGCAGAGGGGGCTTGCATGGTAGATCATCAGTGCAGGCTGGCACGCACTGGAACAGTGTAGTTGAAAACCAGGAGCCAAAGATTAGCGTTTAAAAAACGTTCAGGCTTAATTTTCCATTATTAAAAAATGCGTTTTGTGTCTCCATAAGCCACTTAGTCATAGGCCACTCACATAGTAATACTTAAAACAAAAGGCCAATTGGAATTAAGTAGGAGGAGCTAGACAGGGAACCAATGCTAGTGCACCCAACAAAAAAAAATTTTTTGTTCCAAAAGACCTACATGGTAATTACATCATAACATCATAATAAGAGAATATATTAATGTTGCCAGGTTAAATATTAGGCTTAGGGGCGCTCACACAGTAAATCCCACCCTGGCTTTAACTGTAGCAAACATGCACAAAACCCCATACATTTTGTAAACTAGAAGGAAATGAAAGGGAAGCAAAATGTAAACTAGCTGACAGGTGACAATTTGTTAGACTCAAACCACTTACCTCATCAATTAAATGGCCTGGGGTAATTTTTCAGTGAGTGTACTGACTTGCCTAATGCTCCCTGGTGTCCCGAGTTTTGTACTAAGCATGTGCCCAGTCTGGGGAAAATGCTGCAGAGTACAAACTTTATAAGAATCATAAGACGTATTTAGCAGTTCTTCAAAATCTGATCTTGACAAAAATATGTCTCTGGCAGATCAATATTTTTACTACTGATCAATTTTTTTTTTTCGCTGGTAATGCAAAGAGTATTCATGTCATTTGTAAGGGGAAAGTAACCCTAATCTTCAAAGTCTTTCCTCCTTGTTTAATATTTTAATTCCCTGGTCCCTAATTGCCAATGTACCCTAGAGCTGGAGAGAATTTCAGTACCAGGACCACCGTGACCTGTGTGGAGGTAGTTCCAGGGTTCCTCACTATCAATAGATACAATTATTATTATTATTATTATTATTATATCAGAAGCATTCCAGGATGGAAGCATTGGCACTTGGCAGCCATATATAAGTACAGGTGTGTGTCTGGACATTGCATTCCATTTAGAGCAAATGCAAAGAGGCAACAAAAAGGTGCAGAACTATTAGGGGTGCAGCAGGTGCAATTGCACATGAGCCCGCCCCCCCCTTGTTTGCTGCCGAGTGAGAGTGATTGTGGCAATGTGAATCCAGAGGTGGGGAGGGGGCAGGACCAATTAGTTCTGTTACTGGCAACCAAGGTGCCTGCCTAGGGTGTAAGTGTTTACTGAGAAAAGGAGGATGGGTGTAATTCCAGAAAATACATTTATTATGGTGTACAGCTCAGAACATTATTTGAGCAGATCAGAATTAGACCAGCTCCTTGCCTGCCACACTTTTAGTGTCACCTCAGTGGTCTGTGCCCACCACCATGGTTGCCATTTGCCAGCCCCTGCCAGTACAAATAATGATTGATACCAAAGCTATTAACAGGGAAAAGATAAAAATATAGGAAGGCCTTGTTTTTTTCTAGAAAGGGTGGCAACCCAATTCAGAGTTGTTTTCAGATTGTTCCCCAGAAATAAAGACATTTTCAATTACTTTCCATTATTTGTTTTTTACTGTTTTCCGAAATCTGGTGTTGGCAGCTCAGTAATTCAGGAGCAGATTCTGAACTGTTACAATTTTGCAACATTTTGTTGATCCATTTCTCAGCAGCATCTCTGGAGTATTAGCAACTATTGTATCAGTTCAATATTAGAAAATCACAGAAAATAGAAAGTAATTGGAAAAAGTCGTTATTTCTGGTGATCTAGCTGAAAACAATTAGTTGTTTGAAGGTGAACAATACCTTTAAGTTTTCCAGAGGGTGTAATGCTAGGATGTCACCCTTGCTTTAGGTTCCAAAACACTTGGAGTTTTCACAATATCTCAAGCTCAGGGCAGCCCCCTATAATATAGCTGTAGGCCACCCCATAAATAATACAAAAGTAACTATATTTGTATGTCAGAAGACAGTAATTGTTACTTATGTCTTGTATCCCATATTGGGGACTGTGGAATATGGAATTGTGATGGCAGCTCTGTTTGTGAAGTGGCCAGTACATTGGTGGTTGAACAGTTGCTGTCAGAGGCACCATCCTCTCACGCTGTTTGTGGGGCCACATGTAGAGTTCTCACAGTCCTCTGGTAGCACACGTGGAGTAAGTGGCTGGTACAAGCATGTTGGGCGCCTCCTCGATTGGAAGACTTTATACCGACTGAGAAGCTGGGCAGCGGCTCTTATGCCACCATCTACAAGGCGTACAGGAAGGTAATTCGTGCCCTAATTGGATATTACTTTCAGGCTTCAGAATTGTGTACTGAGCGGCCTTAAAGAGATACTGACACCTGAAATTAAAATTACTTTACATCTATTATAATATTGGCTTTGAATGCTACTTCTAACCAGGGTTGGACTGGCCCAGCAGGACACTGGGAAAAAACACAGTGTGCACCCCCTCTATTGATCCTCTGTACCCAAAAGTCGGCCAGATGTCGATGGGGCAGGATTAAAAATCCATTGATGCAGTCCTGCAATCCGACCGCCTGTATGCTCTGCATTGTTATCCGATTTTGGGCCCTAGGGCCCACGATCAGATCCGCTCGTTTGGCAACATCGGCATTTCTAGTGATTTGAAAAATAAGCATTGAAATAGTGAGGTCGGGAGGGCATACCCCCCCATGATACCTCCAAACACAGATTTGTTTTAAAACTGTGCTTACAGTGACCCTATTAATTGTGGACACAGGGACTACCAGAGTGCTCCCTGGTTCTTCATGATTAGCTAACCCTCCATACATTGATAGATCAGTGGATTTAAATGCTCTTTTCCTCATATTCTTGTGAACATTGATGTGCACCCCCAAAATCTGGAAATTTACTCAAGCATCTTCATGGAATTAGGAGCAATGTATGACTATCATGGTTGGATGGGTAGGGGTGAAGTGGCTTTCTAAACTACTGTTTCTATTCACTCTCCAGCTTGCTTGAATTCCAGTCTGCTTAGTGGAAAAGGGAGATAATGGAATAGTGGCATGGACTGGGGAACATAAAGTAGAGATAAAAAAGTAGTAGCAGATGGCTAGAAGGAACAAAGGAGAGCATATAGGTACCAAAAACAACAGAATAAGGGCAAATGAGACATAAGAAATGGTGAGGAGGAATCTAGAGAATACTAAAATTCAGAAAATGTAGGGGAAGGAGAGCAAATGAAAGATATAAATGTTTTGTCTGTTACATCATATGCACTTGCACAAGTGCTAAATTGCTAATAAATTGCTAATAAAACAGGACCAGGGAATATGCATTTCTCAATGCTTGGCATTGATAATTACATTTCCCAGATCAATTGCACTTCCATTGTACTTTAGGTGGTGCAGCACTATAGCCATGATGGAACTCTTTTAATCTAACATTTTAGATCTGATGTTGCTGCCTAACTGGCAGGAAAAATAAATGCATTCTTTCTTCATTATGAATGCAGTCATTGTAAGGCTTCTTCTCCTCCCCATTAGACAGCACTCCAGTTCCGCAAATAAAATTCAATATACAACTTGCGCAAAATATAATCGGCGGATTCGCAATAGTAGTGAGGATTCCGCCCCAAAAAAGAAAAAGTCAATATATTCTAAATGCTCTTCCTAAAATGAATAAACGTCCCACCAGCAGAATGCTTTTCCTCCAATTGGATCTGTTCGTAACTTAAAGTGTCCCGGAAATTTGATAACAGCAGCAGGTAGATCAGATTTGTTCTGCTATTCCATACTTTATTGCATTTTTTGCTTGGAGTGCAATAATTACAGTCTGTCCTCTATAATGTATCTGTGGTGCCAGTAAGTGCTTAAGTCATTAAATTATATCCAAACTGAGATACAATATATGCGTAGATTCGGGGTTGTGGCTTAGTTTTTGTCATGGCAGGCTGCATGCTCCCAACACTTTCCCTTTTCATGGCACAAAAACATCTTCTGCTACCTATGATTTCAATTGATGAATTCAATTTCTTTATTACTATTCTCCTGCCATAGATGAAAACCTATCAGTGGCAATCTGAATCTCTGGGACAAGAGGTGCTGTCAGAGTCTGTGCATAAGTGTAAGTTCAGAAAGCTTTGCACTGCTAGTGTATTCACTTCTTTTTGTGCTTCTGCCAATTACCTGGTTTCTGTCACTGCCATATCCCTTAACCTCCCTTTGCCTCTCTGCAGCCCTTTCTTGTATATTGATAGGACAGGATTGTTGTGTCTACAGAAGGATCAAAAGTCAGTAAAGCTTGTTTGTGCATACCATGCCAGACTTTAAAAGTTCATATTTATATTACAGGTATGGCATCTGTTATCCGGAAACCCATTATCCAGAAAGCTCCAAATTACGGAAAGTCCATCTCCCATAGACTCCATTTTATCCAAATAATGCAGATTTTTAAGAATGATTTTCTTTTTCTCTGTAATAATAAAACAGTAGCTTGTACTTGACGGTATACGGTATAATTAATCCTTATTGGAAGCAAAACCTGTCTATTGGGTTTATTCAAATGTTTACCTTATTTTCTAGTAGACCATGTAGAAAATAGCTGACACAGTATAATGTATGTACACCTCTCTTACTCACTCACACATACTTGTAAGTAATTTGGGAAGAACTGGGCTTTACAACATATGCTCTTCCCTTATATAGACACTTGGGGGGGTGGGTACATAGACCACTGAAGGAGGCATATACTCTGGAACACAAGGTTATCTTTCTCTCCTCTCTTCACTTACTCGCTGCCCTGGAGGGACAGAAGGATCTCTCTCCCTGAGAGATGGACACACACACAGACACACACACACTTAGATGAAACTCATGCACCTCATATACACTTTAATGCTTGTACTTATGCATACAGATTATTTGCTTTAAGTTGTTATGGGTATGTTTGACTGGCTATTTGATTTATGCATATAATTTGTAACATTTCCACACAATAAAAGAATATTTTGTTATCACCTTGGTGAGTGGTAATTTGATCATAGATACTTACACAAAATATATTATAGAGATATTGAATTTCTACAATCCATTATCCAGAAAAACCATAGGTCACGAGAATTCCGAATAACAGGTTCCATACCTGTATTATGTTTTGTGAGATATACACCCTCATAAGACAAATATAGTTACAGAGTTACATAGTTACATTGGGTTGAAAAAAGAAAAAAGCCCATCAAGTTCAACCCCTCCAAATTAAAACCCAGCATACACACACACCCCTACACTCTTTCACATAAATTATATGTGGCCATATAATAACTATAGAGTTTAGTATCACAATAGCCTTTGATATTATATCTGTGTATAAAGGTTTCTGCCTTATTCTGCTTTTGCTTGTTATCACTTTTTCTTCTTAGGGCTCTTACACACAGGCGTTTTTACCTGCGCTCCCCTGCGTTCCGTTTTGCTGTGTTCAGCTGCAGGGGAGCGCAGGTATAGACGCACTCAATTATTTTCAATGGGGCTGTACTCACACGAATGCATGTAGGCGCCAAACGCAGGAAAAATGCAGCATGTTGCATCTGAACCTGCGTTCGGTGCTTACACGCTCTCGTGGGTACAACCTCATTGAAAAGTATGAGGTGTGTCTAGACCTGCGCTCCCCTGTGGCTGAAGGCAGCCAAACGCAACGCAGGGGAGCGTAGGTCCAAAACGCCCGTGTGGAAGAGCCCTAAATGTCATCCTTTCAGTTTGCCTCTTCTGACCAATTTTATTTTTCTTCATTGTTTGTAGGGTTGCCACCTTTTCCTGTGGCTGAACCCGGACCCATGAAGTCAGTGGGCGGGCCGTGACGTCATGGGGTGGAGCTATGATGACGTGATTGGCCGATCGCTGCGTCAATCAAGCTAATCCCACCCAGTTTTCCTTATTTGGAGGAAGCATTGACCTGGGCAGCCCTTCAAAATACTGGGCTGTCCGGGTCAAAACCGGACAGGTGGCAACCCTAATTGTTTGCAGCTTGTTCCCTGCAGTCAAAACTTTGTGCATATACACTGACTATTCACCCATGTCTGTCTGTCTAAATTATTATATATTTTAAATGATTTTCCTCTCTTTTCTGTGCTTCAGGAATTGTACAGAATTTTGCAGATTTTTTACTCATAAGCATATTATTGTATGCATCATTTTCACTGGATTGTGCACCAGTTTTATGAAAACGCTTGGAACTGCAGCACTTGTAACATTACATTTTTAAACTTGGCAAGAACTTAACTAAATAAGCCCCTTATTTTTGCACAACCGTACATTACTATACCTCTACAGCATTCTTATTACATTTTGTTCCATTCACACTAAAAAGTCAACAAAGTTACAAACTGTACATTTAATAATAGCCTCAAAAAATAAAGACGTAAATATTAGTAACATTTGAGAAGTCTGAGAACACAAAGTATAGTGATGCTTATGAATCAATGGGGTGTTCCATAACATTTCCAGTGGATTGAAGACCAATATAAACATTTTTTCTACACAATGCATGCAAACTGAATATACAGTAGACACTTGTCTTGACCTCTGCCCACAGCATTTCCCTTAGACCAGGGCAAGAGCTCGGTATGTCAGTAATACAATTTGAATTTGAGGTACCACCTGTTAAATTGAATCCTTCCAGTTTTCTATGCTGCCAAGCTGTGCCCCACTGTTCATGTATTCTCCAGTGATTTCTTGACCTTATATAGCAGGGGTGCAATAAGGCTGTAACCACAAAACTGATACAGACAAATACTTCTCTGTATGTTGAAAAAACTGGGTGTAATCTTCCTCATGTTAAACATACAACAGAGGCTACAGCTGCTGTGTATTCTACTTTATAGCAGACCCGAATTTGTAGAGAGGCCACCAAGGTCCTGGCCTAGGGTGGCAGGATTTTAGGGGGCGGCCTTCTTCTCAACCACACCTACATTGGTTCATAAACACTGGGGATGCGCAGGAGATATGATAGTTTTTTCAATTTCCCAATTTTCAATTTTTCAATTTAAACCAATTTCTCACATTTATCTCTGCTGTTGACACACAAACCAGGTTTTCCTATGTCTGAGCTAAGTAGTACTGGGATTTTTACTTTTCTTTTTTTACTGCTTCAGTAAAATCCATTTCAAGTCTAAAAACTGTCATCACACTTCAGGCCCAGTCAAAGAAAATACATCCCTAAAGAAATCCCCTGAAATAGAACAAGTTGCTGTTTTATTGAAGTAACAATCACCTCTTTAATATCTGTTGTCCTGCGCTACAAATATTCTTTCCATATCATCTGTAGGACAGTTTTTATAAATACATTTTTCTCTGAATTCAAAGCAAGCACCTTCAAAAACCATGTGTGATGTGTTAATTCTAGTATGTTGTGCAGTTCCATTTTAAGATTTGTCCACTCAAAAATAAGGAAATCATGACATTGCCCAGACTGCACTAACATCTACCCAACCTATGATGAATGTACCCTACCTGATAAATGTACCACCTCTGATCATACATATTATTAAAATATTGTTATATTTCAGTGATTGTCAGTGGCTGTACATATTCTATCCAGAGAAAAATCTGGACTATGCTTATGGGACTGAGTAAGATTTAAATCTCATCAGGAGCAAAACTGGTTGTGCTTTTAAAATTTAGTGGGTTTTTCATTGAAATTTCCATCATTAATCTAATTATCTAATCATTTACCATAAATAAAATTGCAAAATGTTGGGCACATCTTTCCAAATTAAATAATTAGTTTTTTAATTAAAAAGTAATAAACAATTACTGCAGGTCCCTGACCTTAATAGCTGTAGGAGTGTTACAACTGGCCAGAAGGGAAAGGCAACCATTCATGTAACTGTAGAGGACCTGCAGGAAGGTTTGGCTGACACAGTAGTGGTGTTGCACTGTTCCAATGTGTCGTGTTGCTTGTTAAACTTTATCTTAATGGAAGAGTCTTTAGGAAGATGCTTTACAAGTGGCCTCATCATAAACATCAGAAACCTGAGGTTTGCAAAACAGCATCTAGACATACCAAAGATCCTTTAAAAATATGTGATGTAGGCTGATGAATTTAAAAAAATTTTGTTTGGAAGAAAAAGCAGCAACATTTGGTGAAAAACACCTTGTCTTGGATCCATACTTTTGGGTTGTGTAGCAGCCAGTGGCATAGAAAATATTGCATGTATAGATAGAAGAATGAATTTCATGAAGTATTGGTAGTAACTTGGTGTTTTACTGTGTCAGCCATTGAAAAAGTGCAGACATTGTGAGGTTAGATGATACCTGTTATTGCAAGCTGTTGAGATGACTTTTACATCTCTTCTTTAGGCTTATATAACATATTTAAGCCTGAAAAGGAAATGTTATACTATAATCTCAAAAGCTTGTAGCTTTTACTTACTCTGGATGCCAGTGCAAAATTGTCAGTGAGCTGAAACAACAAGATAGTGGTCCTACACATACCCCAAAAGTCACCATGAGCCATAGAAAAAAAGCAAGCTAAAAGATTAGCAGTGGTCCTCAGTCCCCTAATTAAACATCTTTTAAAATCATTAAGTAGATCTTAAACATGTAAAGCTTTAGAAATAATCTGCAAGGAAGAGTGGTCAAAAATTCCTACAACAAGAACTTAAAGGAAAACTATACCCCTCAAACTATAAAAATATATTGCATATAACAACTCATATGTAAAAACCTGCTTCATTTAAATAAACCATTTACATAATAATACACTTTTTTAGTAGCATGTGCCATTGGGTAATCATAAATAGAAAATTTCCATTTTAAAAATAAGGACAGCCTCCTGGGATCTTATTATTCAACGGTGCACACAAACATATCAAACAAACTATAAAGTTAGGTTACATGAGCCAATTAACATTGGAAGAGTCTTTTTTTGAATTCCAAATAAGAATAAAACTTGTAGGCTTAGTCTCTTATTATTGGGTAACTGTCACTCTTGCTGGAATGGAGCAATAACTTTATTACTGGCTTGTATTTTGTCATTAGAATTCGGAGTGTGACAGTGATATTAAATGTCCTGACTGCCTGCTAGCTGTTTTAAATCAAGTAATACAGGTCAAGAGCTCACATTACTATACACTTTTCTGCTGACTGCTTCAGATCATCCAGAGTGGACTGTGCTTTTCCTTTGATTGATTCTAAGTCAAGATTTTGGATGCTGGTTAGCTGTCCTATGACAGATGATTTTCCTTCCTCTTCCTCATTGTCCTCTTCGATCATTTTGGCAAGCTCTTTGGGTAGATCGACATCTCCTCCAGCCAACTGGATCTGTGCATCATCAATGTCACTCTAAGAATAGAGGCACAAGAGCCAAGAAAATATACAATTATTTCTTTCCATAAAATGCAGAACTAGTAAGGCTTGATTTTTAATAAATAAAACAAGATTAATAAACTGCTTGTCTTCTTCAAACTCCACTTTGCCTGCTACATAGCATAGACTCAACAGCTCTGGCTCTTAAGTTAAAGAGTTCCAGCTCAGTGGATATAATAAAAATTTTCTCTAAGGCAGAGGATCTTAAATATACTTCAATTCCTCATTTTGAAAACCTACTCTTGGTCAGGCTTCAACTTGGCTCATAACTCACTCTGTTGTAATTCTGTTGATATAGAAAATTTAAATAAATCTTAAACTAAATCCCTAATTTTACTTGAAACCCCTTCCACAACTTTGGGCTCCTTCAGTGAGACCATGCCCATAGTTTGGGAGCCTGTTTTCTAAAGATAATTTGGTAAAAATAGGTAAAATATACAGTTATGATCAGAATAACAGCAGTCCGACATCAATAACCTGATCAATCACTGTTTTTGGTAGAAATGATATTTCTACATGGCAAATAATTTACTATGTTTTAGAATAATAGAAAGCCAACAGACCCAACAATCATGACATGCATGCTGCTGATTCTGTGTAATTGAATGCTTGTTCAAAATAATAATAGCTTGTTCCCAACCCCCTATTAATGCTGCTGAATCAAGTTTCCGATCTAGCGCCAACAATAACGGAGAGACCACTTATTTCGATTATGTATGCATACGAACGTAAATCCGTCACTATGAACTTGAAGGCACAAACAGCACCAACTATACATTTCTGGGAAAACTAGATCATTCATGCTGTTCCGATGTATACACACATTAGGAGAGGTTGGCTGGACATACACAACTAAACACACTGATCGTTAAGAGAATCTCAACAGACCTTGGTATTGGGAGGAAAGCAAGAACCTGAATATCAAATCCACTAGTTCCACCTCTTACATTTAGAGATAAGAAATGTATCAGGAAGCAATACACATGTTTATGTTTGGTTTATAAATGTTCTTTATTAGAAAGTTAAGAAAGTAAAATCACGAAGTACAGAAGTACAAGCATGAACTGTAATAAAAATGGAATTTGTAGATGTCCAGTGTTAATAACAAATGGTATATCATCTGTAATTTATGGAATTGTCATACCAATCTGCATAACAAGTATAATTGTGTACTATACCTAAATAAAACTTTGCTAAAAAAATAATAGCAGTGTGGAGTTCAGTTACTGAGATCATTCATTCTGTGAAAAAACAGGTGTCGATTATGGCCCTTATTTAAGGAAGGAAGGCAATGTGTGCTGTTATAGTGCATTTCTCTCTGAATTGAGAAGGAAAAACATACAGGGGTTATTTATCAAGTTCTCGCTATTTTCTGAAAACTACAACCAAATCCACACAGACTTTCCCCCCTATTTATCAATAAATTTTTCCTAAATTTTCTTGTGCAGAAAAAAAACAGAATCTTACAAATTGTTTGGATTTGTCGCCAAAAACTGCTACTTTTTCCGAATTTGACGCCGGGAAACCAGAAGTCATCTGCCATGATGACTTCTACATGAACTCGGCAGGTCTGAGTTGGAGTACTTCTTTGTTTAGACTTTTAACACCATCAGAGTTTAATAAATCTTGAAAAATTCACTTCTTGTTCTATGGAAAAATTGTTTTTCTCCTTTAACAGTCAATCCACAACAAATCGGACTTAAATAAATAACCACTAGAAAGAAGTGCATAAAATGATAAGCTACTCAACTAAAATGATCTCAAATGCTTTAAAATGGCAACCAAAACCTGAAAGATGTAGAAGAAAACAGAAAACTACCATTGGAATGGATAAAAGAATAGCCAAATAGAATAGCTAATCAGCTCCAGGAAGAACAAAGAAGGTCTAAAGTTATCTGTGAGTACTGTTACAATTAGAAGACGCCTATGTGAAGTCAAGCTGTCGGCAAGAAGGCCCTGCCAAGTCCCACTGTTGAAAAAAGGAAGTGCTGAATAGGGCTGAATTTCCCTTATCAGTGCCCCACAGTCACATGGTCCTAATGCCTCCGCGCACATCCCCCCTCCCGTGCACAAGCATGCGCCATAGTGCTGGGCAACTGAGCATTCCCAATGAACATTAGAATGCAGTTGGGTGGCATGCCACCACTAGTGATGGGCGAATCTGTTTTTGGATGCGGGCATCCATTTTTGGACGCCAGCCTTCAAAAACCGAAAACGAGGCGCCGGTGAATTTTCACCAGCCGAGTTTTCACCAGGCGAATTTTCACCAGGCAAAATTTTCCTGGCGTTTCACTAATCACGGGAATTTGCCTGTCACTAGCCACCATTAAAATTTTGTTGCCCTAGGCCACAAATCCAGTCCTGATACTGAAGAGATTACAATTTGCCAATGAACACATTGACTGGCGCAACATTTTGTGGACTGATGAAAGCAAGATTGTTCTTTTTGGGTGTAGGGGCCACAGACAGTTTGTCAGACGACCCCCAAACACTGAATTGAAGCAACAGCACAGCGTGAAGACAGTGAAGCATGGTGGCACACGCATCATGATATGGGGATGTTTCTCATTCCAGACCACCAAGATGTTATGGAGTGGCCAGCCCAATCCCTGGAATTAATCCAATAGAAAACTTGTGGGGTGACATCTGAGGCAAACTGAGAAATCTGACAAATGCAGACGTTAGTGGACTCCATGCAACAAGATGTGCAGCAGTTCTCAGAAACACTGCTTTCAAAGGAAAGCAAAATCTTGAAACATTTTTTCAGTTTATATAGTGAATTTTTGCGTTTGTCAAGAACATGCAGACACTGCTATTTTTTTGGAACAGTCTGTTATTCTCCTTTTTCTCGTTCTTAAGGAATAACACAAATTGTATAAATGTTTCTTCATGTTTTGATTTGGAACACAATGTGCAGTGTTGCCAATGCATTTGTGTGTATGGAAATAAAAGCTATTATGAGGATTTTGAGCTTTACTCACTTTTGTAAACACACTGCTGATATTCTGAACATAACTGCATGTACCAGCTTTTTAATATAGCAAAATACATCTGCACCTGTGTATGTGATTTTACTAGGGACACAACTGGTAGCAAGAAACTGTGACAATCCTAATCTCTGCATTTACTATGGAGAAAAGTAAGACCATTCTTTTTAAATTCAGCAATTTAAACATAACCAAATGTGCTTTCTCTGTGCATTAGTTCCCAATATGAAGGCTATTTGCTTAGTAGACAGTTCTTTACCTTGGGCAGATGGTACTTTTCTCTAAAGTGGCTTCGAAGTGTAGCTCTCTCAGCCTTGCGCTGCGTGTACAAGGCATCCCTCTCCATCCTGGATGGGGCAAATCATTTCAAAACTGTCAACTTTAAAATAGTTTCCTGTCCCAAATCCCTTGCCTAAAAAATTCATCAATAAATATTTAAGCAAACCTATGGTGTTTTTTTTTTCTTTATTTTAACAGGTGTCCAAACATATATGGTCTCTTACACATGGGTGTATTAATATGCCTTCCCTTATGGGTTTTTTTTTTTGTTTAATTCACTCTGTTGCATTCATCGCTACGTTGAAAGTTATGAAATTTAGTGTGTGATAACTCACTAACACAGCATCTTGATCAGATAAATATAATCCCAAGGATCACATATTTGTTTCAAATATTCATATGTTATGTAGCTCTTGAAGGCTTTAACCTTTTGCATCACGTTCTCCAGATATCAATCAAATTTCTTAAGAGACCTGCAAACAGACACAGAGAATCTGCCTCTGGATAATGAGTTTCAGTAGGTTAGAGTGTCTGCCCCATATAAACAACAGGTCTGTAGTGAATTATTCTTAAATTATTCTAATTATTCTTAGTTGAGCTGTCTAACATCACAGCACATTGACCTGATACTAGTGACAATTTCTCAGATGACGTGTGGTTCCAGTGTGTCTTGGACAAGCAAGGGTGATTCACCACAAATAAAGCTCACAAATACCATCCATTTGACCTGACACAAAATATATTCTTTAATCTTGGACTAGCCCTTAATTTAATATACTGTCTGCAGAGGTATGTTTGGAAAATCTCCTTAGGGGTCTTTACATCAAACAGCAATAATGCTAAGGGGAATATTATAGACTGCTGAATGGGGAGATAATCAACCCTCCCTATTATATTTAACTTAATTATTGTGCTTTGTGGAAGCGCACAGATAAGAGACAATTTAACACCCTCCTAAGATGACGTTACTGCGAAATTTCTGCTGTCCATTAATTCATATTTTTACCATAAAATGTCACTTTGCTTCTTAATTAAGAGGTGTTTGAGCTTCATCCCCCTTCTCACATATTTTTACACACTTTTTTTCCTTTTGCTCCTGTTTCTCATTAACTTTGCCTTCATTATTTATAAATCATATTATATTATTTTCTGGGAAAATCATCTTCCATCTGATTGTAGTTTTACTCCACCTGTGTTTACACCTACAAATAACAGAGAATTATTCCACTGCTTAAAAGCCTTTTTTGAGGCTCCAATATTATTATGATGGCTCTCCTTGACAAGCATAAAGCATGTTGTGTGAATAGCTGTGTCAAATAAGGACCAGCATGTAGGTTTACTTAATCACAGATTGCCTCTAATTAAATATGTTGAAGCATATGAGGAATGTGTGGTTGTTTATTTGCTCATAAAGGTTCCTGACACAATGTTAGCTGCCTGGTGCTTACCTTATACAGCAAGAATTGCCTCCCTTGAGCTATAAGTCTGGGGCTGTATATCAACCAGTGAGTGTTGGTGATGCAGGTGATACAGGCTATGTATTATATATGTTTCACAAATATGATATAACTGGTATGTGTATTGGCAGTTTAAGATGACATAGCATGGTAGGTAAGTGGTATTGCTGTGGAGTACTTCTAGTTGTCTTCTAGTTGGGATGTGCCTCCAAAAGTTATTATTTCTCAAGTTGTCAGTAACTGCACTAAATTGTTACTCCTTACATTTGAGCATTCTCTTGTTTTTGTTTTACTCTTCTAATTATGGGATTTCAGATGAGTGATCACCTCATAAGTGTTTACATTACTGTCCTTGCTAGTCTCTAGCTAATTATTATATTACATCACCTTAAAACTGAAATATTGGTTGTGCGCTCTCTGCGGGTTGTTACCTAGGTTTTAATGTCATTCTGTCCCTCTGCTCATTATTGGACCTTTGTATTTAGATCTACTCTTTCAGTTCGTTTCTGCTTCATAATTACACAGTTCACAAATGCACAGAAATGATCTACATATTGTTATCACATGTTGGGATTTTTTTTGGTTGCTGTGTTATGTTGCTGTAACTGATTGTATCTCTGTATTGGATTATACAGTATAACATTTTGTGTTATTACAGGCTTTTACTCCCCCTGTCTTCTGTTTATTCATTCTTAAATTCTGGTAAGTGGTGTTTGTTCTATGTATAATACAACTTTCATTCTCCATGTTTGTTTTCCTATCTTTTGTTACATCCTTATTTTTTACAGGCCTGCTATTATTCCTTGTTCACCCCAGTGTGTAAGGTAACACATATGATCCGCATGTCTGTCCACTTCACATAATCCAGCAGTGAGTTGAGAAAACACAATGGGGAGGGGGATAGTGTCTGGCAGATGGGAGGATTATGTTTAGGAATGTTTACAACTTGAGACAATAACATAGAAATGTACGGAGCGATGGATTAAGCTAGCAGCGTCCACATAAATGGGAATTAAAGAGATTAACCCATTTGCCGCCAGCAACCTTTTGGTCTGAAAGCACTGGTTATCTGAGTCTTATGAATGACCCAGTAAATATCTGAACCCTGTACATTCTGCTTGTAACGTTCAGCAGGGCCTCACATTCAAGAGCGGTATGGGTGGTATATGTCAAGGTTCTGTAGGTTTTAAATCTTTGAGAATGACATAACTGTGCGTTAATAAACATGTTTTAGAATTCATTAGGGTGCATATTCTTGGTTTGTGTATAGACTAAAGGGTTTTTTTACATCTCATGCACATGACAATACGTACTTATTTATGCTTTGTAGTTGGCTCCTAATACAATTATATTGCTTTGTGTGATATTCTCTCTTTTCTGAATTTTGTATCAATTGGTACAGTATAATGTTTACATTTCAATTACTTTATGTCTACCAGTGTTGTGCATTATTACTTCATTTGGCTATTGTATACATTTGCTGTGATAACTGCTCAGTCTCCCAGTAGCACACTCTGTTGACTATCTATCTATATGACCATGTGGATCTATGTGTGTATTGAATGCCTCCTATCGCTCAGTTTACCCCCAGAGGTTTACTGTTATTTTGCAGAGGCAGTGGAATGTTTTGCCAGTTGTTGGCTCACAGTAAAATCAGTGTTTTTATTAATTCTCTCCATATTATTAGTTGGAATTTTATGGTTTGCTACTGGGCAGTTTGTTAAGCTAGCTTGTAAAATGATGGAGTGAACATTTGACATTTGAAATACTTACTTTTCTTCAAGAAGTTGCTTTTGGTATTCTTCATACTCCTCCCTTGTCATACCTTGGGCTTCTGCTGCTGATTTATCTCCTTCTCCTTTTTCCTCTCCTCCCCCAAGACCTCCAGTAAGGTTCTTCAGTTGCCCACCTACCATTGTCTTCACCATAAATGCCATATTTCTGAAATGTATCTTCTTAAGATTTTCCTTCTGAAATGTCTTTTCGATGAAAGCAGGCAATGGTTTAACTGTTACAGTTACAGTTAAGGTTCAGCTGAACCGTATTCTTTAGAAACTCATTTACAGTCTTTGCCCAACAACAGAAGTGCAGGCTTTTTGGCTGCACAGGTGCTAGTGATTCCCTCTCAGCAACAACCTGCTCTTGCTGCTAACTCCAAAAGTCGTTGTATCCAAAACTTTTAGCCTCCAGCTTCTAACTGCTTTGTAAGTTCCTTTTTCATGGAGTTCAGTACCACAGCACTGGACAGTTCCCAATAAGACTCTTTCTCCTGGTGTGTGAGTCTGTTGGGAGGGAGGGATACACTGTAGTCACAGCTAGCGGAGGGACTCACTGCACAATCAGTCCCTTCTGCCGAGTCTGGCTCACAGCATCAAACCCATTGGCTGTCATGAAGTCACTTAGGCTTTCCAATCTGTTCACGTATCTCAGCTACAACCCACATTTAGGAAACAGCAGATACAAATCTATTTTGATTTGCTGCAAATCTTTCAAATCCCCATTGGTATGCGACATGTATACTGAAATCCTAGCGGTGTCTTTGCTATAGAAAGGGTTAACTCTGACACTTTATTTAGGATTGCTAAGTGGAGCTGAGAGGCCCTAAAGGCGTTGCATTAGCACCTGTGCTACTGAATCTCTGCTAGGTTATAAGTGTGAAACATTTCAAGAAGGCTTTGGAAGTTGATACAATTAACACCCTGAGCTGTCTGCTCTTATACGGATATATCTATAAAGCTTCTTGGCTTTTAATGGGCATATATTTATCATGATCATTATACAGGGTAACACAAATGTTAAGTTTATCATGTAATCATTTTTCCCTTTTTTATTTTTTAATCCAGGTATATATAAAAATTGCATTTCATACACAATACTGATATTATTTTATAGCCAACCCACCCATAAAGTATGTAAAGTAAAAAAATCTTTATCATAAATCATCAGAGACTTATTAATGGCCACAGTTGTCATGTGGCTTAATAAACTATTGACTAAGAGACTATCCAATTTTCTAAGCAATGTACACTAAATTTAGTGAAGTGTTTATCTTCCTGCAAGGCAGAGGGTTCTCCTGAAAGTCAATCATTTTTACAAGGTGCTCCTTAAGGTCATCATAGACGGTAAGATTTTCCGCTCCTTAATTTTAGTGCAATCAGACAAATCTGTCAAACTATCATGAGGTTAGTGGCACCAAACTATTGTGCATTTAATGCACAATGAAGACAGTAACACCTGAAAATTAAAGGAATGACAATATAATGTACTGTTGCCCTGCATTGGTAAAACTGGTAGTTTTGCTTCAAAAACCACACATAACAGATTACTGGTAGTTTTTGGTTACTTTTGTCACATTTTTTAATTAATTAATTAATAGAAAAATGCCCTTTCCTCTCAACTCTCTCTTTTCTTCTATGTTTTCTACTGGTTTTGTAAATGTTTAATGCTTTAAAAATTCTAAATAAAAACTTTTTAAGAAAAAATAGAAAAATAGTTTGGGGGAAATTTTTCACCTTTTTGTGTCTTTCTGAAGCAGCTCTGTGATGGGGGTCACAAACTTGTGAACTATTCTAAATGATACATTTAGCTGGTACTTTTCATTTTTTACCCCACTGAGCAGAATCCCTGAGTTTTGTTGAAGGCAGTTTGATACAATAGTTGCTGATATTCCACAGATACTGCTGAGAAATGTATCAACTAAATGTATCAACTAAATTTATCAACTAATATTGCAATTTTCTGAGTTAAGAATCTGCACCTGCATCATCACTGAGCTGCCAGATTGAAACACTAGAGACAGGAACATGCAACCTTAAAGGGGGACTCCACAAAAACATAACATAAGCTTTTATATATACATCAATTAAAAAATATGCTGACTTTTCATGTTTTTTAATGGTTTGGAAAAGTTCTCTAAGTCTAGCCCCCTGCTCTCCTGCGTATCTTTCTGACTACTTTGCTGAGCTGGCTGACTACTGGTACTTTGTACCTGCAGCCAGCTGTCCTCAGCCTGCATCCTGCAAACTCCACTATTCTTTGCACACGTGATTTCAATAAGGATAGTAAAATCCCAGTGCAATGCATTGTGGGTTATGTAGTTCCTGCATGCTGTTTGTAAGCTGTGGAGAAGTTATTACAATTTGTAACATCAGTATGTATATTAGGGGTTTCTGTGTTATGTGGGCCTCTTTATCAAATTTTGGTTTGGAAGCCAAAGTTCCCATTCAAGCTTCAATTTTAAGTAAAAAATAAAACATGGAAAGTAATTCCAAGAAGCCTTTATTTCTGGGGAACTATATGAAAACAACTGGACTGAAAAGAATGTTTTGAAGGTGAACATCCCTTTTTTTTCTTTTTGAAGGCTTTTGGGAACCTGTCTTTCCACCACCACAACCCCATTCCCGCTTGTCCCTTTATATATGCATTAATATTATGGAAGCATTGGTGTTAAGGGGTATTAGTCTTCCAGTACACCATTTTGCATTTTAAAATATTTTAATAGTGACCCTTTACTCCTCATAAAAAGAATCTTTCTGCCACATGTGTGTAAATAGGTTAAAAAAATAATCCCATCTGGTATGAAGCATTAAAATATAAAACAAAAAAATAGGATTCCAGTGCAGTAAATTGGCAGGGGTAAGGACCTAATACTGTCTGGGTATTTGGGAAACCACAGATAGTATAATCTGTGGTTGTGTATTTGAATAAAATATAATATAAAACAGTACATGGCATTCAGGCTGCTCCCCAGAGGCTACTGCATTAAATGTACTTGTGTAAGGACTAAGCTATTCAAAGAGTGAGTTGGGAGATCACCATCTGCAGGAATTTAGCCATCAGAGCATAACAATGTTCTGCCAATTTCAGCCATACAGGTTACACAGCATGAGGCTTGTGTTCGCAGATAAACTGCTGACTTTAGAGCACCTCAGCATGTTATTAAATCCAAACAAGTTGAAGACACATACAGCAAAGCAGAGGTTGTCATGAAAATTCATTGGAGCCAACACTGTGTGCCCTGGGCCTTTTGGATTGCACCTAACTACAGGTCTATTGCCTAGCTTAGAGTCCTGTAGAACGTAGGGAACACTAAGGGGGAAATTTACAAAATTCACGTGAATGGATCGTAGTTTGATCGAATATGATCAAATTACAATCGTACGATTTTTTCGTATATTCGAAAATGCTAAATTTGGCCTCTTCAATCATCGAATACCGAACTATCGAATTATCGAATAGATCGAATGATTGGATATTCGATAATTCGATCATTCGATGATCGAAGGATTTAAAATTTTAAAATCCTTCGAATGCCTACTTCACCAGATTGAACCTACCGCATACCAATAGAAGCCTATGGGAATCCCCCCATAGGCTTCTTTTGCTAAGACAACTGGTGTTCAGTATAATTTACATTTAAAGGCTCCATATGACAGCTTTGTTGGATTTAGGTTCCTTTGATGACTGACTCCTTGCAGAGGCTTCTGCTGCTGCTTCAGCAACTGGGGGGCTGGGAGGGGCAGCTAATCCAGGAAGTGTGGCAGGTCCATGCCCCCCCTAAAAACTAGAAAGACGCTGGGTCTGGTACAGCTGTCCCCCCCCCCCGCCCCCGGTTCCCACTGATGGCCAAAGTCTGCCACACTTTGATAAATAAGTACAAATAGAAAGGTGCAGAGGTTCACTGACAGACACTGACAAGCTCTGTTTTACCTTGTGATAAATATGTACCTAGGTTGTACTCTAGTCTGTGACGTGTTTTTGGTGGGTACATCATGTTTAATAAAACTTACAAAATATAGAATGTGTAAGTAGCAGAAGTCAGTCCAGGGATACACAGGATAATATTTGTCATGTAGAGGCCATAACTGTCTTTTTATTGGTCATAAAAGCATGACTGTTCAGTTCTGTTCTGTGTTCACTGGGTTTCATACAAAAACTAATATAATATCTATTGTTATATGAGACATGTTACTATATTTAAATGAGCCTGGTATCTCTACCCCAGAAGAACTGGGCTTAGATAAAACTTAAGCTTTAACGGTAAGAAGGAACACTTCGATCTTACGAATCCTATTCGATCAGGACTTAGTCTCAGAATAAGTAGGCAATCGAATAAACTTAAAAAATAAAATCCTTCGCTTAGCCTTCTTCCATTCAACTCTATTCGAATGTATTCGATCATTCTACCATTCCCTATTCGATGATCGAATATGCCAAAATTCACATATTCGACCAAACTAAGAAATCCTACGTTCGAAATTCGATCGAATTCAATCGAACTTCGAATCCTTCACGTGAATATAGTAAATCGGCCCCTAACTGTTGTTAGGTGCAGCTTTGAAATGAAACAGCAAGACCAGAGCCCTTGTAATGTATGGTTTCACCGAAAGCACTGAGATGTGTTTAGCTACACGAAGCACACTCTCACTACCCGGGAAATTTAGCTCCCTTCTCCCCATGACACAGTGTAAAATGGATTGTGTGCTACAAAAATGTAGTAAGAAATAGTAACACCAATTCCTTCCGTTACCAAGAGAATTAATTTCCATAATCTGATAGTATTACAGTTTGCCTGTATACAATATGAATTGTGCTACGTTAACCATTTTAGCAAAAGAATAGTTTAGACTGTTTAGACTGTGGCATGGGTATTCTGGCTGCAGTTAACTAAAGCTGCTGGCACAGGCTTCATACAATGGAACTGTAATTGCCTGTTATTGAAGGCAGTGTTTATAGAACATCTGACAACCAATTAATCATTCATTGTTCTTCTCATCTTGAGTAGTTATTTACATACTTTTAATTATGATGGTTGATTTTCATAGTATAAAGATCAGTTTATGGCTGCAGCTACATAATAATAATTTTTAATTTCATTTAAAAAGCTTTTAGTAGGTTTACCAGGTCCAACCATATCTATAGTCACTGGATCATTGGTCTTCATAGCCTTGGCTGCAGATTCTTAAATCCTCATGTGTTTCTACAGTATCAGCGTGGATATACAAAGGCCATGGTTAGGCATTTCTGGTCACAGATTCTGTGACCTTCATCGGTTGCTCAGAAGCAATTAAAGTGTTTTCTTGGTGGCCCAATAACAGTGCATATTGTTCCCCCGGATTCCTGGCTTACATTTCCTTTTCATAAGGTTACATTTTTCTTCAGGAGTTGTGAAACTTCCCCCACATTTCAGGAACTCCCATGGACTTAACCTATACCCTGTATGAGGGAGGTATTCCCAGCCTAGGTATATTGTGAATATTGCCTAGTTCCCTGGTGTATGAAAGTGTAGGGAACCCAAAGCTCATCCTCTCTGGGCTCCACATGAAAAAGAGGATGGATTTGGTATAGGGCTAAAGGTAAAGTGAGTCCTCAGTATTGCAAAAGTTTAAAAGCCCTAAGGTTCAATCACCTTATTGAAGCTGGGGCACCAAAGCCCATGTGAACAAGGTTTAAGAAGGACAGATTAATTCCTGTTACACATACCGAGTGTTACAGCTAGCAAGAGCAGTTCTGTGCTCCACCAAGGATAGATTGGGTGGGGTAAGTGATGCCCAAGCAACACACAATTAGTGCAGGGAAATGGAAAGGGATCCAGGATAGTGTTCCAGTCCCTGGAAGGAATCCACTGTGTAAATGTATTACACTGATGCATTATGCATGCTGGTGAATCTATATCTCCAGCCTACCTGAAATGAATTTTTCTGTGTGTGAAAATACATTTATTATGCTTGACACATTTGTATTACTGGATCTATTTGTTTCATCATGAGTACCTCTTTCTCCATTTTCAGAGGAGCACCAAATGTGACACTTGTGTGAGTTTAAAGCAAGTTTAAAAAATATTTACAGATCAGAAGGAATGCTAGCAAGAATCCCTTTATGGCAGGAAACTGTTTGGAACCTTACACACAATGGAGATCGTATATCAAACATGGGGAAATTTGCTGGTGGGCAGTAAACCATGGCAACCATTCAAACTGTTGCATTTATTGTTCTACCTGCAGTTGGCTGAAAAAAAGAAAACAAAAGCCAATTAAATGCTATGGGCCACTGCCCATGGGCTAATTTGCCCAGTTTTAATAAATAAACCCAAATATTTAGGGAAGTCAAATCAAATGATGACTCCTGGATCACACTTTTAGCACACAATTAAAGTGCAGTGATATTCCTCCCATCAAATGGCACTTAAACATAAATACTGACAGATATATGGTTATTTAGCCAGGGGAAGGGATATATCCCTGCTGCAAAAACTAAGCCTTCTGATGTAGTCTGCCCAGTGTGGCTGAAGGACTGATTGAGCATTCAGAAAAATCAGAAAATGAAATAACAGAATACTGGAAAACACTACATTTATTTATCAAATAAGTATTAGCATTTGGTGCTAAACTTTCCATTTTTATTTCATATTATATAAATATGTATTGTTAACATCCTTTCATCATTTGTCACTTAGTATAATGCTGAACTGAACAGTAATAATAACAGGGGGTTGTTAAAATGCTTTCTTATTTAGTGACACAAATGTCATGTATCAGTGATGTGAATGGGTTAATGCTGAAACCACACAGTATATAAATGGGGCTGATAGAAGCAAGGAGACATTATTTGTCTTTCTCCAGATGGAACCCTTATATATAACACCATCTGCAATAAGAATACATTAATGTCAGCTCTGGCAGGTTTTTCTTCTCAACAGTTAGCACTTGGTACAGATTGTTCTGGAGCCCAGAAATAATAATACTGTGAGAAGACACAAAAGGGGTGCTTTAGGGTTTTTCTGCAGTGTTATAGGGCTGATGTTTTTCTTATAATGGACAGAAGCCTTATGACAAGGTACTTACAGTTATTATTGTTAACTCATATAGCAATAACATGTTTATGCACCACTCTATTAAGATGGCCTGTTACAGGGTATGGTTCAACCCAAGAATGTCCTGCTAGCATTGATCTTTCCTAAGCCCCCATTAATCACATAGTTTGCTTCCCTTGTTCTCATCCCTATTCTGAGAGATCATTAGATCACCTTACTGCTTTCTCTTGATCATTTCTCTGCTGAAA
>CM044436.1:50140274-50154066 GCA_024363595.1 Xenopus borealis | reverse complement strand
AGCCCAAGGCAACCACAGCCCTTTATCAGGGAAGATCTGTGCCTCTGAAAATGCCCCACTAGCTCCCCATCCTCTTTTTTGCAGATTCCCTGCACATGCTCTGTGCTGCTGTCACTTACTGAGCTTAGGGATCAACTCAAAATATACAGTACACATAGAATAGAAATGTCACAGGTAGATTAGTAATGAATACAGATAATTACTACATGACAGTATGGAAACCAGTGCAACTAGCATCAGAATTTAATAATCAGCCCTGCAGCATCAGCTGATATTACAAGCTAACCTCCTTTTCTGTTTGATAATTTGTGACAAGCCCTAAGCTTAGCTTCTCAACAGCTGCCCAGAGCCCACTGAGCAATATGGTGACCCCCTGTGACAAGTCTGAAATCCTGGATCATTGCTGCGATTGACAAGCTGACTTTTCCTTGATTAAACTTAAAAATGTAGCCTCAAACTCCGTTCCAGAATCATTCAGACATTGTGACATTTCTCCTTTAACTCACGTCATCACCATAGCTTCCGCTATAAATGCTTGTGCTGTGGCATCGTTCTTGATACATTTAACAGCTACTTTCACGCCTTGAAGTTCTCCAAGCATGACATCTGAAATTATAGTTTAAAATACATTTATCTCATGACATCACAATAATAGCATCTTACTTTAAGTATTTGTAGTTATTTTGTAATGTTGGGAATGAATAATCATGAATGAACAGCTACAAGCGATTATATCAAGCCAACTCTTTTTATGACACATTTGCCCCCATCCCCGTGACTCATAGTCAAGCCAATGTCTAAGAAACGCAACATACTTTTCCCCTTAGGTGACATTATTATACAGAGAATCTGGATCATTCATACAAGCATATATACTATATTACCTCCAAATTCTCCCTTGCCAATGGTGTGCAGTAGTTTAAGATCTCTCATCTTGAGGGCCCAGCCACCTGAATGATACAAAAATAGAAAGAGTTGGACACAAATACCTCCAGTTAACCTCTTTACCAAACTGGAGAATTTTAACTCACATCATCAGTACTCTCAAAATGGATAACTATAACTCACATGAAGTCTGGGGGAATCACCCAATTCAACATAGGAGATTTTGGAAAATTCCATTAACTGTGATTTTAAATGAGTGACCACCTACCTGAATCATTTTGACAATTATCCTTTATGTATCTATATTGTTATATGTTTTGTTCCTGGCCGGCCAGGTTTGAATGCAAAATAAAATTGTAAACTTTCAGAGCAACTTGGTCTCTAAATACACCTTTAATCAATTATTTCCTAAGGCCAGTTTAAATAACTATGGTATAATATATTTATTGTATTTGCCTGCACACACATTTTACTGTGTAACTGCAGTGTCATAATTGCTGCTGGAGTTGTCCAGCATAGTGTAAAGCAATTATACAACAGTCTTTACCAAGGTACCTTTACGACACAGGGCTGCCCAAAGGTGTACATGATTTAAGGAGAGCAATTGCTTATTTCTGCAACTACGGTAGGTTGATTGGCTATGTATACAATTCAGAGGAATGTTGCTTTGGGCCAATTCCATGTTTTATGCACTTGTGTGAATATATACAACATTGGTAAATTAATAGTTCTATGATATAATGTTCTTCCTACAAACAGCTACAAAAATACTTGCTTGACATATTGTCAATTGATTCCAAGTGTATTAAAAAAAAAAAAAGCATTTAAAAAAAGAGAAAGCCATGCTCTCATTGCATTAATAATGCTTACTCCGGGAAAATGCATCCTGGGCGGCTACTGCTCCCTCCATCAACTTGGGCTTTATCAAGTTTGTGCACAGACCATCTGCATCATTGGTATAGTGCTGGAAAAAGAAAAAAAAACAGTTGTTCAAATGTGTGGAAATAAAGGACAGGCGGGTTGCTAAACATCTTAGTAAAAAAAAAAAACCCCACAATACATACAGTTCTCTCCTTCAGCCACTAGAGGACCATGCACACCCACACAATTTTAATCAAGAAAACTACAAGGATTTAATCTTTACTGAATCTTTACTGAATGAAACGTTATGACATTGTGGTGACTGCTAAAGAGGAAACTGCTAACAGATGGCTTTGGCATTACTAGCACACCACAAATTATTCAGACTAATTAAGAGCTAACTGAAATCACAGGCGTATCCACTATATTCTCGTAGCTTCCTATGTATTCTATTACTTTATAATATTTCTATTTTTATCAAAAATGTCTTGGCAATACATCTTATTTGAGACAAATTTATAATTGAGTCTGAATATGAAATCAGCATCAGTTCTGTTTAATTCTAGTTCTTTAACTGCAGGAGTAATTCTCTGTATTTCTGCCAGCAGCACAAACCTCAAAGTAGCACTGCAGCAAAATGCAGAACATATTAGATTAGCGCTGCGCTGTCATCTCAGTCTATCTCAGTTCCTGGCACAGGAAGCGAGGGGTTAGTCATGATCAGGAAGAAATGAATGCTGCACAAATGCACCGTGCACAAATGCTAATGACATGGTATAAACATTGCATAGTGGCAACACCAACTTGCTTATTGGCCAAACTGAACTAGAACATTAATACTTATTTAACAAAGTACCAATACAATTCAACAAAGTACAGTGGCAAAAAGAGCAGCATAGCGATGCAACTTACCTTTTAGTTCAAATGGGTGTTTCACCTTTAAGTTAACTTTTAGTATGTTATAGAATGGCCTATATTTATAGATTTTTTAATTGTTTGCCTCTTTCTACGGACTCTTTCCAGATTTCAAATGGTGGGGGGAGGGCTGACCACATATAAAAAACAGATGCTCTGTAAATCAACACATTTATTTCAATTTTTTACTCATCTTTCTACTCAGGTTCATCTTATTCATATCCTAGTCTCTTATTTGAATCAATGCATGGTTGCTAGGGTAATTTGGATCCTGCCAACCAGATTGCTGAAACCAGAGAACTGCTGAATAAAAAGCTAAATAATTAAAAAACTACAAATAATAAAAAGTGAAAACCAATTGCAAATTGCCTCAGAATGCCACCTCATATTGCCATACCAAAGAACTCAAAGTTGAACAAACCCTTTAATGTATTCCTGTATATGAGAATGATATCTGAGATAGCATGAGATGTGAATAAATATCTTGTAGTATATAAAGATTGCAGAACTAAATGGAAATGCTACACCAGGCTCCAAAACCCCCAGTTTATTGTATTAATATTATATTTGACGACAAGGATATTGCAGTCAATTGGCAGGGGGGGGGGGGGCAAGGAAGACCATACGAGTCTTTTTGACATTCGGTGGTCTCCTGGTCAACGGTTAAAGCCTTGTCATTCAATATACTGTATTAGGGGGTCACCTCACTTAAATGTGCTATTAAAAGTAATCTGGCAGGGCCTCTGGCCTTTCATTCCCATCACAAGGCTGGGTCTGTACACTTGATGGCTTGAGATGTTTTTTCCAATTTATAAAATCCTGTCCACTGTTTGCACAATGAGGACTTTCTTACAGAATTTTACTGTTTTCCTCTAAAGCTTGGCACAAAAATAGCCTTGTATAAATCCAATCTGCCAAGCTCTTTCTTCAAATAACTGAAACACATTATTCATACAGCAAGCTCTGAATTGCTAGCTCTTCCCACACTCCTTACTTATACTATGGAACTACCCAGTGGGTTTGGTTAAAGTATAGGCTGAGAACTAGGGCTGTGGGTTGTTTGAGGATGCTGCAAGTACTAGACAATGGGGTCAGTGGAGTACATCCACTAAAAGGCAAAGTGTGTCTGCAAACTTTTTTTTTTTTTTAAACTTCTGTATAGATCATAAACCATATGGATGACCTGCAGGAGTTTTCTGAAACAATCACCTTCCAGATAATACGGCACCTCTTTGAAAACAAGAACCCTCCAATAAATGTGTGTGTCTGGGAAGATCAATATGGCAATCCATAATGTGCATGGACGAGTTGACTTTGGTCCTACCATTAATTTCAGCAAGATGCAGGTACCTGTGTAATTTAAAATTATTTATCCCCACACAAGCAGACTGCTTATTGAAACCAGTCAACAACAAAAATACATCTACTGGTGGGAGTGTCAGATACCACCAAAGTACTTTATACCATTCAATAGCCATTCCTTTGGCAATTACAAGCTTGATTTGACTTGGGTCCACACTTCATAGCACGGGTTTGTGGACTGTATGCACACATGGCATTGTGATTGCTATGGCACTATTATGTAGATGGCAGCTTAGAAATTACAACTGCAGAAGTATATATGAGCTGGGATTCCACTTCCACTTCTTTTGGCCAACATGATGCAACAGCAAACAAAATTTTTAAAAAAATGCCCAAGACTACGGATCCATGGCACAAAGATATCAAACAGGGTCATCCAACAACTTACAGTTCAGGGATTCTGAGTAGCACACACTTAGCTCACGCTCCTGTGTAGACCGGGTGCACCTCCCACAGTGTCCTCCAGCACTGGAAAATACTCACAAAGCAAAAATGGGCAGCACTCCGGAGATCCTTAAAATTGCCTTTATTTTTCACATGCAGGGCAACATTTTAGCAACGTTTCGGACCCAACCGGCTCTTTATCAAGCTTGATAATTTTAAGGATCTCCGAAGTGCTGCCCATTTTTGCTTTGTGAGTATCATCCAACAACTTACACACACCAAAAATACACATCACACTCGTTTGAGTGTGTCTGAGCAGAGGGCTGCCTGTTACAACATATGACCAAAAAAGAAAAAAAAAAAGTCAATTCAATTTAAATATTTTGAAACGCCTCCCTTATGTTATGTACTAAAAACTGTGTTGTATGGTGAAAAATCAAAACTTGAGATTTTTTTTTCCTCAATTCTTTGCCAGGTTACAGGTCTAAACTGGGAACATGACGTTCTTTGTTCTAAGACTTCAGAAATCCTAGAGACCCACATTAGAATGTTGCTTCTTGATAACCAGAGCCTTGCCTGTCCTTTCCCTTGGATGATGGCCCTGATTTCATACCTCCACCAGTTGCATGAGATTTTCAAAGTATTCCTCTTCATCAATGCTCAGCTTGCCAGAAGAATAGATAATACGGTAATGCTCCACTTTCCCTTCACAGCTCACACATAGAGTGTAATCTCCAGGATAGTTTGTACTCTCTCGCACAAGGAATAAGCCTGTCTCAGGAGGATATAAGAGACGTTCAGCCTGCTCTCGGGTTATCTTGCCATGAAACCACCTGAAGAAACAGAGTGAAACAATAAGCGAATAGAAGATAGAGAAGTGACTGACAACCATTTTGCAAATTAAATTAAAACCATTAAATGTATAACTGGTTTAAATTCTGTACTTTGGCATTTGCCGATTATGAAATATTAGATTTAAGCACAAAGTGCATTTGATTTCAGTCTCCTATAGGCTAGCAATATTAATGGAGTTGTTCATATCCAAACATTTTTTTCAGTTCAGTTAATTTCAGATAGTACACCAGAAAGAATAACTTTATTTAGCGGTTTTTTCATATTTTGTTCTTTTTGATGATTTTTCCAAAAATTAAGCTTAAATTATAATATGGTATATATGTTGTCTCTGCTGTTACAGTCTGGCAGTTCAGCAAGCATCCCTTATATGCTATATGTTGATAACATATCTCCGTAGCATCTTTTGTAACAGTTGCCTTTAAAGGAACAGTAACAACAATAAAAACATTTTTTTAAAGTAATTAAAATATAATGTACCGTTGACCTGCATTGGTAAAAGTAAAATGTGTTTGCTTTAGAAAAACTGATAGTTTATACAAATCAGCTGCTCTGTAGCCATGGTACAGAAATTCAAGTTGGCGCTAAATGGTACGGGTTACATAGCATTTAACAGCTCTGTAGAATACAATAGGTTCAGCAATTTATACAGCACTGAAAAGGTCTTTAGGGAACGTGCAGTAATATTCTATTCTGTAGATCACATTAGCAGGAATAAATGTGCAATTTCCTAGGGTGGAATGGTCACAATTTTGTAGATCTAGTTCTGCATTTCATAACATCAAACTGCTAGAAACTCAAGATAAGGAGTTCACAAGCCACAGAAACCTCCAACAACTAATAAATAGTATTAGTTTGCACCTTTAAGAACAAAAATGTACCATAAGAGACTAAGATACAGAACATAAGCAATGATTTAAAAGACCACACCATAAGATGTGAAAAAAAGAGCTTTGATTTAAGACTTCTCTTACAGCTAGGTATTGATCACATCAGTGTTCATTATTCATAGGAATCCATATGGGAGCTTGCCATTTTGTTCCACAACAGGAAACAGTTGATGAATTTAAAGGGGTGATCACCTTTAAGTTAAAATTACGTATATTATAGAACGGCCAATTCAAAGCAACTTTTCAGCTGGTCTTATTTATTTGTGTTTTGAATGATTTGCCTTCTTTCAATCTTTCAAATAGGGGTCACTGAATCTAAAAAAATGCGCTCTCTGTAAGGCTACAAATGTACAGTATAGGTTACTGATAACGTTGGAAAGTGAATGAATAAAAAACTAATAACTTAAAAACCACAAATGATAACGTGCAAAGGTGCAAAGTTTTGCAGTTGTTGATTTCATGTTGATTATACTCACGGCATAAGGCTGAGTTTGGTTCCAGATTTCACTCCCTCTCTCTTCTGGACATAGTTTGCAGGAATGAACCCCACTCTCCCCACTTTGTTCTTTGCCTTATACCAATTGGTATCCTTAAAAAATAAATAAAATAGAAAGGCATAAAAGTTTCAGTCTCCATAAAGTTAATCTAATAAAACAAAATTTACAGTTAAAAAGCATTGTAAAATGTTAAAGGAGAAATAACCGCCCTTGTGATAAAACCCCTAATTAAATTCCTGCCATCACCCCCCTCCCCACTGTGCCTTAGTTAAGGCTGGGGACAGACAGGGAGATTTGGGGAGATTCTGTCGCCTGGCGTTTTTAGCAGGCGACAATCTCCCCGAATTTCCTTCTCCCTGTCTGCCGCTAGTATAACTGACAAAGCGCCAGCGCCTGTGCACACGCGGTGCGGCGATTTCTGGAATCGCCCGAAGTTTCCTCACGAAGTATCTTCGGGCGATTCCGGAAATCGCTGCGCTGTGTGTGCACAGGCGCTGGCGCTTTGTCATTAATACTAGCGGCAGACAGGGAGAAGGAAATTCGGGGAGATTGTCGCCTGCTATTAAACGCCAGGCGACAGAATCTCCCCGAATCTCCCTGTCTGTCCCCAGCCTAAAAAGAAGCCCCTGAAAAAAAAGCCTGACCTTAGGCTTGTGGCAAAAGTGCAGATTCAGGGAGATTAAGTTGCCTGGCGACTAATCAACTCTTCTTCTGGGCGACAATCACCCCCAGCACTAAAGGACACGGAGCGCTTCTTTTTCCGAAGTTGCCTGACAAGGAAATATGGGGCAACATTGGAAAACAAAGGGCCGCGTGTGCTTTAGCGCTGGCCAATTTTCATTATAGCGGACAGGAAGACATGGGAAGGCAGTTTGGGAGAGGCAGTTAGTCGCCAGGTGCCTAAATCTCCCCGAATCTGCCCGTGTGTCACAAGCCATAAACTGCAGAGCAGCGCAGCAGAGTTCCTGGGCGCGATCTTCTGGATGCTTGCGTTCTTTTGAGTCTGAACTCTGATGGGACCATGCGCAGTTGAAGCAGATTCCTGGCTAATCAAAACTGCATATGCTCCCACAGGCTTTGTGGGGGTGAAGAGAACCAAAAGAAGCGCCGGTAACTCCAATGTGCTGCTCTGCAGTTTAAGGTCAGGGTTTTTTCAGGAGCTTCTTTTTAACTAAGGCATAGTGTGGAGAGGGAGAAGGGGACGATGGCAGGAAGATAATGGGGGCTTTAATTACAAGGGGGGGTTAGTTTTCTTTTAAGGCCTCGCATGTAGCCCTGCTTATTATATTTTAAGCTGTTAACTGTGCAATAAATTTATATATAAAGACTGTGCAAACAAAAGTGTGTTGCCAAAGCAGTTACTGAATAATACAATTGTATTCAGTACAAAATAAATGTGGAAAAGTGAATTACTTGCATGCAGGGCAAGTAGCAAGAAATTGGCTTCCTGGTGAATTCGCTAGAAAGGTGCCATGTGCCTTCAGCTGGCCAAACATTAGAAGCTCCATTAGTTTGGCTAATGTCACAACTTACACAACTGTGCAATAAGTTCTTGCACCAGTGCAGAGACAGTAGCGGGTACTATGGTGAAATATGTGCTGTAGAAAGGCTTTGAGGGGAGTGTGGCAGTTTAGACCTAAACATATCACTAAGTAAAAGCCTAAAGCCCCAGAATGCATGGCAGTTTGCTAAGCTATGAACTTCCTGGAACGTGGCAAATCAACTTAGTCACTGATACTTGCGTGCTTTACTTCACTGGGTAAATGGTCCTAATCTGGGACAATTCAGTCACCCTATTTCAAATGAATAGAGACACAGAAGATGACAACATAAGCTTGGAGCATTTAGGGCAGGGGTAGCTCCATCATTTGCACAAATCACAGTTTCCAGCATGCCTCGCCTCCTAAGCTATGCACTTACATATATGGTGCTCTACATCCTGCCTACTGTTATGTAGTACTATGGAAAGTACTATCAAAACTTCTGTAGCATACCATGACTTACGGAGAAATAACGACCACATCATTCCAGATTTAAACTGAAATAAACTATGGTTCCTGAGGCATCACCAACCCTTTCCCCCCTGCACGTGCTCTACCCGCTGTAGACTACTACATACTTATGCAAAAACAGTAACCAATGTGTATCTACTTTATATTAAACTTTCATAGTCCTTTCGGCCTCCTAACCATATTTTTACTATTCCAAATTCTTCTGTACAAAATAACATGTCAAAATGTGCTAATATCTTTTAAGATAATCAGGCATTGGGATCAGTTATCCAGAAAATTTCGAATTACCGAAAGATGTCTCCCATAGACTCCATTATAATCAAATAATTAAAAAATGTTTTAAATGATTTCCTTATAATAAAACAGAACCTTGTACTTGATCCAAACTAAGATCTAATTAATCCTTATTGGAAACAAAGCCAGCCTAGTTTATTTAATATTTACATGAATCTCAGTCTTAAAGTGTGAAGATCCAAATTATCAAACGACCCATTATCCGGAAGCTCCAGGTCCCGAGCATTCTGGATAATATGTCCCATACCTATATTCATTAATTAAAGTGGACATCCATCCAAAATGTAATGTAATTCGTAGCCATTTTCCAACATAAAATGTTAATTAAGACATTTTTGTGGTTAGAGATGTGTGGAAAAGGCACGTACTCCCACGACACACTAGATAAAATTTAAATCATTATTCCAAGGGTAAAAAAAAACGTCCTGATCAATTATCTATTATTATAACTCCAATGTAATCATATAAAACATAAACTATAAATTAAAAAGTAGACATCATTACTATTGGAGTTATTATTATTAAGAGCCGCAAGGGGTTTTCTTTTCAAATGTTTGTGGTTACCCGTAAATCAGTTGCAATTTGATAGTGGTGTAACTTTATCCTTTTTTGTTCTCTTCATTCTTTCCTTGTTCTTTAAACAAGTGAGCAGAAATTAGTCAGTTACTCAGCTGACTTCTGCTACGTGGTCTTGGGAGTCAGAACCAGCAGTGTAGAAAATATAAACAGCCAACCACATACTGCCACAAACAAATATATATTGGAAATCTGCTTAGAATTTAAGGAACAGAAACACCACAAAATATCATGTACTGTTAATGGCAGCTTTTTTATATAAACAATAGTAGAGTTTCTGAAGCAAATACAGCAGTTTTACCAGTGCAGGAGAACACTGCATTATATCTGTATTACTTTAAAACTCTTAATTTTTTTTTGTTACTTTTCATTTAAGTTCCTTGTGATGTGTACAAGTTCTTCATGTCTTATGGTAAGGTCACAAAACATGTCTCACGCTCATTATGATTAGATTAGAAAAAAAAACTGTGAAGGTGTGATTTGGTCTGTGATCTGTCTAAAACAGCAGAGCAGAACTGTCCAAATGGAGGCCTATGGGCAAGATGAGCCCATTCAGCACTGCCATGGACCTAGACATTTCTGTATTAGGTCAATGTAATATTGTGGATAGCATTCAATATTAACCTACATTGTGCGGATCTTCTTACACCTCTTACACAGAAATTATTTTGACAAGGCTGATTAACACTATAAAGGACAATGTTACCTTTGTCACAGCCACGATGGTCAGCACTTCACCTTTATTAAAATGAAGGTCCTGCTCAGCCTTTCCCTGGAAGTCATAGTTAGCAATGCATTCTGTGCCAGCCTGCCAAGGGGTCTTTGAAAAAAATAAAGGAAGAAAAAGAAAAATGAAAGTCTCATAACAACAAGCATGCACTTTAAAAATATTAACCATTTAACAAGTGTCTAAGAAGATGGGCTAATACAGCGAGAATACATAAAGTAAATTGGTAGATAAGGTTCATGGCATACTTGGCATATTCTTGTCAGTGCTCCATTGTTTTAATGGAATCCAAAGAAATGACCAGCTGCAAGGCTGGGATCTGCCAGTTGGAAAACACTGGGGCAAAATACTACGCATGTGATGTGACCAGAAGGATGTAAATGGGTAATGTTCTGTTTTTATAATTACAACTTACCTGCACCACCGACATGCTGGGACTATATATGCTGAAGTCTCACAGAGAGAAATGTCCACACAGTATCATCAGACCTAAAAACAAAAATAAACCAGTCAGCAATTTTAACTTCATGTGACATACTCTAGCACAAAGTAACTCACAATATTGGGCTTTGCTTGAATAAAATACTTCCAAAGCTTTTACAGTGTGAAGAGATCTTTTCCAGCTTGCTTTACATTAGTAAGTTAGGAAAGCAGAATGGGAAAGATCATTTCACACTGTCAAAGCTTCAGAGGAGAACTACACAGACGAAACACGCCCGTTTTCAGCGGATGAAATGATGTGCGCAAAAACGCATGTGACGGGTCGCATGTGATGGAAAACAAGGTAAGTAATAGAAAAGTAGGATGGGGTCGCAGGTTTGATCCGACCCCATCAGAAGGGAGAGGCACTATGGAGGGTAGTGGAAGGGGCTTTTCACATTAGGGGGTTTAGTTCTCCTTTAAAACAATAGACAAAAGGCATGTTCAGCACAAGTCCTAATAACTGAACTCATGTTAAACAAATGAGAAAATGTCCCCTTTAGGGCAGGCAAACTCCCGTCAGTTTGTGTTACAATATTATTTGGCACTACGGCATTCCAAGTGTCACTGATATGCTTATTTCTTCGATGTGCTTAATGACAGGACTACAACTTAATCAGTAGGGTGGTGATTTCTATGTCCTGTCTGATCAGAATGCGCCCACATGTAAAGGTGGCAATACATGGGCAGATTAAAGTTGTTGATGTCGGTCTTTTAGACCAATTCAGCAGTTTATCTGACCATTTTAGGGGCTTCCAACAGGTCTCTCCAATCTATCTCTGGCCAATAATCTTCCAGATATCAATCAGAGAGGTTTGTTTTTTCTATGTGGTTGAGGTCTGCATCTGCTAGTAGATGTGGTCCTCGTCCTATTGGCACCGGTTTCCTTTGTTATAATCCGATCGATCAGATTAACCCAACATTGCCCTGCCGTTGGCGGGCATATCGGGAAAATATCCGTTCATTTAGTGACCTAGGCAAATGAGCGGCACCTTAACACTGCAAATGAATTTTCAATTTAGACAGATAATAAAGTCGGATTTTACCGCTGCTGGTCTAAACCACTTCCCAAGAGAGCCACATATTTAGCAAGATTGAAACTGCCATTCAATTCGATACTCAGTGAATTCAATACCTTTACATCTTCCTTCCATTTGCAGATTGCATTTGCACTTATAACCTTATGTGTGCGAGATATATGGAGCCATAGTTGTTTGCACTGTGCAGTGGATTAATGGACAGCCATAGAAAGGGTGTGATATTGAGTGAAAGAAGTAAAAGACAAACTGCTGACAGTTGTAAATGTGTCAGAGCAGTGGTGGGCACAGGCATTTTATGAAGAGATTTAAAAAAAAAAAAAAATATTCACCAATAGACAGCAACAGAAAGATGAGTATTTTTACCAGATGTAGAACAGGAAGTGTTTTGTATGTGAAAATTAAAAGTTCAGTGACGCACGCAAATGACACAGTGGGGAGAGTTCCTTCTTATTGCTACAGACAGAGAATGTAGGGTCAAGAGACTAAAAACGGCATCTCCATACGTCTCATTTTCTGGTTCAGGAAAAAAATGAGGCTTAAGAGGAGTTCTTGAAAGCCAATGAATACAATGCTTAATATTGCTCACATCTAACACTGCATTTTAAAAATATATAATTTAAAGAAATAAAAAAATTTGCTGCTTCTGGGGGCTTTTAAATTATTGTAATCATTAACTATGGCATTTCCCAGCTGTGCGTGGTTATTTAGACTGATGCACAGCAGTGAGCCTCCCAAGAGGGCTGTGTGCACTACGTATGGCAAAAAAAATACAGGAGCTCAGCTGCAGAGAGAACAAGGACATAGGGAGAATGATCACCCATCCCCCAGGCTAGCTGGACATTTTAGGGGCCAAGAGAAATATTTGAGTCCCAGCTGTTGGCTGCTATTTTAGATAATGATTTTAATTTGGAAAGGACAGAAATAGCACTGAAGGGAGAAGTGAGAGCAGGAAATAAGCATGCAATTGACTCAACAGCATAACCATGACATGGGAAGAAAGGATGGTGGGGAAGGTATATCAGAGAAAGAGTACAGCAACAGCTTGAGCAGCAGATATAGTTTATGGTTTAATAGGAAAGGTAATGAGCCAACCCTTTGACTTTGGTTATAAACGTATTATGAACATGGTGCATATTTCAGCTGATTAATAAGACGATGCATCTTAAAGGAAAATAGATACTGAATTATGCACCATAGGGTCCTGGTTCTCCCCAAAAACAGCAACCAGGATCCCAACAATGGCTCTACACCTCCCGTACCAGACCATTTAACACACAACTGGATTTGCAGCGACCATATTTGACCAACTCACAACCAGTCCATTGCGCCTTAGTGCTGAAGGACAAACAGTACATTGCACACTTAAAGGAAAACTATACCCCCAAAATGAATACTTAAGCAACAGATTAAAGTGACATATTAAAGAATCTTACCAACCTGGTATATATATATATATATATATATATATATATAAGTGATACGGACACTAAAAAATGAATTTTTAACATATGAATGTACATTAAATGGTTTGTGTTTGTATATAAATTATTAGTTGAAGTTCCTGACACTCTGACTTCGCCAACCTGACTGTCCCAACTGACTCCTGCTGCACAAATATGGCAGCCCCCTTATACAGGAACATGGGGCAACAGACAGGTAATGTAAAAGCATCATGCAAATACTGGCAAAGTTAGAATCAGCTTTCAAAGGCAATATTATAATAGATGGGGGGGAAAAAGAGTTTAATTTCAGGTGTCAGTATCTCTAAGTAAATATTGGCCTTTTACATCTCTTGCCTTGTTTCAAACGTTTTCCAACTTTAATTTTTTACTGTTGTCCCTCAATGTAAGTTGAACGTTTCTGGTGTTTCAATCTGGCACCTCAGGGACCCAGGAGCAGACTCTAAACTGTTACAATTTGTTACATTTAGTTGATACAATTAGTTCATACATTTCTCATATCTGTGGAATATTAGTAACTATTGTATCAATTCTAACAGCTGCCTTTAATGAAACTC
>CM044436.1:50114900-50130255 GCA_024363595.1 Xenopus borealis | reverse complement strand
AAAAAAAAAAAAAAAATCACCAGTGCCATTGTTAGAAATACAGGGGAATTCATCAGACTGTTCCAGCAGAACATTCTGACCTCAGTAGTTTGGAGCATAACTGAAACCCACTGTATAAATCACGGATTGGAAGCTTAGAAAACTAAAAAATATATACATTTTAGAACTGCAAAATATGGGTCAACAATATTTGATTTATGAATTAATAAAGTGTTTAAAGAGGTTTTAGGAGTAGAAACGGCAGAATGCTCACAATCAGGTCCGGACTGAGAATTAAAATAGGCCCTGGCATTTCAGGTACATAGAGGCCCAATCAGCCCTCACCAGCCCACTAAATACTGACTTTCTATGGCACCTTATAGCAGCCCCTCTGGCATTTGCCAGAACCCACAGATTGCCAGTCTGGGCCTGCTCACAGTACCAAAACTGTTTCTTTTAAATAATTTTTGATAAAGGTGCCTCATACGTTTAAACAGTGGGGCAGCTAATTTTACCTTTAAAAGTTTTGCTATCCCCAGAAATTCTGGTGGGGATAGAAAAATGATTAAAGGCAAAATTAGCCCTGCTGGTAGGGAGTATTCCTTATTATTTCATTTTGATCACATTGTTTTTGTAATTATGTGAATATTATGTCAAAATTGCCTAGATGGACATTAAACAGTGGCTGTTTTGACTGATTTGGATTTGAACTAATGATGGGATTTCAATTTTGGATGCTTCCCAAGCCTCTCTTTGTACTCTTACACGTCTTGATTGGATAAAGGAGGACTTTGGGATGGGGAGGCGGATATTTTGTAGCTCTATAGGTGTGTGCAGAAATTATTTTGTAGGGAGAACTGCACGCCACCAGAAATGTTGTTAATTTGGTTAAATCATGTTTGACACGAGAGAGAAAGATAGAAAGAGAGAGAGAGAAAGATAGAAATAGAGAGACTGAACTAAATAAAGGATTGAGGAATACCTTTTGTTTGCATTAGGCACGGATCTCTAGCCCTAGAGGTATACACTCATTATAACACATGGGATCAATGTTATATGGAGGAACACACAGAACTATACTGTCAGGCATAGGTTTATGGAAGCTCTGTATGTTTGAAGTTGCAGAGAATATCTCCTAGAACTGCTTGATTTTATTTTGGGGCATCTTAGGTTACACCTACCATTGAACATTGTATTCAGCCAATTTTCACATTCTTAGCTTAGTGCGGAGAATACAACACAGGGAACACGGACCAAAGTTAATGTATGTGCTCCCTGACTGAGACAGAAGAACAAGGCGGGAAATTGTGACAGCTCAATGACTGCAAAGTCAATTTGTCAGTTCTGCATCCTCTATCAGAAAAGTGATAGACAATCACTACATCAGCGCTGTGCTTAAAAAGTGGACAAAAATCTCTTTAACAGACACAACTTTAAGGTGTATACATTTTAAAAGGCAGCAGGAACACAATGCCTAATATTCTTGGCTAGATAGGCTGCAGAAAACATGGTGAGCAAAGTAAAAAAAATCTTTACGTGGCAGTGCTTGCTATTTTGTCTTAGGAAGGAGTGGAAGTGAGATAAGAAGAAATAGCAATGCTTGTATAGGAGTGGTGGGTGAGGCTTATGACAAACCACCCCACTGTGCAGGCTGAGTAGTACAAAGGGAAGTGGGGCTGCAAGGTGGCGATCCCCAAATGCAAAAATCTTCAGAAAGAGGAACTGTTGCTTTGACAGTGTTATGGTTATTTGCATATGACCAAAAATATCCATTTAATAAAGTAAAACTACACAAATGACAATTGAAATAAACTAGGTTCCAGTACCATGAATGGCTACCACAGATGTCTGCACTTTTCCACACCTCTGATAGCACAGCGCCAAGCTTAACACAGCCCACAACATCAAAAAATGTTCTTGCACATTTTACAAAGGACTCTGTAAGCTGCAAATGCAGGCAGCACTTGCATATACACTTCTCTCATCTGACATAGCATGCAATAACCTTACAGTGAAAAATAACCCTATGTATCCAAGTGCACAAGGTTAATAGATATGTTCTACCCAAACTGAAATTGCATGGAGGACTGAACAGGGTAGGTAAAAATCACACCTTTCATAAATAGGCTGCAAATACAACAGCCTTCAGTTCATTATCAACTACATTTATACTTAAGTGACTGTGTTCAGCAAACAGTTTTGTGCTTGCTGGCAGCTGCCACTAGAAGCTCAACCATCTTCCTTTAGCCATGCTGCAGGTACCTCCTATGTTTGATATCAGAGTATGTTGTCTGCTGCATAGCTACACAGTCATCCTCTAGTTGCAATTAGTGTCAATCAAAACACAGTCAGTAGTTGCCCATTGCATGGCTGCAAGTACAAATGGGCAGCTGTCGGGTAACACAAAGTTTTGTGTACGTGCTGAAGTCGAAACGGATATAAAAGTTCCAGCTCAATTTATTTTGTATATAATTCACACCAAATCCCACAAAGCTTTGGCCCAACATTCCAAAAGCATTAAGGCAGGTACAATGGCTCCTAATTAAATCTACCAGTGTGTGTAAATGTGATAGAGAACTTAGATTGTAAGCACCACCGGGGTAGGGACTGATGTTATAATGTAATATCTCTGTAAAGTGCTGTGTTAATGTGTTATTGCTACATAAATAAAAATAAACCTACAATGTTCCTATTCCAGAGCAAGTGATGTCACCTCCAGAGTAGTTGCTAAAAAGCACTTCTATTCAATCCCAGAAATAAACTTGTATATGTTATGATGCCTAGCGTGAACAGTGCTTGTATATGAAGCACTATGTCATGCATATAATTAGGAGTAGCCATGTAAGATCATTTCAAAAGCAGGACACCTGTGGGTGGGGATATAAGCACTGTTCAGAGGTGAATGAAAGCAGAGCACACGCAGTAAAGGAAAATCCTTCTGCATAAAGAAATACACCTGGGCCTCAGCTACTGCAGCTTCAGAGAACAGAAAATGATTATAATCATTATAATACACACACACAAACACTCTCTTGCCAAATACTTCATAATTAAATCTGAATAAAAAAAGATTTGACTGTTAACACATTTAAGCCTCTTTCCTTTTTACTGGGGTTTTAACTCATTAAAAGTTGAAACAAATTCGCTAATGGTGTTTTTGCATTTAAAGGAACACCAAAAATTCCAATACAATTTAGTATTGTCCTGCAACTGGTGTGTTTGCTTCAGAAATACAACTATAGATAATAAAAACAAACTGCTGAGTACCCGTGGGGGCAGCCATTCAAGCACAGGATCCAACGTAGATAACAGATAATGTCTAAAGAGTCCCATTGTATAATATAGAGCTTATTTGTTATCGGCTGTGAATTCTGTGCCTCATCTCCTTTTTCAGCCTTGAATGGCTGCCCCGTGGTTACACAGATGCTTGTTTATATAAACCATTATAGAGTTTCAGAAGCAAACACAAGTTTTACCAGTGCAGCACAAGAGTACATAATATTTTCATTACTTTAGAAGACTTTCATTTTTTGGTGTTGCTGTTCCTTTAAAGTAAGCACTTCAAAAACTACTGCTTTGACCTGGCCCTTTTCTCGGTTTGTCCTAAGGAGCTACAAAACTCAGACTGCCCCCTGGGTCCCTACTGCTTCAAAGTCTCCTGTACTTGCACTTCCTTTTGACTAATATTTGCCCAATCTCTCTGGCCTCCCTGTTGTCAGTGACCTTGACTACACTCCTGTTGCTCTCACCTTGGCTATGCTCTGGCATTTCTGTATCGTCAGTCTAAGGCTAAGGCCAGACGGGGAGATTCGGGGGCATTTTGTCACCTGGCGACTTCTCGCCGCGACTTGTAGCCCCCGAACCTCCCCGAATAGCGAAGTACCCAAGCGCACCGGCGTTGCTTGAATACGCCGGCGCGTATTCACACGGAGCGGCGCGATTTTTGAAATCGCTCCAAATTGCCTGGCGAGGCAATTTGGAGCGATTTCAAAAATCGCGCCGCTCCGTGTGAGGTTCGGGGGCTACCAGTCGCAGCGAGAAGTCGCCAGGCGACAAAATGCCCCCGAATCTCCCCGTCTGGCCTAGACATTATAAAGCGTCTGGCTCCAATATTTATTTTTATAAAGTGGTGCTGTGTAGGTTTACAGCTACATCTACTGAAACTTACCTGGTCATTGCCAAGTGACAGTGCCTGTCAAATTCCCCATCTCTAACATTACTCTATGAGAAATACAGTGTATGAAGCACGGGTAAAAATTAAAGGTGGATGTATACTCGGAAATGATCATGCAAGTATTTTTGAGCAGAGGTGGTAGTTTGTGTCAGGTTTTTAGCAATTCCCATAAGGATAATATAGGAAGCAGTGTGGCAGGGGAGAGAGGCATTTTTACTGGTACGGGTTTTCCTCCTATTTAGCCTCAGGTTGAATGTGGGAGTATTTAACAAATAGCACATTTCCTCACAAGTTGCCGCCTTGACTTACATACCATGATCTCTTCTGAAAAACCTGCCAGCAAGAAATTATTGGTAAAAACAAAGCCAACAAAGAGAATACTGTATTACATAATTAGGAAAATACCACTAATTAGCAGATTCCTAGCCACAAAACTGGTTATTTTGGTATGGTTGCCACATCATCACCCTTGGTTGATTAATTATAGACGTCAATTTTCATTTTGTTCACTGCTTCCTACTGGTCTGTAGTTGGACAATAACCAGATAACTTTGACAGATCACCGGGTTTTTAAAAGTTGGGGTCACTCACGCCACGCATCTTCACCCCTAATATACGGATACTGGATTAAGTACAAAGGAGCTCTGGTCTTTGTCTGGATTTCAACCTTAGCAAGACCCTCTAAATGTTCATGATAAGGCAAGCAAACAAGCCTTTCTCCATGCATAAAAATGGTAGTTGGAGATTTATTAAAACTCACTAGAATAGTTCTTTAAAAACATAACTGCTCAAGTGGTTCTTAAACGAGGTTCTAAAAGCAGTTGTTTCCTTTTCTTCTTGCACTGCTCACCAGAGCAATGTAAAACAAAAAGTGCTAATATTTTCCAACGTCCCTGGTTCTTCAGAACAATTGCAGTAAGAGAAAAGATATCTAGCTGAAAGCTGAGAGGGCCAAAATGGAAAAAACACATTTCCCCTTATTCCTAAGCAATGCATAAAAATGAAGCATTATGTCATGAAACCATGACATCATTTTATGTAATTTGCAGCACTTTTCAAACAATGCTTATTAAATTTTCTCCTTAGCTGTGCCTTACCATATCATGATGAAAGCAGAAGACAACTAGGCTACTGCACTTTACAAATACTGCAGGGATTTAATTAAGACATATCGGACCTCAAGGATGAGGTCTTTTAACCATTTTTCAGAACCCATACCCGCAATCTGCAAGCCAGACCCACAAACCGCATTCTTACCAGCTTGGGCCCGCTCCCCTACTCAAACCTGCAAGTACCTTATCCGCAATCCAATCTGCTACCCGCTGACCATCAAGAATCAGTTAGTGCCTTCATTGTAAACCAGAAGTGACATCATCGGAAGTAGGCGTGATCAGAAAAAAATTGCTATTGAGTAGACCCGTGGCCCGACCCACAAACCTGCAGAACCTCCGAACAGTGTCATTAGCAAATATATGAGAAGTTCCAATAAAGGGGCCAGTTAAAGTTAATAATCATTTTTAGATCAACAAAAGCTCAGAGTCAGCGCACATCCTATTCAAAATTATATCGGGTGCTCATCCCAGGGAGACTCCCCATTAGGATCCCCAAAATTATTAAGCACACAATAGCAAGCAAGGAGAGCACACTTGTTCTCAAACAATAATTTAATTTAATCCAAACAAATTACAAATAATATCTAAGAAAAGACAAAACCATTCACCAAAAAATACAAAAATACAAAAATAGAAAAAAAGGGAAAAAAAGGAGACAATCGCCCTCGACCATAAGGGCCTTCCTCAGGGGCAAACAAAAACAAAAATTAAATAAAAATAGGCAGGATAATCATTTTTAGCACAGAGTGAAAGCTGCACCATGCAGTATTCAGGAGTGCTCATAAGATAAGGGGGATTCCCTATTCTGTTCACAACAGGTCATAATAATTCTCCTTAATATACTGTATAATGTATTGTATCCCAATTTGTGGGTGCCAAAGCAAATCTATGACTTATCTAACATTTTTCTGAAAGCAAAAAAGACAATATTTGTACAACCTTGCACACACCACTACTAAAATACATATTCAAATCATATTTACACTCTGGTACATTAACCTGCCATTAAAAAACCATTTTGGGAACGGTTAGAAATTGTGCTAATTTTAATATATTAAACTACTTGAATCTTTGCCTGTTTCTCACATTATCTTGTTCCTGTTTAATATTCTCACAGGTTGGGCACAGATCATGATTACTTACTTCCTCTTACAACCTCTTCCATCCTTTTATATGAACTCATTACAGTTCTGTGAGGCACATACAAAGTTCAAATAGAAATAAATACAAAACCAAAGGACAACTTAAACCCTGATATTAAAAAAATACTTTTTATTTCTGCTTAGGCAAAGAAACTATCTTTCTTACATTTTAAGAACAGCAAGGTCACATTATGATACTTTGGTGATTTCATTTGGTTGTCAAAGTGGCAAACCAAACTGACCAGCTCCAAACTTTCAGCCTTCAGATTATGTGGGGTACATCTTAAAACTTTGATCAAGGACACAGTTTTCTTTCCAGCTCTTTCCATGTGCGTTGTAGTTAGGAGGCTTAAACAGTTCTAACTGGGAAGACCCATACCAAATCCAGACTCTCTCCCTAATCCAACCTGCAGCTGCTTTATAAACCAAATGTGATACTTCATAAGCCTAGGGGTGACTTCATTTGAGGGTGAGAGAAGGTAGTCAGCGAACCCTACAGGGAGAACTGACTGTAGATCCACTGACCTGTATCCATAATCACATCACAGTTCCAAACTTCAATCCTCCAAATGCTAGTGTTTTATTCAGAGACCCTTGGGGTACCCGAATACCTGCAGGACTCCAGCAAATACTAAAACACAGTTAAGTAAAACTAGGGGGTCAGTGCACCTTCATGTCATGGGAAAACAAGTTGTTTTTTTTCCAAAAGCATCAGTTAATAGTGTTGCTCCAGCAGACTTAAGAATTGATATCCTTTTTTTTATCAAAAGAGCAAATTGATTTTTTTATATTTCATTTTGAAATCTGACATGGGGCTAGAGATATTGTCAGTTTCCCAGATGCCCCTAGTCAAGTGTCAATGATAAACTACAGGCACTCTTTACTTCTGCACTGCAGGTTGGAGTGATATCAGCCCCTCCCCCCCACCCCCGAACTGCATAACAATGGGAAGATAACCAAAGAACAGCTCCCTGGTAGATATAAGAACAGAACTCAATACTAAAATTCCATGTCCCACTGTGACTCCTTCGGTTTCATTGACTAGGAGAAACAATAGCCTGAATGAAAGCAGTTCCATTCTGAAGTACGTTCTGAAAGCACGTGAGCAGGCAAAATGACCTGAGATTCCTGCCTACACACCAATACGACGACTAAAAAAATATAGAATTAAATTATAAAAATATAAAATTATATAAAATTTTACATGGTAGAGTTAATTATGTGTAGTGTAAACAGTGTAATTTAGAGATTACACCATAAAAATCATGTCAAAATTCCTTTATATGAGCTCTAGGAGAAGAGGCATTTTTACATACAGGCACTTACATGAATAAGAATTGGTAAGATAAAAAGGCATTAAAGTTGGGAAAATCAACATGTGGTAATGTAAATTTGAAGTTTTACTATAGTATGAAACCTATGCTTACAAAATACACTATTCATGTTTGGAATGTAAAATAGGCACTTTTAGCAGAGCTGAATTAAAAATAAAGTTGTGATAAGGCAGGAAATGGCAGAGGTATTTTTTAGCAACAGATGGACAGCTGGAACCACAGAAGAGATGCAGTGTCACGGACAAACACATGCACTAGTACAATGCATCTGCCAACCTGCACATTAGGAGCTGTACTCTAATGAATACCATATCATAAAAAGCACGTAGATAATGTATAAGAGCTGGTGTTCTTCAATACTGCTCAGTACTGAATCACATCGAAGCTTGCCAAAGACATTAAAGGAAACCAAACCCCAAGGTGAAAAAATCCCTCTGACTCTCCCCTGCAACCCTCTCTCCTCCCCCCCATGGGAAAATGCCCCAAACTTGTTACTTACCCCTCCTTTTAGGTCCTCTCCAGTGGAGTTCACGGCAGCCATCTTCTCCCGATCGCCCTTCTTCCTATATTCATCTGTGTTTGGTGGCACATGCACAGAAGGAGGCATTTGCCAGTTCGGCTCTACTGCACATGCGCCAAAGTCACAAAGTTTCCAAAAAAAGAAATCAGAACTTTGTGACTATTGGGCGCATGCACAGTAGCTCCGTACCGGCAAATGCCTCATAGTGCACATGCGCCACCAAACTCTGATGAATACAGGAAGAGCGCTCAGGAGAAGATGGCTGCTGTAAACTCCTCTGGAGAGGACCTAGAAGGAGGGGTAAGTAACAAGTACATTTAAATGATCATTTCAACATAAGATTGGTCATATGACAATGAAAAGGTCTTCTAAAAATCTTAACATCTATGGCCACCATAATCACATGCACAATGGTAAAATTCAGTATACGAGGATTCCATTATATTAACTTCTGGAGAAATACCAGAAGGTTCTTACCTTACCTCATGGCAGAATCACCCCTGAGTATATAATTAGTTATTTATATATCATCTGCACATTATATGTAGCGCTTTTCGGTCTCTGTTCCAAGAATTTACAGTCTAAGTTCCCTATCACAGTTACCCACAATACTGGCAGTTTCATGAGAAGACTGTTAAACTGCCTGGAGTGTCACAGGAATCCAGAGTACCTGGAAGACGTCCACACATACACGAGGAGAACATACAAACTCTTTGCAGACATGGCTATGGCTGGAATTTTAACACCCCCCTGCACTGCAAGCCAAAAGTACTACCAACCTGTGTCTAGGGTTGCTACCTGGCTGGTATTTTACAGGCCTGGCCAGTAAAAATTATGGTTGTTCCAATGTTATTAATAGGGAAAAAAAGTTAAATATATAGGAAGGTCGGTATTTTTTCCCCAGAAAAGGTGGCAACCCTACCTGTATCACCCAGTATAAACTGCATAACAAATCCAATGAAAAAATGCCACAGCAGATACAAAATTAACTGTAACACATATAATTTCCTTTGTATCGCTGGTGCAACTTAGAAATAGAGGAAATAGAGGATACACCGTTTTCTTGTTTGTTTCTTTGTAATTCCTACACCACTAACTGTAATCATGATCACTTTCCAAGCGATTATACCTCCTCTCCTCACTCAACCTCTTTATTTCTTATCTTCTCTCTTTTCTCTACATACTGTACTCTATTCTTCCATTATTTAGGCTCTTTGTTCCCATAAAGAAAAAGGGAATGACCATGAAATAGGCCAAATCGTTAGAAGCAAGAGGCCCGCTGACACCGGGGCCCACCGGGAGTTTTCCTGTTATCCCAGTGGGCCAGTCTGACACTGATGATCACTTACCCTATAGGTTTCTCCCACATACACAACTGAACACGTCACACTGTAACTGAGGCAAAGGAGGTCATCTGGATTTAGAAAGCCATAAATATGACATTGTTAATAAAATGGCTTACACTGTTGGTTGTAATTTATTTGGTCGAGATGAATATCTGCAGAAATATTTTAAAAAGGCAAATATAACAAGCATATTTCCTTCTGCTTTGTGATAACTACCTGCAATCAGTCCAAGCCCAGAAGCCAACAGATTGTTGCAGCAAGCTTACAAAGGGCAAGTGGGTTGTTAGAGTGGGCTAGGTTATGCAGCTACTTCCTGTTCCATAATCACTACTGTTGTATTTATAAAGGGTTTCTCACCTTCTAAACACTTTTTTTCAGTTTTCAGATGGTTTACCAGAAATAAAGGCCTTTTTTTCAAATGCTTTCCATTTTTCACTGTTTTCCCAAAATGTTTCAAGTTTAATATTATTGTGGACCTCTGGTGTTTAATATTATTGTGGACCTCTGACAGTTCACAGGGTCGATCTAGCCAGCCAGGGTACAGGGTAAAAACCCAATGGGCCCCAGCTTTGGTGGGACCTAGGCCCGCTTGCTACATTGGTGGGAGGTAAGGTTGCCACCCGGCCTAGCCTGTAAAACACTTGCCAAGGCTGATAATAAAAATTTTAGGCCTTCTGGCCTTTGCGATGTAGCACCACTACTTTTGCATCACCGACCAACCCTTTTGTTCCTGCACCCCCCCCCCCCCCACCTGCTGGTAAAAGCTTTAAAAAAAAAAAAAAAAGGTGGCAACTCTAGCAGAATGAAGGTGCAACACACTTTCGCATAGGCAAGCATGGCCTTTGGGCGCCGTGGAGACCCAGACTTGTACTCCCTGACTGATGTGGCGGCTTCAGTTTATAGATGTTATATTATAGAGATTTATCTTCTGGCATCATTTACTATAAACAGGATCACTGAAGTCACAGACTGATTCTCCACCACCATCCAACCCCATCATAGTGAAAAAGTTCACAGTAAAATTCTCAATTACAAAATTCCAAATGCCAGTTCATTTGTATTAGTTGAGTAGGTATGGGAACTATTATCTGGAAACCCAGTATCCAGAACGCTCCAAATTACAGAAATGCTGTCTCCCAAAGATTGTATTGCATCCAAATTTTTACAATTGATTTCCTTTTTCACTATAATAATAAAACAGTATCTTGTACTTGATCACAACAAAGATATAATTAATCCTTATTGGAAGCAAAACGATTCTATTAGGTTTATTTACCGTTTACAAGATTTTATAGTCGATTTAAGGTATAAAGATCCAAATTACAGAAAGATAAGTTATCCTGGAAAACCCCAGTTGCTGAGCTTTCTGGATAAAAAGTCCCATAACAGTTACTTTTCTAAACTGACCCTCTCAGATGTTTTTATAAATACAAAACACTGGATGGCTCATTTATAATGATGCCAGAAGATGCAAAGTGCCATGTTTCCAGAACTACATTGTGATTGTGGGTGCCCACTAAATTTCAGTAGCTCTAGAAGCCCAGTTTGAACTCTAGCAGAAGCCCGAACATTTATTCTATGCTTTAAACTGACAAGCGTCAAAGTGTACAGCAGCAGTAGGAAATGGAGCTGCAAATATAACCTATCATTGTAAATATACCACTGCCCAGTAATGCTTATTACTACTTATAACCTATGGGAGAGATGCGTAAAAATAGCAATTTTCATGGTCAGCAACAACACAGGTCTCCCACAGGGTCCAAGATGATCATGGTGGTGGAAATAATGTTAAATGCACTGCATGTGAATAAACCTAAGTCACACTAGCAATGCTTGGAAATGGGTTATTTACCTCCTCTCTCAGAGAACACAATACAATTTTAAGGAGATGTAGGCCTAAAAAAATGGTGGAATTCCTGTTTTACAGCATACATTTATGGCAACACCCTCCAGCAAAAAAAAAAAATCTTTTGTGAATTTCTTTACAGGAAGATGAAAAAAGCAGAAGAGGGGACAACAAAATTATTTTAAGCTTGTATCATTTACAGCACTAACAACTCCCATCTCATCATGGGCATGCTGGGGATGTCTGACAGCAGATGAAAACCTGTAAGCTGAGCGTTTCAGTTTAACTATACAATAAGCCCTGTACTACAAATGCACAGTACTAGCTTAAAATCGGCGGAATATAACAAGATCGACGTTTGCCAACTACAGCCTCAGTGTAGGGCTTGCTCAACATGAAATGGTATGAAAAAGACTTTATGAAATAACACACAACACTTTTGTTTCTATGATAAAAGATAAAAAGATGAATAATCAAAATCATCAATGTGCACTCACTGCAAAAATAGTTTACATGTAAATATACGTCAATAATACCAAAAAGCATATGATAATAGCAGCAGCTGTAAAGAAAGTATTTATGACAAACTAGAAAATGCCATATAAATTCTTACCAACTATTTAAAACATCCAATCAGTGGCCATTCAGCATTCTGAACTACAATTCTCAACATCCTTGAGCAACTACAACCAACAAAACATAGCATTGCTGCGGAACTACTACTAAAATAGGATAGTGTAAGTAACATACAAGATCTAGACAAAGAAATGTAGATTATAGTCCATTATAAACATTATTCAATTATTATAACAATATTCTGGGTCAGTAACAGTCAGTGGCTTCTTACCTGGAGGTGGCAAGGTCCGGTGTTTTCCATAAAGGGGAAGTCACAGAGGCTTGGAGAGCAGGGTCAGATGGGGAGGGTGACAGGAGGGTGAGAGGAAGGTGAGAGAAGGGTAAGAGGAGGGTGGGGAGGTGGGATGCAAGCTCACAACATAGGACTATGTTAAGGGACCGACTTAAATGGGGGAGGGTACAGAATGTTTTTAAAGGAAGACAGCTGTGATACGAATGGGACAAGGGATAATTAGAATGTATAAAGGGCAACTGTAAATGACAAGAAACAGAGTGTAGGCAATTGAGGATGTTTGAGATGAGAGTGCAGAGAGCAGTGATAAGAGCAATCGGATTTATGAAGTAGAGAGATGTCCCTAGGTAATTTTAGGAAAGAGAACAGAAATCAGAAGCAATGCCGACCGAGCCTCGTTGTCAGGTTGTAAATAGGCTGCGCACTGATTTATAAGGCACAGCGCACTATGTCTCCAGTTCGCTTCGGTTATTTGGAGGAAGGCCTCCGCTCACTGTCTTCTCAAACGCGGCCCTGACAGAGGAAACGGTGCCAGGTCCACCCGCGTTATTGAGCATGCGCAAACAAAAAACCAAACCTAGGGCGTGAGCAGCAATACTTTCCCGTCCGCCATATTGTGGATGGCACGTCCCCGCGGCAACGCTGATGGGCGTTTTGCGTGATCTGTCCCGGCCGGCTGGCGATGCCAGTCGAATCACTGATATGAGACCTAAAATTCAGAGCCCTGTTTTGTCTGGCAGGTGTTGCCATGAGTTGGGTCTGGTTTATTTAGCGAAGATTTTGACCATATAAGCATAGGAGTAAGCGATACGAAAATTGCTGGGCGTAGAATCAAGCTTGAACTATAGGAGGTAAAAAGATCTGTCGGGTGTCCACAATCCACATCGATTTTTATTCCTTGCCCATTGACACAAAATAGTACGTTATGAAAGAATGAACACATTTGTGGGAGTTTTAGGTCCATGTTCTGACAGTTTAAAATTGTTACAAATGTATCTTAGGTGCAGGTGCTGAGTGTTCTGAACTATCTGCCAAAAAGCCTTTTAAGGTGGCCATACACTGAGAGACGTCACCAAACGGATCACTCCCCGATATGCTCACCTTGAGGTGGGTGATATCAGGCTGATCCCATCGTGTGCTGTAGGGCCCAACGATTGGATCGCAATGAAGCTAAATGGAGGATCAGATTCAGACATTTGAAGGGATTTTTAATCCTGCCAGATCGACATCTGGCCGCTTTTTCTGGATATCGATCAGGGCAGCCTGTTGGAGGGCTCCGTACAGGGGCCAATAAGCTGCCAAGTATGGCCACCTTTTTTTAAATTAAGTTTCAGAAACTTGAGATCAAAGAGAAAATTTGTGACTTTTTAATAAAAAATGGGACTGACCTGCAGAAAACGGGACAGTTGAAGTATGTTTTTTTAGTTATTTAGTTTTTTATTCTGCAGCTCTCATGTATACAATTTCAGAAATCTGGTTGCTTAGGTTTAAATTACCCTAGTAACCATGCACTGGTTTGCATAAGAGACTGGAATATGAACAGGAGAGGGCCTGAATAGAAAGAGGAGTCATAAAAAAGTAGCAATAACAGTAAATGTGTAGCCTTTCTGAGCATTTGTTCTTTAGATCGGGTCAGTAACCCCCATTTAAAGACTGAAAAGAGTCAGAGGAAGAAGGCAAAGTGACTCTTAAATTGCTAGAAAAGTTATAGAAGATTATGCTGCATTCCAGCCTAACTCTGAACCCAATGTTCTTAAATAAAATGCATTAATCCCTTTGCTTATATAAAGAAGACATATATTTGTGTTGAATTTATTGGCTATAATCCAACATAAATACAAATTTCTTTCATATGTCCTGAAGTGAACCTAGAACCCCAGCATAGTACCGAATAATGTTACATACATCACCATGTGGCTCATTGGTTCTAGTTAGTTAGAATATATATTGATAATGGGTTGAGTGGGCCTCTTGTATTTGTCTATATATATATATATATATATATATATATATATACGTAGTGCAAGTATGGATCGCACACCCTGATGCCAAAACACTACCTGGGTGCTCATGCCTATATAGTCTATAGTCAGTTAGAGGTGATGGCACTCACAGGATTTTAAGAACAAAACAAATGTGGTTTACATCATCATCTGCCCATGTGGCCTATACTACGTGGGCAAGACAACTACGACCTTGAGAAAACGGATCAGCAACCACCGCTCGGCTATCAGCAAAGCCCTCAAGGAAGGCAAATCCAACCAACCGGTCACTAGACATTTTTTAGCCCATGGCCATGGACTTCCTACTTTTAAATGCATGGCTATTGACCATCAGCCACCCCTTAATGGGGGGGAGATAGAGACAATGCATTATTGCGAAGGGAGTCGAGATGGATTTTCAAATTGGACATTTTGAACCCAGAGGACTTAATGAATCATTACCATTGGGTTGTTTTTGCTAGACTGTTCTAGGCATGTCCTTTGTACATTTATTAGTGACCTGGACATGACCTCCTTTACAAACTCCAGGATGGTCATTTATTTGCAATGTCAAACAATTTTCTAGTCTTTAAAATGTATTTCCATATGCTTCAAGCTATACTAATGTCCTATAGTCCCTGGATTTGACCATATAAACATAAACATGTTTTTTTGAATACTCGGTTAACCCACATTGTTTTTAGCATCACCTGGTTTAGGACACACATAAGAGGATCTGGGTTCGATGGTCGAGGAACTCTATGCTCTAGCCACGCGGGTGGCAGACTGGTTATACCACGGTATGTGGACAGAGATAATTGACAAAGACTCATTGTAAATGACCCTAATTGGGAATGGTGCTGGTGCCCACATGTAAGTTTCTCCTTCTTTAGGTATGCCTCTATTGGAGGCACCATTGGAGTACATCTGCCAAGATGTTTTGCATAACGTATGGCACTGCACCTTGATGGGTCTATAACCAAGATTTGGATACCTGTAGCACAAATACATTTTGTTGCTTATTTGTATGTGTTTTGCCTTAATCTGATGCC
>CM044436.1:50077053-50113354 GCA_024363595.1 Xenopus borealis | reverse complement strand
TTTTCATCATAAGAAAACAAGCATAACCTTTAATACAGGCCAACTTGTTCTACTGGTTTTATTACAATGATTACAATAGTTAACAGAAGATATTTTGGATAGGTAGGATATTAGAGAAAACATAGATCTGACTTTACTTCTATGGCCAGCTTTCTATAATAAGGGCTTTCTTTCAGCAAAGTTCCTTTCCATAGCATACAAAGTTTGGCTTCCATTATAATCTATGGATAGCTGTTTTATGACAGTGGACATCTTTTACTATGCTAGTAAAAATGTGATAGAAGATATTTCAGTGGATCAGTCTGCTGAGGTCAAGTGGCATATTTCAAGCATCCTTGGTATTCAGATACGCCTTATATAATTTGGGTGAGGTATCTGGGTGGGTGATATCATTGCAGAGGCTGTTAAAGGGGCCACTTAAGTCTGTTTCAAGAACACAATATCAACCCACTCTTGTTTCATCTTTACCTGCATAACTTTGGGTCACAGTGAAATATATCCCTGAGGGCATAGAGCTAAAAGACTATTAATGTAGTATAATGTCATAATGAAAGTAGTAGATTGGTGGAGGTGAATTCATGAAATCCCTATGCGAATAATCTGGTGTAATACATGGCAAAAAATTATGAACTTGTAGAAGAAAGCCCAGGCACATGTGTTGTGTTTGGTAGCCGAGGATGAGGAGGGTATAACAATGCTTTATTAGCAGGTTCATGCAGCCATTACATAACAGCATTAAGTCTTACTTTCACTTTCAAGCTGTACAGAAAGTCCTGTGTATGCACAGTGCCACCTGCAGGCCATTTGTATAAACACCACAACATGCATAACGACAATGTAATTCAGATGAATTACATTCTGGCTATTTTATAGCTGTTCTACTGCACCTTTTGTAAAAAAGACACTGGCCTAAATACCTCACTGTCAAATACACTGATGCATTAATACATCTTTCAGCTTCTATAAAAAAGTTATTTCTGGTATTGTGCCAAATAGTACATTACTCTTCTAGTTCAGTTATCAGTGTGGTTGATGGCAGCAATTTCTCTTACTGGCTACTCCACATGTGTTGTATTACTATATAAATAACAGTATTTTTCTTAGAAGCAGGCCACACTCAGAAGCAGCCATACATAATAGAACTGACTTTGCAGCTGCTGGCTAAATGTGGAAAATCTCATCCCATGAAATGCAGAGTATTTAAAAAGCTGGCCCATTGCCAGTTCCCTTGGCCTGTCTGCCCTGTCTGGACATTTTGCTCTTGCAATACATGTACAGTCTTGAAACCTCATGTTGCAGAAACAAGAAGACCTTTTGACTCTTCTCTCATTATTCACTACATTCGACTGATTCCCAGGAATTTTTTTTTCTTTTTTAAATAAGTTGAAAACATTTGTCTCCTCTGGATCTCATCTTCCATCTCTGTGTATTAAGGAAAAGGATTAATGAAAACTATACCCCCTAACAAACATGAAACCCTGCTTCATGTAAATAAAACATTTTCATAATAATGTATTTTCTTTTTTAGTGTCCCTGAGTAAACCTAAATAGAAAAATGCCATTTTAAGAAATAAGGGACGCTCCTTGGGATCCTATGATTCATGGTATACACCATACATGTTGGGTCACAGGAGCCAATTAATGGACAAAGTTCTGTCTTTTGCTTCCATGCTACTTCATGTTACAGTAAGAGTTGCAGTATTTCTGATCAGGTGATCTCTGAGGTAGCACAGAGAATATCATAAAAATATATGTTCCGGTTTGGTAAGATTCTTTAATATGCAACTTAATGTAAGATAAACTATTTGTTGTTTAAAGGTATTCTGTCATGATTTATGTGGTGTCATTAAACTGCTTACTTTACAAATAATTCACTCTACTATTTAAAATGGAATTCCTGAACTAACAAGTGGATTTTTTTTGTTGTTGTAATATTGGTGTGTCGGCAGCCATATCAGGTCATTGTGCCTGATCCTGTGCTTTCAGAACAAGCTAGCACTTCACGGTAGATCTGCTTTCAGATAAGCTATTGTTTCTCATACTCATTGTAACTGGAGAACTTGGATGGGACTTGGAATTTTACTATTAAGTGCTATTCTCATATCTACCAGGGGGCTGCTATTTGGCTACCTTCTCACTGTTTTGTTATTAGGCTGCTGAGGGGGAAAAGGAGGGGTGATATCACTCCAACTTACAGTGCAGCAGTAAAGCGTGACTAAAGATTAGCAGAGTACAAATCACATGACTGAGGACACCTGAGAAACAACATGTCTAGCCACATGTCAGATTCCAAAATTAAATATAAAAAAATCAGTGTTTTTTAAAAACTGGTTTCTGCTAGAGCAGCACTATTAATGATGTGATTTGAAAAAAACACTTTTTCTGTGACAGAGCCCTTTAATTATTCATTTTGGAAGTATAATTTTCCTTTAAATGAAATTTACACCCCAAAATTATTACATCACCAAAAGACAGTATATATCATATTAAGTGGCATATTAAAGAATATTACCAAACTGGAATATAGATACCATTAAATATTGTCCTTTTACATCTCTTACCTTGAGCCCCCATTTTATGATATTCTCTGCCACAGAAATTACCTAACCAGAAATGACACAGAATCCACTCTTCTGGCTCCGTCCTTAAGTCCTAATAACTAATTTTTTGTGAATGCCTTTTGTAGTATGCATTTTTTTTCTGTAATGAGACAGACTGTTGAGTGTGACGCTACCTATATGGTAGGGACAGTAACCCCCTTTTTTCAGTACCTCATCACTCTAATATCTATGGGTAGGGCAATGTCTGTTTAGTTGACAAGGGTGGATTTTAATAACGGCTTGGAAAGGTTAAAGATGGCCATACTCAGGCTGATAAAAGCTGCCGATTGGCTTATTGGCTTGTGTGTGTGGGGCCCTCTGATGGGCTTCCCCAATCGATATCTGGCTGAAAGTCGGGCACATGTCGATTGGGCAGGATTAAAAATCCCGTCGGACAGTGGCCGCATCTGTTAGTTGATGCGGTCCCACGATCGGATCATCCCGATACTACCCACCTCAATGTGATGCGATGTTGCTAAACGATCTGATCTCTACATGTATGGTCACCTTAAGCATGTTATTATACACAAAATTGCTCCTTAGATCCCATGGAGGAATATGTGTGAAATACTGGATGTCTTCCGTGAACCTCCCCAAACACAAAAAAAACCCTCTGCTTCTGTTGGTTGAAGGGTTATTGAGCTTAAGTAACGTTGCACCATGCCAGTACATAATATACAAAACTGTCACTGTATTTATTCTGTCATGTGTTCTGGGATATTATACACAAAGTTGTCAATGTATTTATCCTGACAGGTGTTCTGGGTTAGTGTCCACAGAATTAGCACTGTATCTATCTTTGTGTGTTCTGTGTTATTATACAGAACGCTGGCATTGGTCATATCCTGCTGTGTGTCCTCAGGTATAATACATGAAATTGGCACTGCATAAATCATGCCATTTGTTCTGGGATATTATAAATGGAATTAATACTGTATTAATTCTGCTTTGTGTTCTGAGATTGTATACATGGAATTTGAACTGTATTAATCCTGCTTTGTTTTCTGGGGTTTTATAAACAGCATTGGCAGTGTACATATCCTGCTGTGTGTCCTGGTGGTATTATACATGAAATTGGCACTGTATAAGTCCTGGTATGTGTTTTCGCATATTACATATATAATTAGCTCTGAGGTATTATTCATGGAATTAGTACTGTATTAATTCTTCTATGTGTTCTGAGATATTACACATGGAGTTGGCGTGGCATTAATCCTGCTGTGTATGTTCCGGGGTATTATACACAAAATTAGCACTGTATTAATCTTGCTGTGAGCTCTGAGGTATTTTACATGGAATAAGCACTGTATCCATTCTTCTGTATGTTCTGAGATTTTATACATTGGCACTGTATTTAATCCTGCTGTGTGTGTTCTGGGATATTACACATGGAACTGGCATGGCATTAATGCTGCTGTGTGTGTGTGTGTGTTCTGGGGTATTATCCATGGAAGTGGTACTGTACTAATACTGCAATGTGTTGTGTGATATTATACATGGAATTGGCAGGGCATTTATCCCAGCATCTGGAGTATTATATTATTAAGTGACCATTGCAATTATCTATGTATGGATTGGTAAAATTTGCCTCCCCAAACATTAAAATCACCCTACATATTTGACCGGAGCAAATCAGAATTGGCACCTACAGACCCTGTAAGTGATTGATTGCAGACTTCTTTTTTTATCAATTCTTTGTTTATTGAATTCTGAAAACATGGAGGGGGTACAGAAAAGAGAGGGGAGGGAGGGTGTAGGGTAAACAAAATAATACATATTTTAACAAATTTGTTGATTGCAGACTTCTTAAATCCTTTAAAATGGGCTGATACATTTAAGTACTTAGAAGCAATCATTTTTCTCCAACAAGGGAAATACATAAAACAGACTTTTAATCCTCTTTGTAGACAAAATTGTACCTGCTTGTAGTTTACATTTCTATTCAAAATGATCTGTCTACTGAAATTTGTATATTTTTAAAAAAAGAATCTGAATGCTAACATCTACCTTGCTTTAAGTTTAGAAAGTACAAAGCACTGTAACATCTTTTAGGAAGGATCCCAGCCGAGAATGTAATACAAACCTCTATCTCAGGGGCGATCCACTTTTCTCCAGGTGAGACCAAAACGTTGGATTAAGATGCCACTTTGTTTAAAATAAATCACAACTTTTTCACCATCAACAGAGAGTGCGGGTCCTACTTTGAAGCATATATATATATTTGTAATGATATGCAAAAATAAGATAGTGCAGGCTTTTGTATATGAGCTGTAAGAGACATCTAGTGGCAATTATGGGTATTTAAAAAAAAGATTGAGTACTGTGGTAGTGCGGAGCTGCAGAGAATAGTTCTGCAGTTAGTTCAGCATGCCATACAGGGCCGCCATAGGGAGGGGGACAAGTTTCCTGGGCCTGAAGGGCCCGGCAGTGCCACAATTTTTTGAAGAGCCAGGCCCCCCTTACGAGCACCGAAGCCGTGCCGCCTGCTTACAATGTCCTGAGCAGATGAATGTGGAAGTGCCGAACAGATGCGAAGTCATGAAGCGGCGGAAAGACCTGACGTCACAAAGGAGCTGACACTGAAATCCTGAAGCGCCGAAAGGAAACAAAGTCAAATAATACTGACACCAATTTGGGTTTTTTTTTAATCCCCTGGCCACCAATGTTTTATTTTAATACTCTATAGGCCCCCTGCCACCAATTGTTAATTTTTTTAACTTGTAAGGTGGGCCCTGACCATAAATAGCTTTTTATAACTTTTGTGTGTGTGGCAGTTTACTTTTTTAGCACTGATGTCTGTGTGGTATTTTAACTGTGATGTGGAGTGGGTGGGATCAGGGGTGGGTACCAAGGTGGGGCTTGGGTACCGGGTTGGGCGGGGGGGCCCCGTGATTTCTAATGGCGGCCCTGATGCCATGTATGGCTGTATTTATTTTTAGTATACCTTTTTAAAGGGGGGCTGTTCATGAACATTATTGGATTGTGATCCATATAATGTAGAGGTGCTTCACCAGGGAAGGAAAGACTGGAAGGAAAAAGCAGCAGGCCCGGACCGGCAATCTGTGGATTCTGGCAAATGCCAGAGGGGCTGCTATAAGGTGCCATAGAAAGTCAGTATTTAGTGGGCTGTTGGGGGCTGTTTGGGCCTCTATGTGGGCTGATTGGGCCTCTTTGAATCTGAAATGCCAGGGCCTATTTTGATTCTCAGTCCAGACCTGAAAAGCAGCCATGGCAAAAGTATTGAAGCAGCCCATGTATTCACGCCCATGCAAAGCATAATATTTATTTACGAACCCAAGGTTAACTAGAACTAGTGTTTATTAATAGATATTTTTTTAAGAGTACCATATAATCCCCAGCAATACACACTATGTGCTGGAACTGGCCCTTGCAACACATATCTCCCCCTAGTTTCTATCACAACTATTCAATCAGATGGATTAGTGGCCCAATACTTACAGTATATCCTACATTTTCAGCTAGACCATGCACCCTGGCAGGTAAGAGGGCTTTAATTACCATATGTGTCACATGGCCAAAGTGTGGCATACTTTAAGAGACTAGGCTTTCTCATGCAATTAATGCTACATATCACAATGTAGAATGAGATACACTGGCACTTCAAGGCTGGTGAATGGCAGGGATCCCCCTTGCCGTTTTATTAGTGCGAATTAGATTTTATACATATGACAGTGTTCCATATACAAGCTGAAGTGATTGTTCTGAGCATGGATCCTCCAGTTGCCAACATACCTATCATAAGCAGAAGGGATTGGGTAGCAAGCACTCTTTTATTACTTTATATTACTGAAGTTGGTCAGAATTCCTGGTTCCTTCCATTTGCAAGTACTGACATGTGCACTAACAAATGCAGGCATAGGCTTAGCTGTGGCTGGCTGTTACGGACAGCTCATTTACATTCTAAAGTGATTGGTTAATTTACATATTAAAGACTTACCTAATTTGCATTTTTTAGGTGAGCAGTCCATTTACATTTCAAAGCAAGCAGGCTAGGGTTGCCACCTGGCTGGTATTTTACCAGCCTGGCCGGTATTTTTGGTGGTTAATCCCAATGTTATTAATAGGAAAAAAAAGATAAATATATAGGAAGGCCGGTATTATTTTCAAGAAAAATTGGCAACCCTTCAAGCAGCCCATCGGGCATTTGCCTGAACCCACAGATTGCCAGTCCTGGCCTGCGCTTCACAGACCTCCAGTTGCTTTTGAGCTATATTTCCGAGACTCCTTCACTATATTTCAGGATGCCGGCATCTGTAGTTTAACAGCCAGCTGGCTGCATTGCAAGTTGGCCATCCCTGATATGAACTGAAAGTCCTGCAGTTGTTGGTCCCTAATTCTCCAGTGATAATTTATGAGCAGTAAGACAGTGTGGAAAGTGCAAAAAAACAGCACAACCCACCTTTTGTTTGCATGTGGCACAATATCTTGCTGCTTTGAATAACTGACACAGATTAAACAGAAAAGTCCTGCAGACTCCTCAATGAATTTAGTGCTGCCTGTGTTTGGCAGTGTTGCATTCAGAATGGTGTAGGCAAGTCGTTTTTAAACTGGGGAATATTCGCTGAAGCAAATGCACCTGGAGAAAAGATGTGAATTTATACCAATGCATAGAGAATTTTTAATGTTTCAGCTTTGGACGGTAGATTATTCTGTAGGTAAGATTTTTTTTCACTTTATCTCTCCTGTCCATATATATATATATATATATGGACAGAGAGAGAGAGGGTTGACCACCAATGTTAACCTGTTAACCACCAGCCCTAGTTGGCTTTAATACAATAATTTCCCCCCTAAGTCTATATGATACCTATTGAAACTGCTGACCACGTTCATTTGCACTAGGAAAAAAAAATACAGCTCTCATAAGGTAGCTAGTCCATTTTACTGGGCATAGGTCCAGACCAACTTTCCACACTTTCAAAAGAGACATGTGTAACAGTTAAATGCTGCCCTCAGGTCAGCGTTAGGCTAGGACTAAGTTCAAAGATTCTTTAAAAAATAACTACTAACTAATCTACGTTTGTAATATTTCTTTCTGGTGCTTTCTAGAATATTCTGAAAAAGCATTGAAATGAAAAAAGAAGCAAATGGATCCCTTGCATCTATAATTAATGGTACAATTCCAGGTAAGCAGTTCAGAAAAAATAAAAGGAATGATTTCCTGTTAGTAACTTATTATTTCAAAGTCCAAGCAATGAGTTAACAATGCATTATGTCATAGGTTGGTTAATGCGGGGGAAAAATTACTAGGCAGTATAATAAAAAAGCTGAATTATTTACCTCAGTTCAGAAATCCACTTTAACTATAACATAAATCAAATATTTTATGCTATCATTTTGAATGTAAAATTATCAAAGACCCACAACCTGTATTAAAGGATTCAAGCTGCAACCATGTGCCTTTATATGATCATAAATCACCTTCTTTTCATCCATTACTCATATATTGTAAGAAGGGTAAAAGAGTCATATGGTTAGGATGATGATAGTATGCTCTACACCAGGGGTAGATCGGGATCTACCAGTAGACCTCTAGCTGGTGATCATAAGATCTCAAGAAACTGCTTGACTAAATTACCCTTCTGTTTTCATTCAGATATTTATTGCATTAAAGTTACATAAAAATAGTTGTTTGTTAATAAAAAGCAATATCAATTCTCTCATAAATCAATATAATATTTAAGTAATATTTTCCAGGGGGCAGGGCACAGTGCTAACAATGCTTTTATGGATGTAGATGGATGTCAACATCACTAAAAGTAGGCCCTTTATTAGTAAATTATGGGCACCTTCTATCAGCTCCACATGGGAAAAATACTGATGTTAAAATTAAGATAATTGACTGGAAGAGGGAGTACCTCTGTCTCTGTAATATGACCAGGTGAACTGCACGGTCAGTTGACATGACTGAAATTCTGGCCTAGGGTGGTTTATGGTTTATATAAATTAATGTATGGGGGGGAGTTGCTCTAGTAGAAAACCCGCAATGGATGTACACTGTATTTTCCCATAGCATTTCACAGCAGCTGCTTACTTTAACGCAAGCTTTTTACACAGAGATCCTGGGTTGTTGAAAATCAATACACAACTTGATAAATACATTTTTTACGTGGCAATGCCTGGTGATGTGTGATGAACTTCATTTTTTTAACTCATTCAGATAAGAAGGTCCTCATATTTATATCTAGAGGCCTTGCTTTCTGTGTACTTTTTTTTTACCTTTAGTGTAGAATCTCACTACCTGCAACACTAGAGGGCATTGCTGCACACCAAAAGCCAATCACCCAGTCCAACAGTGTGCAGATGGTGATACCACTGTACAAATGGTTTGTTTATTTGAAAATACAAAAGGAATTTAGCCAAAAGCACTTTAATATAATTTGAGGAAGTGTCTCTGATGCCTATTATAATAAACATGTTGATGTTTAGTTCTCCTTTGCCCTACAGTTCAGTGCAGTTTCATACCTTGGGGACTCCTGAGCAACACAAAAAGAACTCAAATAAATTCACTGATCTTGACAAGCCACTGGACAGCCATCATATTCACCTTTCTAGTCCCCTTGGAATGCAATGGGTTTAGTGAGATTCTTCCCCCAGGCCCTTCTATGTAACAGCAAACAAATGGAAAGGATTGGAAAACGATCTGTATTTATGGTACTGAGAAGATACAAAGCCTAGTTAAAAGGTTAACCTCTGCCCTCTATTTATTTTGTATTATACTTGGCTTTTTAGAATATGTTTTAGTAGGAGCAACTTACAGGCATCATTAATTGTGTTCATTAACACTGACAAGCACGTTTTCATATTTCTGGAGGCATTCAATTAGTTTTTTGTGTTTTTCTTTAAAGAACTCATCATTATACCATTTGCAAAAGTTCTGGCTTTTAGTAGATAGCTTCACTCATATTTGGGAGAAATGCCCTGGTGCACATACCAATAAATACACAGTAATAAATGAATAGGAATATATGTAAAGCAATATACAAGTCTTAATAAAGTAGTGGGAAGAAATGAATATGTGAACCAATATATTGTTATCTTCTGAGACTTTTGGGAAAACTGAAGCATTGGTTTACAAATAAAGTAATACTTTTTATATTACATATTGTTATTTAGTGTATACATATATTTGTTTGTTTACTCCAATACATAAATGCTGTGAGTCACTGACAAATTATATCTGCTCTTTCTGGTTTCTAAAAACTATATACATATGTTAAACAATTGTTTTATATTTTATATTCACTTTCTATTTAAGGTACACACTTATATAATTCCTGCGAATAAGATTTGTAGTTCAGGTACAGGTTATCAATGGTAGTATATACAAAAACACCCACATTCATGTAAAGCTCCTTTTTTACCTGCTGTTAATTTTGTAGAAAGGTCATATAATCACCTTCCATCTGTCACATTAGCTTTGGGGCACAGAGACATTATAAGCAGATGCATCGGTATTCCAACTCAATATCACCCAATAGGGCACACAGGCTAGATCCCTTAGCAAAGATACCCAAGTCATGTGTAATATTTTTTTCGGGACGTATTTGCTAACAGATATGACTTTTGGTTTTGTAGGATAACTATATTATTTCATAATCTTTAGGCATATTTTATATACACTTGCACTAGACCTACCCCACTTATCTCCATATATGCCTTCTGGATAGATTTATTAATCTACGATTTGAAAGCAAGGATATCACTGGTTGCATGGGCATACTGGACTTTATGAAAGAGCAAAGTTTATTGTGTCATGTTTTCAATATCACACAGGGACAGGGATATGCAGAAAAATACACAGCCAAATACTAGGTATATATCATAGGTCTCCTTTCTTCAGTGATCTAGTATAACTCTAATAAAAATTGCCCATCCAGCTTCCAGCCTAATCATACCTATTATCTTCAAAAAGTATAGAAAACCAGGGTTGTGCAAATGTAGCTCTCAACCATATAGCGTGTTTGCTTTAAATACTCAGATTTCATGGCTCACAATAGGCTTCTTTTAGAGAGACAATGTCAGTCATCGCAAGCAGTTGCATTGACTAAATCATTTATTAAAGGTCAGGTGTACTTGCTGGAAGGCAGTATAGAAGATCTTAGTTTTGTTTGTTTGCTCACACCACATTATAAGGTCACATACTATTATTACAATTTTCAATCACTTAAAAGCAAACATATGAAGGGAATGTTACCAACAACAATGCCTGTATCCCTTAGCAATTCCAGTACCAATTTGATATTATCAAATCAGAAAAAGACAGTGATGCAGTAACTGTGAGCATTATAATTATTATCTTTACTGGGATTCTGCATCATTCACATTAGTCCCTTAATCGGTTTTAATTCTAAACCGATTTTAATTCTAAAGTCGACTGGTGGGAGATATCGGACTTAATTGGATCGTTGCTCCTAGGACAAAACAGTTGGATTGCAACTGCAATAATACAAGCTGTTGGCATATTACTAATTAACATTAGTGACATTAATTACTATTGATGTTATTAATAATGAATAAAGAGAACAGATAAGCTCATATTTATTCCATAAAACATGACAACCCTATTCACCTCAATTACGTATTTAGATGTAGGTGAGTATATATGAGTATAGTATATAGTGATTTTCTATCTTTGTTTTGTTCATAGGGATTTGAAAACCTCTTGATTGAGATTTAGAGACCATCACTGTATCTGATATCTGAAAACTAGATTCAAATGTAATATGCTAATGGTTAATTTTTGTGTCTACTTATCATGGTACATTTTGTTTATATGTCTATATGCCTTATATAGCAATATCTTTATCTGATGTCAAGACATACATAGATGTGGCCAATTTATATACATCTATCAAACATAAATCAGTAATAGGACGAAACTGTGATGGGGGCTTTTGACATTAAATATAATTTGTATTTTTGGGTCAAAGAAAGCATAAGACTGCACAGTAGTGTTTGAGTGGTTTATCAGCAGCTGCACATATTCATCAGAGAATACACCATGCCTTGAGAAAAAGAATACAGAATTAATATTTTGTTCTTTAGGTCCTTCTAAAATCAATCAGTGAAAAGACCAACATTAATAAACTGATGAGCTGTATTCCTATGGACATTAGGGAGACATTTTCCATTTTCTTGGGGGCTAAAATGATTAAACAGCAATATCTACTGTAAAAGTAAGGGATCTATTATCCAGAAATCTTAGAATTACAGAAAGGCCGTCTGCCATAGAAACCATTTTAACCAAATAATCCACATGATTTCCTTTTTCTGTGTAATAATAAAATAGTACCTTGTACTACACTAAGATATAATGAACCCTTACTGGAAGCAAAATCAGCCTGTTGGGTTTATTTAATGTTTACATGATTTTCTAGTAGACATAAGGTATGAAAATCCAAATTACGAAAGATCCATTATCTGGAAACCCCCAGGTCCTGAGCATTCTGGATAACAGGTCCCATGCCTTTACCTTCATTCACAAAATGTAACTTTTTCATTAAAAGAGAGTAATGCATACAGCAGTAAATAAAATTATATTCTGGGTTATCATGTCCAGGACTGAATCAGGGAAGTCGATAATAACAGAAGCTTCTGAGGGGCCAAGAAGTGTGTATGTAGTAATACAACAGGTGAAGCATACCCCGCCAGATGTGCAGACCAAAATATTTTAATAAAGGGCCCTGGGGAGGTCAACCTACACCCCTGTCTGCTGTGATCATGACTGATGCTCTAATTCAATATCTACAGAAAATATACTTAGGGACAATTTAACAACTGAAGGTCAGGATACAAAAGGACAAAAACAGGCATAAGCCACAATGTTGTTTTGTAGCCATCAACTCAAACAGTAGTCAGGGTCTGATTTACAGACAAATACAGTACTGTGTTTGTTTGGCAGAGTACGACTGGGGGAGGCTCGCAATACCTCGGGCTACTATCCCCTCCTAAGTAACTTAGGGAGACCTGGAGAGTTCATGGTGCAAAGGAGCACATACTCTGAGTGCAGAGCGCAGCAATGTCCTGGGCTCAGATGTACCCATATGTGCTCTTGCACTTGTGTTTCAATCATTAGTAAATGACCCCTACCATTTTTACCAAAGTCTAGGACAGCTATAAATATATTTTTGTGGAACCCACTAACTTCCAGCTGCTCCACTGAACAGAGGTGTTCAAGTCGTGCCTGCTGAAATATATCCCCCTCTCTCTGAAATTCAGAATTTACAACACGCTTTAGCTTTAGTGATGGGCGAAACGGCCGCGTTTCGCTTCGACGAAAAATTCGCGAATTTCCAGAGAAATTGGCGAATTTTTCGCCAATTCGCGAAATGAGTCGCGCGCCGTTTTTGACGTTGCGTCATTTTCGGCGCGCGTCGCGTCATTTTCGGCGCATCATGTCAAAAACGACGCGCGACTCGTTTTTGCGCGGCGAATTTTTTTTTGGCGAATTTTTTGGGCAGTTTCGTGAATTTATTCGCCAGCGGCGAATCGCGGGAATTCGCCGCGAATTCGCCCCTGGCGAATAAATTCGCCCATCACTATTTAGCTTATTTTATATTATTATTTTGAACGACTGTGTGTTACTTTACGTTTATAAATATAAAATAGTTATTACTGCTACTATTAATAACTTATAATGAACTCATATAAATATTTTGCAAGGACAATGCTGTGCGTGCAAATATCAGCCTGTAATATAAATTGCTTTTACCTGAGGGCACAAAAGTGATTTACTGTTCAATTACATGCACAGCTTGAGGAAGAGGAAAGGTGAAGAAATGCAACATGCACAACTTTCTCTAGCTGGGCCTGAAGCATTTTCTCTAGCGAGGGTTGCGTGCACTGAACGTTTATCTCTCTATCAGCAAAGTAGGGCTTACTTCTTTTATCCTGAGGATAAACTACACATGCACTATTTATTCTCAGACTCATAGCACTTGGGAAATAAGCATCTTTTGCACTAGCTGTGAGTAAAAAAACTTTGGGTAAAGTGATATAGTAACAGTAAAAGTAAACAGTTTTAACAAACCCCTCAATATTAGTAAAAAAGATGAATGGTTAAGACATGGAAACACCTCACTATTGTTTTTTCTATAGCTATAACAGGAAAAGCCTATTCTTATCCAATTATGAATAGTTTATCAAGGCAATTAAGTATGAAAGTGTAAAGATTTACTAGATCTCCAGACCATTATTATAGTTTACAGTATGTCCCCTATATAAGTTAATCAGATAGTATGGAACAATGAACCTGATTAGCTCCTTATGAGTATACTCATGGAGTAGTCAGAGAATATAGCTTACGCTCATAGTAATGTCTCTTGAGGAATTTCCCATGGGGAAGAAGAGAAAATGTGTTTCCTAAGGGCCGTGTCACAATTAGCTAAAAAATGCAGACTTTTACATTTCTGCGCACGCACTTGTGTCCCTTAGTGCTATTACACTTGCACCCACTGGGGTCATGAATGACCCTTTGAATATTTTGCCTGCAGTAGACTAGAAATGTGTGTACACTTGCACCCGAGCACAGCTTAGAGGGAACATTACTGTAAAAATAGCCAGGGTCACTTAATTAAATGGGCTAAAGAGCCCTTTATCAGTCCTTTTACCTACAATTGAAGATATTTTATCAAAAATGGCAGAAGCATCATAATCAGTTGAAAAAGCTCTATCATAAAATCAATCACACTGTGAGAGTGTACTGTATCTGTTTATGTTCTGAAGACGATGTGATGATAAGGCCCTCCTTATGACTATTCTTATTACACTGGTAGGAGTGGTGGCTGCTTCATCTTTCTTTTTTGCTTCCAATAAGAAAATGTGTCAATAATTCAGCACTGCTCTGCACAGGAAAAAAATAGAACACAACTTTCAGGGGCCGATTTACGAAATTCACATGAAATGATTGAAGTTCGATCGAATACCGATCGTACGAATTTTTCGTGAAATTGGATATGCAGATTTGGCCTCTTCGACCATTGAATATTGAATAGATCGAATGATCAGATGTTCGATCATTCGATGATCGAAGGATTTAAAATTTTAAAGTTATTCGACTGCCTACTTCGCCAGATTGAACCTACCAAATTGTAATAGAAGCCTATGGGAAGCTGCCCATAGGCTTCTGAGGCTAAGTCCTGCTCGAATACCATTTGTACGATTGGAGCGTTCAATTGTTCGAATCGTACAAATTTTTCGGACGCTCAAATGAAATCCAATCGTACGAATTCATCGAGAAATTGGATATCGAGCAAAATGATAGCATAAAACAATTCGATGAGCATTCGATGGTCGAATACTTATCGAATTGCGAATATGGTCGAATTTATTTTGGTGAATAATAGTAAATTTGCCCCTCAAAGTTAATCAGGACTTAGCTTCAGAAGCCTATGGGGGTCCAATCTGGTGAAGTAGGCAATCGAATAAACTTTAAAATTTAAATCCTTTCGCTGATCGAATGATCGAATATTCGTTCATTTGAATCTATTCGAATGTATTCGACCATTCGCTATTCGATGATCGAATGTGCCAAAATTTGCATATTCAACCAAACGAATAAATCCTACATTTGAAATTCGATCGAACTTCGATCTATTCATGTGAATTTAGTACATCGGCCCCTTAGTACTGCCAAACAGAGTCTCCTATAGGCTGTCAGTCCACATAGGTGCTACTAATGGCCAGTCAGAGCATTTACAGCATTTGGCAACCCAGGAGCTTTTTTAATGCTTGTGTTGGTCCCCAGCTCTATTTGAAAGTGGCTCACGGGTCTAAACACCTTTCAAATATACATTTATTACAAAATGGCAGTGCTTTTAATGTTATTTGAAAGCAGCTTAACTTAACTCCTGGTTGTTACTTTTTTCAAAGTCTTGAGTTCCCCAGCCAGTCAGGTCTATTATTCAGCTCCCTTTTCTTACATTGTTTCAGCAGGCTGAGTCATCAGGGCAGGTAAAAGAAAGGGACAAACACTTCAATAGCAATACATATAACTTAAAAACACAGAACATCTACATTTTTAGGTTGACATTCAAAATCTCCATCACATGCATGGACATTTGAAGGGATGCTCCAGAGATAATAGTTCCATCAGTCTAGGGAACCACAAATTGTTATGACAATACCTGAGCTATGCAGATAAATTGGGACAAATTTACTAAAGAGTGCAATTTCGCCATCAACATAGCAACACTTTTCCAGGCGAAAATTCACTCAGACAATGCTAATTCACTAAAGAAGTTACATCCAGGACGCCAAACGGGGGCGAATTTTCTCTAGAGTTACTTCGGCAGTGCAAGCAAATCAAAGCAAAGCTGTGCTAGTGTTCAATTCTGCCTAACCCAACTGCATTAGAGGTTTGTGCTCAGGCTAATTTCCATACGGCGGGCAATTTAAAGTAGAATGGATCTATTTATGTTACATGGTGCATATAATACATTACATTTACACTGATAACTAGGCATGACAAGGGAACCTTAATAAAGTCAATAGAATTATTTTAATGCCCTACACATGAGCCCACAGTTAAATAATGTGCCATATGGTAGAAAATGTATGTGGGAAACCAGGTGCCCGAATTTTTTTTTGTGCCTTTTGCAGCCTATCACCCTGCAAAAATTGAAAAGACGCCAGCATTTTTTTGTACTTTTTTTTGAAGATATTACAGTCAAAAATTATGATTTAAGTAACTGAAGATTGATATATTGTATTGGATATGCTATGCACTCCAATCAATGCACTTCACCAGGTCAGAGGTAACGTTCAGTAAAATCCGCATCTTAGTGAATTTGCGGAGTTACATCCATTCATCAGTGCGAAAATTCGCCTGGTGTTAGAGTGCAAAGCAACACTAGCATACATCTCCTTCACTAGCAATGGGGCGCCTGAGCTCGTTAGTAAATCCGCAAATTAACGAAATTGAGTCACGCTGGTGAATTTTTACTAGTGTTAATCACTTCTCCCTTTAGTGAATCTACCCCAGAGAAGGAAACCTGTTCTGAAAAAAACGTTTCCTTCTCCTTTAAGTCCTTTCCCCCCCTGTTTTTGTAATCAGTTTTGATATTAGACGAAAGATATAAGCCATATCATGACTTAAGCTATTACAAAAGTCATATATAGTGCTTACTGCTGCTGAATATGGTATCCTCAAGACCTGACTGCACTTTAGATGTGACCATCCAATACACTTATAGTTCTCTCTATCAGTTTCCATAAGTTATTTACTAGGCCATGCTGAAATACTACTGTTCTGCTTCAGGTGCCAGTTTGTTTCCTTCTTGAAAAAAGGTCAGACCCCTTGGCCAGGTATTGAGGATTCATGCACCATAAAGAGATTATGCTAGTAGATATGTTTTGACTGTAGCTGTCCCATTGATGCAGAAAATAAAATTGAGGAGTTATCATTCTCCTTGGTACCCACAATACCACCCCCATGAATGATGCCATCATCAAAATATCTATTACAACCAAAAGAATAGTTTTCAAAGATTCAGAGGCATACATGCTACCGTTGAATCTTGTGCCATCTCAAATGGGCTGTCAGATCCATTAGTATTTTCAAAGAATAAATATTTTGCTGAACAACATTGAGAATCTACCTGAGAAAATGGGACCAAGGGTGCAAAGCTGATTTATATTTACCCCTAAAAACTTGCAGCAGTAGTGTAACTATTCTGTACTGGGCTCCCCAGGGCCGGATTTCCATAGTGGGCGCCCCTAGGCCCACTGACGTTCGTCGCCCCCCCCCCCATACTCTGTCCTTTATTCGCAAATTTTCTTCATCAGGACCGGATAAGGTTGCCACCTGGCCGGTATTTTACCGACCTGGCCGGTATTTTTGATGGTTGATCCCAATGTTATTAATATGAAAAAAAGGATAAATATATAGGAAGGCCGGTATTTTATTCTAGAAAAGGTTGCAACCCTAGGACCGGAGCAATGGGGATTGGCACATGGGAAATTTAAAAAACTATAGTATCTCATGTATATCCCCAGTGTTTTTGAACCAATGTGGGTGTGGTTGGGCAGCATGCCGCCCCCTAAAATCCTGTCACCCTAGGCCTAGGTGGCCTTTTCACAAATCTGGGCCTGGGGCCCCCACCAACACAAAAAAATATTCAGAGCCTCAGAATGGCCCAAACCCTACCCTGCACCACATCTGCCACCCCAGTCATTCCTGTCCCCCCACCTGGTTGTGTATAAATTCCCACTCCCCGTTGGCTGCCATAGTTATATACAGTATGCAACAACAGAAGAAATGGACCCAGTGGTCTAGCCCCCCCCCCATTAAATATTTGTACAACTAGAAAATGTGTTGTTGTTTTAATGTCATTGACTTTTTTCACAATAAAAACATTTGCACCCTCATCGTGTTAAGTATTTTGTCACATAGTAAAAATACAAATTAAACTATTAAGTTCAAGGGGGTAAGGGGGGCTGTTTATACAAAGAACTGTAAATAAATAAGATTTGTCATTTAAAACTGAAATACGTAATCCAACATAAAAAGGAAAATGTTCCTTTAATATTTAGTTTAATATTTTTATCAATAAATACTTATTTTGCTCTGTTTAACTCCTTCGAATATTCAGTTAGCCTTTGCCTTCGCCTCTGTGCATGTGTGTGCAATGCCAGAAAAAGCAAGCCAGTTTGGTTAATAAGTTAATGAACTACAAAGTGTCCTTGCAGATAGGCAAGCTGATTAGGGGATTTCAGGAGCATAGCGTGCAGACTCGGGGTCGTGAATAGAAGGCAAACATGCAAACCTTCACCTGCTGACTGTGAAATAATGTGACTAAAGTGACTGGAAAAGTGCAAACATATCTGTATTGTAAACATGGAAAAGTCATGGAGAAGCAAGATGCTTTTGACAGTAGACTGGGACATGTTAGATGAAGGGGCAGATTTACTAATGGTCGAATTTCAAAGTGAAAAAACTTTTTCGATCGAAAATGGACCTATTTCAATCGAATAGGTCAATTTTCGATCAAATAAAAATCAATTGAAACGTTCGATCGCATCATTCGAATCGAACAATTCGAAGGATTTTCTGCAAAATACTTTGAATTCCTAAGACAAGTTCTAGGAGGTCCCCCATAGACTAAAATGAAAATTCAGCAGCCTTAAGGTGGCAAAGAGTCGAATTCGAAGGATTTTAAAGGGCCAGTACTTCGAAAATTCAATGTTTTTTTCTATTCAAATTGACCAAAATTACTTCGAAATTTAAAATTTTTATTTGAATATTCACTTCGACCCTTAGTAAATGTGCCCCTGAGAGTTTAGTTTGTATGGCACATTGGTAAAAGTTATGGGAATAGCTAAGCAAGAGTAGGCAAGATAACATTTTATATACATGGAGGGTAAGGGAAACAGCACATACACCATTTACATTTTTATTATTTTACCTGTGTTATATAAAAATACCAATAAACTTTGAATACTATATAATGTATTGCACTTTATTATGTCCTTTGCTTTCCAGTGCACAAGCATGTCCTTTTTCTTAATCAAGAGATACCAGACTGGAGCCATCCAGCTGATTGGCTTTTTTTCCCAGGAGATACAATATACACCGAGGTGTAAATACTCACCATAATTGTTCTGCAATATCAATAAGTGAAAAATGCAATAGAGGGTTAAATCACTAAAGAGAGGACAGATGTGCCATGTATTTTTAACACAATGTAACTTGTAAATTGTATGCCCTGTTCAAGAGGAGCCAAATTTGTTACAGTAAATGCAATTTACCTACAACAATTTGCACACACTGCAGGAAGAGGCAGCGCATAGGGGCTTGGCAGAGCCCTTGTTGATGGGAAGGCACAGTGGGGAGACCTGTACTTACCTATGTACCTTGCACCAGAAGGTGTAAATGAACAATAAGCACACAAAGGTAGAGCACAGCTGCTCTGCACAGAGATTTGGTGCAAGTGCTCTCTGAGATGTATGCATACTGGCTATACTCGTGCCTGCAAATAATAACAACCATATGTCTAACTTTCCTACAACCTCTTTTATCAGCTGTGCAAAACAAAATTTGTCAGAAAAACTGTGTAAAAAGCCAACTAAAATAAAAGGCGAAAGTTTGTGTTATTTTATTCCATGCAAATGCCACATTTGCCGCCTTTATTTCACGCTGCTTCAGATCTCTGTAAGTAAGTTCCGGCAGTAGTTGCTTAAGAAGAAGCATGTAAAAAATTATGCCGTTATTGGGCTATTTTTACACAGCAGTGCCTGTCCATGTGGAGAATTAGTCTGCCACTTTTTACACCACATAATTAATCTGCCTCTTAGGGGCAGATTTACTAAGGATCGAAGTGATTTTGTGCTACTTCAACTATCGAATAGCCCAAAATTTGATTCGAAGTACCTGCTCTTTAAAAATCCTTCGACTTCAACTATTCACCAGCTTAAAGCTGACGAATTGCCATTTTTGCCAATGGGGACCTCATAGAACCTGTCCTGAAAAACTTTCTACGTTCCAAGAATTCAAAGGATTTTGCAGAGAATCATTCGGTCAAACTATTTTTTATTTGATTGAAAATTGACCTATTTGATCAAAATAGGTAAATTTTTGTTCGAAAAATTCCTTTAAATATACTTTGAGGGTCGAATTTCGAAGTTTTTTCACTTTGAAAATTCGGCCCTTAGTAAATCTGCCCCTTAGTGTCCCACAGCCTCCATGTATCTTCTATATCCTGTCTGTAACTTGTTACTGCATACCATTGTGAGGCTTAACCATTACATGTTCTTCTTTTCATGATACTAGAAAGATTTATAGTTAACAGTTTTTATTTGGTACTATTTTGGTCCGAAGTTGAGGAGTACAAAATTTACTAGTACCAGGAAAAGTATATTATATATACATTTAAACATAACCCTTGCAGTTTAGGTATACTGTATATTTATGGTATATTGTTAATGAAGGTTGTTATGCTATCTAGTACAAAGTACATTTAGAATTTGGGTGTACAGCAAGGCAATGTGTCCTTGTTTTTTGTAACTCTCTGACCCAGCAAAGGCAACTTGCCAATTTTTTGTTTTAATTAAACATTTGCTCAGAAGCTACTCAGTGTTTCTATTTCCAGAAGCAGTGTTCAAAGTGTGGCCTCTGTCTGGAACTTTGTCTTCTTCATTGATCACACATTGCTGTCTTATGGGTATCTTCATTGGTGTAGCACCTACTATACATATATACCCATAGACTGAGGTATGCTATAAATACAAACATTTATACATGTGATTTTTAGTGTTCTCACAACTGTGGATAACAATGTGTTTATTGATTGTCTTGTAATAAGATACACTAAGATTTACTAAATTCACACGAAGGATTCAAAGTTCGATCGAATTTTCAAAAAATTTTGAATTAGAATTTTTGAATGTTTTTGAAGACCACTTCGACCAGTGAATTTTCAAAATTCGATCGAATCGAATAATTCGAATAAAAATCTATTTGAATATTCGACTATTCGACAGTCGAAGTACTTCCCCTTTAAATTTTTATTCGACTGCCTCGTTCGCCAGTTTCAACCTACCGAATAGGATTTAAAACATTTTGATTGAATATAAAAATTTGTTCGATCGATAAAATAGTTCTAATATAATTTTTATATTCAATCGTTCGACCAATCGAATTGCGGTAAAAATCCTTCAAATTCGAATTTGGAGAATTTTTATTCCCTAACTATTCCCATGGTCGAATTCGAGGGTTTTTTTAATCCTCGAATTCGGCCTTAGTAAATCTGCCCCAAAGTATAGCAATTGCAATGTTCAAGTGGCAATAGGCCTTTCCCCTTGAATGGGCTATTCACATTAAAATTAAAATTTTAGAAGCATTTAGAGACTGATATTCTGGGTTTTTTGTTCAGGTGCTCACCAGTTTGGAATTTTAGCATTTATCTAGTTGCTGGGTTCCAAATTACCCTAGAAATTAGGCAGTAGTTTGAATAAGAGACTAGAATATGAATAGAAGCTTAATAGAAAGATAAATATTAAAAAGTAACAATAACAATAAAATTGTTGCCTCACAGAGTAATAGTTTTTGGCTGCTGCTGTCAGTGACCCCCCTTTTGAAAGTGTAATAGCAGAAGGCAAACAATTAAAAAACTATAACTAATATATAAAAAGTAAGACCAATTGGTATATTGAAATTAATCTGCCATTCTATAACATACTAAAAGTGAACTTAAAAGTGAACTACCCCTTTAATATAGCCACTAAGGACTGAAAAGCTCATTGAAATAGGTTGCACCCACAGTAATGTTGGGAACTGGGTGCAGCTCTGACCATTGCTAGCAATATACTTAGGGCCCTTACACACGGGCGTTTTTGACCTGCGCTCCCCTGTGTTCCGTTTGGCTGCCTTCAGCCACAGGGCAGCGCAGGTCTAGACCCACCTCATTCTTTTCAATGAGGTTGTACCCACGAGATGCATGTAAGCGCTGAACGCAGGTTCAGACGCAGCAATTCATTGTGACAGCCTCTAGTCTAGTGATATGTGCTGCAACATGTTGCAGATGATGAGTGAGTGTGTTTGCTGGGGTGCCAATGTATCTGTCTAAAAGGAACTCAGATGTGGACATTTGGGGGGGAATGTAATTAAAGTTGCAAAGAGAAAAAATATTTGTACCGATAAGAACAAAAATTTACATTTTGCAATATAATATTGTTCCTTAAACTGTTAATTTCAAATTATAATTGCGTAGTGCAACTTTTAATTGCACACTCTTAAGAAGTACTTGAAGGTGTTGTAATCTTTTGGAGCAAACATAACAACTTTTTCAGTATGAAGCTTTATTACATTGACTGCGCATTTGCGCAAGTTATAAAATTCGCAAACTTTCTTCCACTGTCGGAAGTGGTCGCTAAACAGTTTCCGGGTTTGCAAAAGCTATATTAAATTTGTGCAAAGCAAAATTTGTTTGCTCAGAGGCATAACTTTTAGTTTTTCCATTACCGACTTTTATTACATTCCTCCATTGGTTTTTACTTTCTTTTCTGTTATTATACAATGAATAGGATAGTGAACTTTCCCTATGTTAGAATATGTTCTTCTTTGAAAATAATACTGTATGTCATTTAATAGCTGCTATTACGAAACTTCCAGCCTCAGTACAAGTGCTCCTGTTTTTTTCTAATGTGTGGGTGTTTCCTACATTTTTGTTGATGTATACAACTATTGCTTTATTCAAATAAAAAAAGGTGATTGTAAGCCAAACAATAAGAATAATAGTGATGAAAGGATCCTCGGGTACATTTCCAAAAAGTCAGTTGATATGAATTAGACAGGAACATGAATGGGAGAGCCCCTAAATAGAAAGATGAATATAACTATGTATACATTTGTAGACTTACAGAGCATTTGTTTGTAAATGGAGTCAGTCAAGAAAAGAAGGCAATTTTTTACCTTAAAAAAAGTCAAATAATTAAAAAACTAGAAACAAATAGGCATAGTTTACTCGCCTTTTCTTCTATCCCTGCCGCTGAGACATAAACCTGCTTTACTGGCCACGATATACAAAATCCAGGACTATGCCTGGGGTTTTGGTGGCTGAGGTGTTCTGGGAATTGTAGTTCCGTGTGCAAAGAGCAATATACAGTTTATGTAATGCTGCACGTGGGAGGTGTATACCTTTATGGGGGTATTTAAACATGGAATTGAATCTGTTCCATCCTATTGTGAATGGGGGTATTATATATAGAATTTCCCATGTTCCACTTAATACTGGCACGAATGAATAATGTTTTGTTAAATGGGTGTGAAATGTTGGTGCACCATGTGCAAGGAAAAGATTTGGGGCCCACAGATTGGCTCTTTGCCCAGGGCCCACCAAGGCCTTCAAATGGCCCTACCTTTACCTGAAACTCTCACACCATGACACCACTGCACATTTCCTAGTTATAACTAGGAACTACAAGATGGTGGGGAGCACCTACCGTCTGGAGAAAAGACAATGGTGTGCAAGATCAATTAATATAAGTAGAAACAAAAAAGAAACAGAAAAGATCTATATAGCTGCACCTTCCCATCTAATTGTCCTGAAACCCATTCGGAGTGTAATATATAAAACTTAACTTTTAATCATACACATAAAAACATCCAGATATTTGTGAAAAAAAAGACATACACAAATAACTTAAAATTAAAGAGAGGCAGGGAAATTGACTAGCAGTAATAAATCGGGTTGTGAATGGGGCACCCCTTTGAACTGATGTGCCTCAGGCACAGATCACCACGAAGATTCGTTCGGCAGCCTTTATAACCTACCAAACCGTTCAAACAACGTCTTTTATAATAAGCGATCCATCTCGATCGCAGAGGTAGTGGTCGGTGAGTCTGGCTAACTTGTACCAGCCAGGTGGCAACCCTAATTATAATAGGAGAGTATAAACAATGGAGGAGCTATAACTGATGCAAATTAATCTTCAGAAGAGCTCCAGTGTACCCAGCAGCAATATTTAATATGTGACATGAAATGTCATTTTAAATATCCAGGCGGTTTTTATGATGACACAACCCTCCTAATTGGTATCATTTTGCAGATTTATTGCTCTTGTAACCCTATGAGTGAGGGCACGCGTTGGTGTCTGTGGTATATCTAAAGCTTTGTGTAAATGGAGGGCAAGGTGCAGTGTGTGTAGCCTGCCGCAGAAGGGTTAATACCTATCAGTTCGTGACCCCATGGCCTTAGCGTGCCGTGGGACTAGCATACAGCAGGCGTGTGACCCCTGACACCATTGCAGCTCGGCGCTGTGCCTGCATCAGTATGGGACATACCCGGGCGTTGCGTGCGAGGGGGAGGGGACACAACATGCCGTGAGAAGGCCCGCAGCTCATTGCAACAGACGGCCCCAGTAAGATATCAAAGCCTGTGCGAAAGAGGGTGGAGCAAAGTTTGGGGAAACTTCATCTTGCCAGAACTACACCCTGTCACTCAAACAACTTTGAATGTGAAATGGAAGTCAAAGATAAACAGCTGGGAAATCGCACACTTCCGACAGGCTGAGCCTCTGCGCCGCGAGCTGCTTCTGTGAGGAGACGTAGGAGGAGAAGGTGGCGTGAGCGTGCTGGCCTGTTCCTTGTCATACTGGCAGCCACAGACTCCCTTTATATGGCGATCATTGGCTTTCAGCCCGGGCCACTATAAATACACATGCAATCATACCTCCCAACTGTCCCTTTTTTGGAGGGACCAGTCCCTCATACTGGAAAGTCCCTCTTTTCTCTGTACTGAACAGCCATAAAAAGAAACAAAGTTTCTAACTTAATTGGCTTTTGGCAGAGAGCCCAGAACTGCTAACAGATGCAAATTAGATACTTTATAACACTTTGAGATATGAAAATAAGTAATTGTAACAGGAGAAATATTTTCAAACTTTCATAATCTGCCAAATTTTGTAAAATTAACATGGTACTTAGGGGTGTGGCAACAAAAATCAGCGTGGTCAAAATATAGCTGAGCTGCTTGTGAAAAAAAAAATTTTTGTCCCTCTTTTTACTTCCAAAATGTTGGGAGGTATGCACCATCACTGAGAGACTGGAATGATACACTAACTATAGTGTAATAGTGTATATTAATTGCCAGTCCAGCTCTGATGTAAATATACCCTGACAACAAACACGCCCCATAAATATCCTAGATAAGATCTTATAAATGAAGTGATGTCATCAAGTGATGTCAGCCAATATAGAGGCTGATGGTGAACCCCTTAAAAGCTTTCCTTATATCATATGAAAAGGGCCCATGAACAGACTCTGGCCAGGCCAGAAAGTGCCCTAGGCAACCTGGCCAGCACCAGCTGGGCACGCACGCATGCGTGAAATGACGCAAGCGCAGGTCCGCAAACATGCAAGTGCTCAAGCTTGAAATGACGCAAGCACACACATGTAATGATGCAAGCTTGCATGCAAGAATCAAAGCGTGCATGTGCGGAAGCACCACTTGCTGGGAAACCACAGGGAACCAGACATGGGATAGGCAACAGAGAAGGTACATGCCTGGCCCAACTGTTCTAAACTGATACATTTAATGGATACATTTCTTATCTTTGTCCCTGCTGAGCACGGTTTCTCTGTTTCATTACAGGCAGCTGTTAGAATTGATACAATAGTTGCTAATACTCCAGAGATGTTGCTGAGAAATGTATCAATTAAATGTTGCAAAATTGTATCAGTTTAGAGTCTGTACCTGAATTACTGAGCTGTCAGACTCAAACACCAGAGACACCAACATTCAACTTTAAAGGGCACCTATAGGGGCAAAATGATACCCCCAACCAAAAGTGCGGGCGGATAGAGCCCGCATTCCGGTTGGGGGTTTCACTGTTTTTTTCAAAAAAAACATGCCCCTCGCAAGCGCTAGCGGCCCCGCTCCGGGAGGGAGCTCCCGGAGCGAGCAGCCGTCTCTCCATAGGCGCGCATGCGCAGAATGAAAAAGCTGCCTCAATTCTGGCTCCTTTTCATTCTGCACAGACGCGTGACGTCATTAAGACGCGCGCCTGTGGAGAGACGGCTGCTCGCTCCAGGAGCTCCCTCCCGGAGCGGGGCCGATAGCGCTTGCGAGGGGCATATTTTTTTTTAAAAAAACAGTGAAACCCCCAACCGGAATGCGGGCTCTATCCGCCCGCACTTTTGGTTGGGGGTATCATTTTGCCCCTATAGGTGCCCTTTAAACTTAGTTTTTGGAAAAACAGTTAAAGATAAATAATGGAAAGTAATTGAAAAAAAACTTTATTTCTGGGGAACAATTTGAAAACAACTGAACAGAAAAAAGTGTTTGGAAGGTGAACAACCCCTTTAAGTTTTCCAAATCACATATGTTTTTTGGTCAGAACTTCTTGGTCTTTTTACCTACTTATCCAAATGGTTTAAAACCTTCTATTAAGTGTACACAGGTTATAATATTTTCTTGCAATGTAAATACAATTTTCATATCTATTTGTAGGTAAGTAGTAGTAAGCTTATCCAGTTTGGTTATGGAACCCACATCCATTTCATAACATACTACCATGTTTATATGTTAAATTTATTTCAGATGGAGAATTAATTGATTGTGGTTTCCTGTACATATTTGTATGCATATTCTGGTTTATGGTCTGTCTGCCATACTGGATGTGTAGAGTATTTGGTTTTCTTTGGGTATGTCATTGTGGTTTGCTATGTAGTTATTAGCTTGCATTTTGACACATTGCACTTTTGTATTAGTAAATTAGCTTGCTTAAAGGGGTGGTTCACCTTCAAGTTAACTTTTATTAAATTGTAGAAGGGCCAATTCTAAGAAACTTTTCAATCGGTCTTCATTGTTTATTTTTCATAGTTTTTTAAAGATTTGAAAATTTCTTCTGTGTCTTTGCAGCTTTCAAATGGGGGTCACTGACCCCATCTAAAAACAAATGCGCTGTAAGGCTACAAATGTATTGTTATTGCCACTTTTTATTACTTATCATTCTATTCAGTCCCTCTCCTATTCATATTCCAGTCTCTTATTCAAATCAATGCAGGGTTGCTAGGGTAATTTGTACCCTAGAAACCAAATTGCTGACACTGCAAACTAGAGAGCTGCTGAATAAAAAGCTAAATAACTATAAAACCACAAACAATAAAAAATGAAAACAAATTGCAAATAGTCTCAGAATATCCCTCTCTACATTATACTAACAGTTAACTCAAAGGTGAACAACCCCTTTAAGCTGGCCATACATACAGAGATTTGCTTGTTTGGTAAGGTCTCTCCCTGATATACCTACCTTGAAGAGAATACAGGCAGTTGGATCGAGGACCACAGTAAAGTACTGATGCAGTTCTCGATCCAACAGAATTTGTAAACCTGCCATTTGCACTTTGCATTTGCATCGGGCTGGGTACCTGAAGAATACTTGCATTTGTATTATCCTTTTTATGCCTGAGGGTACCAATACACTGCGGTGGGGTGTACTACAGGCAGCCATTTTTGGGGTAAAGTAAGAAAATCTATGCTTCCCAAAGTAAAAAGCAATCGTCATGACATCAGTTCTAATTATGACATCGTTTCCGGTCACTGTGGCTATTACTGCTGGGAGCAAGTTGGGTGGAAATGAGTTCTTTATAGTATTACTTTTTCTTTTTTAACACTGTTGGCTTTAAAGGGGCCTTGTTCAACATGAGTGCAATTAATAGGGCTTGTGCTGAATAAACTTTTTGCCTATTTGTTTTAAGCATGACTTATTTCTTGATTTAAACAGGGAAACTGAATCTACTCCATGTTTGGACCTTGGAAAAACAGATAATAGATAATATAACCTGGTAGAAGTGTGAGAATACTAAAGGTCAGTAAGTATAAAAAAAAAAAAGAAGGCATAGAATTTTTTTTGAGACATAATAATTGATTGCTTCAATAGCAAAGCCTTGCAGAATCTTGGATTTACTGCCTTAAGATATTGTCAAAGAAATATAATTGATTTGCTTGACTGGGTCACTAAGATAATAGTGGGTTATGGTTATTTTTTATCTATGTATATATCTTAGAAAGTTCTAACTATTTCTTTAACGGCATACTATAAACTGTCATGCTCTCTCTTGTATCTTACATAGTTACATAGTAGGTTGAAAAACACACAGACATATAACAAACAAGTAGTCGGCACCACAATCCTCACTTGCTTGCAGAGGCAGTGCACATTCTACAATGGCCACTTTCCATTGACATCACTATTAAATAAGTATTTTGAACAGCACCAGATAAAAGGCCACATGGCCTGAAACATTGCTGTGATGCCCAAAAGCATGGATAAAGGCTTTTTACAAAAAGACGAAAAGTTTGGTGGTGCTGTTCAAAATACTGAAAAAAGACAGACATCTATCAAGTTCAAACTTTTATGTCTGTATAAAACCTTTCTAACTGCTAGTCAGGGGCATAACTACAGAGGAAGCAGACCCTGAGGCTGCAGGGGGGCCCAGGAGGAATAGGCTGCCCATTAGGCCCTAATTAATGAGAAATTTCAATATATAGTAGTAAAACAGTACAACCTCTGGATATTTTGGGGGCCCTAAAATAAATTTGCTTTGGGGCCCAGTACACCACTGCTGCTAGTTGATCCAAAGGCAAAATAACCCTTCTAAAGCCTCTTTACTTTGCCTCAGAGGGGTAAAACAATTCCTACCTGGCTCAGAGAAGGCAATCAAATCAACTTGTACTAAGAACTTTTTTAATAACCCTATAGTTTCTCACTTGCTAAAAAGCTATCCAACTCATTTTTGAAGCTAAGTTAATGTATTATCCAGTGTAACTGAGAATTTAAAGGGGTTGTTCACCTTCAAACAACTAGTTGTTTTCAGATAGATCACCAAAATAATGACTTTTTCCAATTACTGTCTATTTTCTATTTGTAACCGATTTTCTAATATTGAAGTTTAAGGCTTAGTCCAGACGGGGAGATTCGGGGGCGATCCGTCGGCTGGCGACTTCTCGCCGCGACTTCTCGCCCCCGAATCTCCCCGAATAGCTAGGCACCGGCGAGGCTTAAAAACGCCCGCGCGTGTCCACACGATTTAAAAATCGCGCCGCTCCGTGTGGACACGCGCCGGCGTTTTTAAGCCTCGCCGGTGCCTAGCTATTTGGGGAGATTCGGGGGCGATCCGTCGCGGCGAGAAGTCGCCATGCGACGGATCGCCCCCGAATCTCCCCGTCTGGACTAAGCCTTAAGTGTAATTTATCACCTTCTAAAGCAGCTCTGGCGAGGGGTGGGGGGGTCGCTGACCCCCCCAACTGTTCTAAGCTGATACATTTAATGGATACATTTCTTATCTTTGTCCCTGCTGAGCAGAATCTCTGGGTTTCATTACAGGCAGCTGTTAGAATTGATACAATAGTTGCTAATACTCCAGAGATGTTGCTGAGAAATGTATCAATTAAATGTTGCAAAATTGTATCAGTTTAGAGTCTGCACCTGAATTACTGAGCTGCCAGACTCAAACACCAGAGACACAAACATTCAACTTTAAACTTAGATTTTGGTAAAACAGTAAAAGATAAATAATGGAAAGTAATTGAAAAAAGTCTTTATTTCTGGGGAACAATTTGAAAACAACTGAACAGAAAAAAGTAGTTGGAAGGTGAACAACCCCTTTAACTACTTCACCGTCCTCACTGTTAAAAGCCCTTTCCAAATATTAAGACTGAACCTCCTTTCTTCTATTGTGAGTGGGTGCCCTTGTGTCTGCTGGAAGGACCTACTGATAAACAAAACACTAGAGAGTTTATTATATGGCCCCTTATACAAGTATTAGGGATGCACTGAATTCAGGATTTGGTTCCGTATTCGGCCAGGATTGGGCCATTTTCAGCAGGATTTGGATTTGGCCGAATCCTTGTGCCTGGCCGAACTGAATTTGAATCCTTAAAATCATGTGACTTTCCGTCACAAAACAAGCTGCTGGCTTTTACCCTACCTCTCGCTAATTTGCATATGCAAATTTGGTTTGGTATGGCTTTTTCAAAAGTGTTTGTAATTGCACAAAGCCATTAGTTTGTGCCAGTGGTAACTGCTAGGTTTCCACAAGTATTGTATGCAGGGTGACTTGTGCTAGAGATAATTGTTATGCCTGTATAAATGCAGTGTTCTGCTAATATAATTATTGTGAGGGTTGAATTCCTATGGTGTCGGTGGCTGTGTGCCAAAGTAGGCTGTAAGGGTGTCCTCAATCGTAGACTGTTTTTTTTTTATTCACAGCTGAGTAGTACACTGTACACTCGTAGAATTCATCCATGTCAGTGGGTAAACTGGGTGAAGTTATGTCATTGGTCATGGGAATTCACTGTGTTTATTTCCTTTGAGAAAAGGCAAGTTTCAGTCTGGCCAGCCAGGATGGACTTAAGCCCTACACCCACACAGCACCCAGGAGTAAGTAACATTACTGCAGAAGTCATCTTTAGCACGTGTTCACTAGACCATCCATGTCTACAGAAAGACACAAAAGGTAGGAAAGCAGAACTCTATAATTATAACCAAATAACAAGGGCTGCTTATTAAATAGGAAAAAATAGACAGAGTGTAAGTAAAGTTTCTTCTTCTTGACAAACTATGGAAAATTATTTAGAATTATTTCTTATGGTGACAGGTTCCCTTTAATTGGAAGCCTTCTTTCTCTGAATTTATTCATATCTAATGACTCCAACTGCCCACTGCCAGCTTTTTTTTTTTTTACTTCTGTTTACCGAATCTGCCTTTTTGGCGCCTATCTGACCTCCAGGCTGGTTATAGAATTTCATTGTCTGCTGCTTGTCCAGACATGAATCCATACTTTATCTAAGGTCATAAAGGCACATAATACTGCATAGCTGGATTTCACATATTTAGTAAAAAAATCAAAACCTTGAGATATCAGTAATATTAGGCAAACATGAAACAAGGTAGCCTGATGTTTAGGTTCCCAATTATCTTGCTAAAATAATAATACTAGTAAAAGGCAGATTTATGTTTAAGAGAGAAGAGACAAGTTTTCTCATGTTCTTTCTGGTACAAAATTTCTGTTGTTGCTGGGGAACATCTCCTGACTGTGTTTTTTGGTGTAAAGGCCAAATCTTTTGCAACGGGTTCGGACGAATCCAAAATAGTGGATTTGGTGCATCCCTATTTCTAACAGAACTGTTTTTTTTTAGTTGTAATATCGGTGTGTGGGCAGCCATCTCAGGTCATTTTGCCTGGTCGCTTGCTTTCACAATGAGCCAGCACTTTAGGTTGGAACTGCTTTCAGGCAGGCAATTGTTACTCAATGTAACTGAAGGAGATGCAATGGGATATGGATTTTTACTATTAAGTGCTGTTCTTATATCTATCAGAGAGCTGATATCTGGTTACCTTCCCATTGTTCTTTGATGGGCTGCTGGCTAGGAGAAAGGAGGGGGGGGGGCTATTGCTTCAACTTGCAGTACAGCAGTAAAGAGTGACTGAAGTTTATCAGAGCACAAGTCACATGAATGGGGGCACCTGGGAAACTGACAATATGTCAAGCCTCATCATATTTAAAAATTAAATATAAAAAATCAGTTTGCTCTTTTGAAAAAACGGATTTCAATGCAGAAGTCTGCTGGAGTATTTGGAAAAAAAATGTTTTCCCATAACAGTATGCCTTTAAAGGACCAGTAACATCAAAAAATTAAATTGTATTATAGTAATAAAAATATAATGCAGTGTTGCCCTGCGCTGGTAAAACTGCAGTGTTTGCTGCAGAAAAACTACTATTTTATATATAAACGAGCTGTTTTGTAGCCATGGGGGCAACTAGTCAAAGGAGAAAAGGCTCAAGTTACACAGCAGATAGGAGATAAGCTCTGTAGAACATAATGTTATCTGTTATCCATTACAAGTGATGGGCGAATCTGGGGCACTTCTCTTTGAAGATTTGCGAATTTCTACTAGAAAGAACGTCAAAAAATCAGCAAAATGGCGCCACATCTCGTTTTGGACGCTGGCGTCCGTTTATTGGACACCGGCGTCCATTTTTTTTACACTGGCAATGGGCGCTGGCGTCCAAAAATGAGACGCTGGGGAATTTTGGCCGTGGCAAAATTTTTCTGGCATTTCATGAATTTATTTGCCTGCGTCAAATCGCAGGAATTAGCCGCAAATTCGCCCCAGGCTAATAAATCCACCCATCACTATCCATTACTTATCCTGTGCCATATAGCCATTTTTCAATTTCCGCCATTGCTACTCAGCAGCTTGTTTATATGAACTATAGAAGTGTCACTGTCTGCATCATACTGAAAGTTAATTTAAAGGTTAGCAACAGTTTTAGGGGTATATTTGGTCGCCACTGTTTTCTTATGTCTTAGCCGTGACTGAACATCGTATTTCCTTACCTATATAAATGAAAATTCGTGTTTTTTTAAGGAGATTATCAGACTTCACAAAGTTAATAGAGTTCAATTAACCTCTCGTTACAGGAAGTTGTTCTTTAGGACTTTTCAAATCAAGTTCCTCCAGATCATCTGCATACCAGCCTCAAACTAATGGCAACCAGAGAGAACTAACCACATGCTGTAACAACATATGCTCTGTAAAGAATAAATTTTATTACCAGCTAGGAGTCAGGCTCAGAATATCTTCTCAGTGTTTGTACACAATAAGAGTCTTAAGTTCAAAGATAAAAATAGGGTCTGGCTTTCAAACTGAAATATGGTTTCTACCTTCTCTGTTTGTGGGACATTTTTTAGTTTGAGGCAAAGTAAGCCTGCAACTGTTTTGAAAGACATTATATATGTCTGTAATTCATTGTAATTCAGTGTTGCTTTTGGGTCTGATACAAATTTAAGCTGTTTACAAGTGCTCTTGACATATACTGTTGAATGATCCTAATTAGATGGTTATTTGCAGCGCCTCATCAAACAGCCTTAATCTTGATCCAGTTCAGAAAAAGATTATCTACCAAAATAATGAAAATAAGTGATGAAGACAATGAAGATAAATGAATGAAACGATGACCAGGGGAGGAAAATGTCACTCAAAGCAATTATGCAGTATACATTCATTCTTCATTCTCTACATATTCAATGTTTTTTTTTTAAATTTCCCACAATTTCTTGCATGTTCTGTGGTTAACAGACAGTGTAGAAACAGGTAAGGCATTATTGGAATTGGAGCCTTGACAGGAGGAGAACTTACTTTTGCTACATTGTTTCCATAGTCAGGTCAACAGTGCAGAGAACAGAAATAGTCAAGTAAAACTGCTTTCAATAGAAATAATATTTATAAACAGTGTTAATTGTATTTGCATATCTTAATGTATGTTGGTCTTATACATTAATTATGCAAAGATTAGTTTTTGGGTGGACAAATTCTCATAACATGAAATAACATAAAATGTCTTAATGCCCTTAATGTACTGATAATGGGTTGAGTACTGCCCTTTTGTGCTTGTCTTTCTCCCTTCTAATAAATTAACTATTAAAAATAATGACCATTTCCCCTTGTGGCCAATCTGTTCCATGGAATATAGGCTAAGGTGGTTACAACAAGGTAAGTTGAAAGTCTATCATTATGAAATTTTTCATTATTATAATTGAGTTACCTTTTAGATTCTGCCTCTATTCTGCAGCACCCAAACTTATTTTGTCCTTTTGAAGTAGAGCGCTCACCCGCTCTGCGTAAAGTCGCCTGCGGTTGTTCACACGCAGCGGCGCGATTTTAAAAGTCGCTCAAAATTGCCTCGCCAGAGCGGGTGAGCAGCGCTAGTTAGCTATTCCGGGAGATTCGGGGGAGATTCGTCGCGGCGAGAAGTCGCCAGGCGACAGATCTCCCCCGAATCTCCCCTTCTGGCCTTGCCGTTACAACTGATTCAGGCTGTAAACTCCTCAAGCCCAGACTGAAAGGGAACCCATTGTTCCCCTGGGCACCAGCATTGTGTCACTGTATGCAGCACAGTATGGCATAGAGTGGTCCTTAACAGGCAACACAGGGGAGGGGGAGGGATTTTAGCACTTAGGGTAAGGCCACATGGGGAGATTTTGGGGAGATTCGTCGCCTGGCGACTAATCGCCACGACAAATCTCCCCAAATAGCTTGGTAGCAGCCGCGTGTGAATAGGCGCTAAGCGACTTTACGTGTAGTGGGTGCGCACTGCTACCAAGCAGGGGTTGACTTCTCCTTTAAAGGTTTTCCCTGTCTTCTTCCCTATTCTGCCTGTGTGCCATAGTCTGCATTCCCTATGCTTCTTGAACGTGCCATACTCTGTTTAACTGTATGCCTTACTCAGCCTACCTGTGTTCTGTACTCTACTTACCTGTGTCATACTCAGCCTTCCCTATGCGCCATGTGTGTGCCCATATTCTACCTGCTTGGGAGTTTCTGTGCTATCCACAGGGGAGGTGGAGGAATATGGATTTAAGGGTATGTCTTAATATGACTTATTTCATTTTTTTCATACATGAGTGTTGGTTGATATCCCTGCAGTGATCACCAACTACTTGTTTTTTTTTTGTTGTGCTAGCTGAATTAATGTGCAAACTGCCTTAAAAGGTCTTGTGGTAACATGGGTGTGGTTTAAAGTGTGTGTGTCTTAAAAACAGGGAGTAGTCAACATAGACTTCCATTATCGTACCTCCACCACATGGCCCAGGAAAGCATGGGCCTCGGTACCACATAAGTTGGACAGCACTAATTTAAAAGGTTACTTTACAGTGTGTCAAAGGTTGAGGAGACTGCCTCATACAGACTTAGATAAACAAAAGGAATTCTTGGAATTAATTACAAATGAGCTCCAAGATGATGAACCTCAAGAAAGGCGAAACCGGTCTGTAGTTGGGAATCTGATCAGTTATTATCTTGGCTTTTGCTTGAAAACCCAGTGGGTGAGCTTATGCCTATAGGATAAACCGATGCAAATGGAATGTTCTTGGAGCTCATTTGAAATTCATTCCCAGAATTCCTTTTGTTTATCTAAGTCTGTATGAAGTCTCCTCAACCTTTGTCACTTGTTTGGAAACCCACACAGTGGCTCTACCTAAGCTGATCAGGCAACCTGCACTACACTGATGAGCCTCAAGAAAGGTGGATAGGATAAACCCATGCAAATCGGATTTTCTTGGAGCTCATTTGGAATTAATTCCCAGAATCCCTTTTGTTTACAATGTGTCCTCATACCTCCAAACATTCTGGAAGCAAAAAGAGGAACAAAAACCATTTCCACACATAACAAGGTGAAATATTTTGACCACGCCCCTAATTACCATGTTCATTTTACAAAATTTGGCAAGTTATGAAAGTTTGAAAATATTTCTCATTATCTAAACTGTTAAACAATTTTTCTGGCTGTTCAATGAAGAGAAAAGAGAGACTTTACAGTACAAATGATGGACTGCAGGTTTAGCTGCCAAAAGAGGGACCGTCCCTCCAAAAAAGGGGCAGTTGGGAGGTGTGGTGTCCTACTTCCTGGTTCTATGGTGAATCAAGCTCTACTCTCCCAAATGGAGGCATAGGCCATCATTACTCACCACTGAAAGAACTTTGATGGGGCATGGGTTCAACCTAGTGTAAAAATAAATATTTTTTTTAAAACATATTTGTACTCAGTCCACGGGACAACTGAATATTTTAATTTTTTTTAGATTGAACATGAGGGCTGGATTTTAACTTCCAGGCTTTTAGAAAAAATATCTTTGTATAGGCTTGTATAGGTTCATTTGGCTCCATCCTTAGGAAGATGGTTAAATATCTGTTGTCTAAGGGATGGGTCATTCCTTTTTTATCAGTTTGTTATTCACAGTACTGTGCTTTTTCTTTCATCTGAATGTTTTCTTTTGTTCTGTTAGATGCTTAGTATCTGGTCACTATTCTTAGTATTATACAGAAGTGTATTTTCTACTGAAACCAGAGGCCACAGTTTCGTGCTTTCAGGCTAAGACTTTGTTTCTGGTGGTTTCCATGGCAAGTAAATGATTTTCTGCCAATTGTCAGTCATCCCCTGTGTCACTAACAAAAGCCCTGATTATGGGTATATACAGGCTGGACAAGTATGCAGTGTGAAATTATGATCTTCTTTATATAGATTTATATAAAGTGAAATTATCAATTTAAACAAGAAAAAACTATCTATATACTGCCTGTCTCTAGACTGAATCTTTATGCTTTATGTATATTCCCTTCTAATGTACAGTGGTGTGAAAAACTATTTGCCCCCTTCCTGATTTCTTATTCTTTTG
>CM044436.1:50045470-50059437 GCA_024363595.1 Xenopus borealis | reverse complement strand
TTTCTCCATTCCCATGTGTTATTCTCTCCCTCTTTTAACCCTGCAAGTGGTTTGTGTCAGTGTTTGTCATCCTTTTATGTGCCATCTTACCATTTTCCTGTCTGTAGGTCCCTTCCCATATGCCACTCCTGCTCCTTTCAACCCTTCCACCAAGTGCCTATTGCTAGCTCTTTAGTTCACCCCCCTGTTCCACTCTTGTACTTTAAGCTCTAGCCCCATGTTGATTCTTGTCAACCCAGTTCCCCTTTCACCATTCTTCCTTAATGTAATATTCTCTTGTTCTTGTTGTTCTCTTCTCTTACCTGCCTAAGTTGACTGCAAAAAAAAAATTCCCAGGCAATGAAACACAGTAGTTTACATCATTGTCTGTGCTGAGTTGATAAGCTGTTTGCGTGTCAGGCAGTGAGCCATGTCATTACAACTATCGCATTGCATGTTGCAGTGTCATTTTGAAAGGTGTGTGTCTTTTAGGATATTAATAAACTAGTCAACAGGATAATTGCATAATCTTTTGGCTTGTAAACATCCCTCACCCTAGTCGATCTGTCTTCTGCTTCATGCCAACTACAGTAGGTGTTTCTACTTAGGATCTATACAGTCTATAACCTTTGGTGGGATAGCAGAAATTGCAGAGGATGTTCACTGGTTCAACTGATACTTTTTTGTCTAGAACTCAGCCTTCATATAATTTCCTTAGAACTAGGTCATTCCTCTATTTATTATTCGGTACATATCATTATTGCATATTAAAGTACAAACAGTCTTCTCCTGCCTCCTTGTCCCAATGTATATAACTGCATTAACAAATTGACATCAATGAACATGTAGGACTCATGTAGGATTTTTGCTGAATCTCTCTCCCCATCAATAAAATTAGGTATATAGATACACTCGAAGATTCTAATCTTTCTGTAACTGCACCCAGCACCCACTCTATCACTGTGGGATTGCTTAAAAAATGTACAGCAAATGGAGATTTAACTGCAGTACAATAGCTGGTGTTTTTGATTCTGAGTAGGGCACTCTCTGAAATTAATTTTTCTTTTCTGCCAGCTCGGTATTGATGTATCATGAATATGAATACTAATATTATAAAAATGTATTTGTATATGATATATCATGTACCATAAACACCCTGAGGCCTATTTAATAATTTTTATTGAGGAAAAAAAATTAGAGCACCAAAAACAAAACTCACATGACTTGATTTCTTGAATGCTACCTTATTTAAGGATAAACGGCAACAAAATATTCCCGTTTTCTCAGAAAAAATATGCATGCCGCAAGAATCACATTGTTCATTTTCAATGAGGCTAAAGAACTTGAATGTTTTAATAAACTGGAAAAATAAATAAAGTTGTTTGAGACTATTTCCATTTACTACTGTTGAACCTCGACAGCTTTTACTTGGTGAGTTTTTCTGGTGACATTTCTAGTTTTTTCTTTAGTAATTACCAAATAACTATTCAAGCTTATAAAGAATATATAATATATTCGCATTTATGGTTTTGTATTGTACCTCCATGATCCCAGAATAATGATGGGTGAATCTGTGGTGTTCGCTTCACCAAAAAATTTGCGAATTTCCAACGAAATTTGCGAAACACTGCTGGTGTTCATTATTTAGATGCCAGCGAATTTTCATGTCGGTTTCATGAATTTATTCGTCAGCGGCGAAACACAGGAATTTGTCGCAAATTTGCCTCCTATCACTACCCTAGAATTCAATGTTGGGCCCAGATCTGCTTGTTTGATGACCTTGCCAAATGCGCAGGAAAAAAAGGAGCAATAGGAGGAACACTTAATAAAAAGGACCAGTTGAAGACAGCATGGAGTCAATAGGGGTTGAAATGTAAATCTTTTATCTTAATACATTGTAAATAAATCTTGAGGACTGAGCCTAAAACTGTACTGCATGCTCAACGTGAGGCCCATAAAGAGGCATAATTGTGTTTTCATCCCCTATGCCTTCCCCTTTTGTATTGGCCTCCATTTGTAACAATTCTTGTTGTTTATACCAGGTGGTTTGTAGAATACACCAGCTATCATTTCCTTTGTATCCTTTTGCCCAGTCGAAATCTCAACCCAAAGCTATTCCAAATCTCCCCAGTGCCATCCATTTTTATTTATTTTGAGCATGGCTTTACAGCCTTCTCCACCCTGGTCAAAGAATAGGAAGCCCATGCACAGCAGAGACATTCACATGCAAGTTTTACAGTAGTACAACTTGGAATAGCGTCACCCGCCTGCCTCTAGTTTTTGAGTTTCACAAATTTTATTGCATGTAAAATGTTTTGGATTGCTGCTCATTTTTTAATTTAAACTGGTTTATTAATATACACTTTCAAATGGTATACAGGGATGTCCCACAGTTGAATGTTCCTGTATCTGGCGTTTCAGTCTGGCAGCTCGGTAATCCAGGTAAAAACACAGTTATTGATGTTACTGTATGTATCAACATTTGTTGATACATTTCTCAGCAGCATTTGTATTAGTAGCTATTGTATCAATTATAACAATTGCCTTTAAAGGAGATGTAAAGGCAAAAAAATAAAATCCAATTTTTACTTTTTTTTTTTAAATGAAAAAGAAATCTGTCTCCAGTATACTTTAATTAAAAAATGTCTTCTGTTTTTATAATAAACCTGACTGTATGCAGTGAAATTCCCCCTTCATTTTACATTCTGTGACAGCTGCAGTTAGGAAATGTCAGATGGTCCCTAATAGCTCTTCAGGTAAACAATCATACTTTCAAACGGCAGGGGGAGCACCCCCCAATTTCCCAGAACTCAAGCAGATTTGTTTGTTTCCCTATAGAGCAGCCAGCAATTGTGTAGATTTGTATCCACAGACCCAGTGCAGTCTGTATATTCTGATTATTAATCAGTCTTGCTGTATTGGCTTTGTATTTGACTTGTGATGTTTTGAGCATTTATGACAATCCCTAGTTGCCCTTTTATGAAACTCAGGGATTCTGCTTCAGCAGGGACAAAGATAAGAGATGTCTCAACTTAATGTAAAATGTATCAGCTAATTTATCATTTAGAACAGTTTCAGTACGTGACCCCCCCTCCAGCTACTTTAGAAAGACATAAGGTGAAAAATAAAACTTTTGATTTCCGTTTAAAAAAAAAAATCACAAATACAAAATAGAGAGTTTAATAAAATCTTTATTTCTAGTGAACTCTCTGAAACCAACTGAACTGACAAAAGTGCTAGTAGGTGAACAACCCCTTTAAATGGTGCTTAGTGGCAATCAGTCTGCTTTGGGTGTATAACCCTTTAAATTGAAAACTAGAAGCCCTTTGTGTACTACTTTGTGGAATTAATACTTGTGGAAGATAAATATGTTTAACTAATAAATGAAAAATTATTGTGTACAGCGCTACGAAATAAGTTGGCGCTATAGAAATACATGTTAATAATTGTGGTAATATGGGTATACCAATTACTGAACAAAGGGTTATATTCCCTTTAATTGTTTGAAAAGTGGGAGTGCCTGAGGATATTGCGCTTTTTTGTTTCTGATTATATAATTGGACTGAAAATGTCATGTGATTTTATCGATGTGTATTTAATAGTGTTTCAATATACATTATTTAGCCTATGATGAAGGACCAGGTTGGCCCGAAACGCGTCAGGCAGTGATGCACAAATGTGATTTTACATTTTTCTAATTGCAAAATAAAGGAAAGAAAACTTTTTAAATTTGGAGGTGCGGTTTTCCTGTTTTTCATGTTTGAATTTTTGCCACTTTATTGAGACCAGTACAGCAGCATTGTTACCGCTGAGGGAGTACTGAAAAGGAAAAAGTCTGTGGCAAGGCTTGAGCTGTCTATCTCTAACCATGCTCAACAGAGCTTACAATCTAAATCACATTCCCTTTGTCACAGTATACTAGGGAACCTTGGAGCTACCACCTGATCTGGAGATGGTGGTAGCTCCAGGGCAAGCCCAGACTGGCAATTTATGAGTTCTGGCAAATCCCAGAGGGACTGCTGTAAGATGCCATAGGAAGTGACTATTAAGTGGGCTGGTGGGGGGCTGTTTAGGGTTGCAAAATGCTGTCCAATCATGGGTGTGTATTTTCTCTGCCCACAATATTACTGGCTTGTCCACAATATCACCAGTCCTCAACCAAACAGCATCGCACCAACCCCCCGGTTTCACTGTTCCATCTTCCCCACCATGTCACTGGTTGCCACATATAAATCTTCTTGCCAACAGCTGTTAATCAAATATATAAAAATGTCTGCCTTTTTTCTCTTTTAACAGTCATTTCATATTCCAAGCCATATAATCTTATGTTTTGGTGTTATTATTAACAATGATATTATTAGTTATTAAGCATATACCTCAGAAACATAAGCACTAAAAGGCAATGATTTTCACCTATGTTTAATCAATAATGGGAACAGGTTGCTAATAAGGAAGTAATTCCCAAAAACTGTAAATAAATAGCACAGTAATATAATTGCGTAATTGCTAGGTTACTATACAGGAAAATTGAGGGTGACCCCTTCCCTGGCCTGCAGAGCTTACTAACTAAATTGGGTGTGTGTATGATTTGTGTTGCAGATTTGTTTACTCTATAGCTACCACATGTCGCTGCTGAAACACCTCTAAATTGTATATGAAACATATGCACAAGTGTATTTTGTATACTTGTAATGCTTGACAAAATATATTTCTATGACAGATGCGTTATGTTGGGCAACAGCTTGACTTTGTTTACAACTTTGCATAGCTATATGCAAGAACTAGATATTAAAGAACTGTACAGTACTAGGAAATAACAAGATAATCTGAATAATATCTGCTACAAACTGAAATGAAGGAGGTTGGCACCTGAGCTTACAATTTAGAACAGTGACTTGAAAGTTACTGGGAAACATGTCTCAGCAACTGGTAGGGACAGCTTTTCTCTCTCTTCCCATACATACACCTCATCTCACTGTGCTTTTAGCTGACAAATATCAGCGACAGATTTGAGGTGAACAAATAACATTTGGCTCCCTCAAACAGCTCAACTAGCCCAGATGCCAATTAACCCTTAGCTAACAGTATGGGAGTATGACAAGGCAATGTGACTGGCATTGTATATCCTCCCCATGCATGGAACCATTTCACAAGCTGTTCTGACAAGTGCAAAGCAGAAGCAATACAACTATGACATGTACAAAGTGCAACAGTATTATTATACTTTAAATAGCACCAAAATGTGATGCAACAGTCTTATACAATAACCAGGGGAATAACAGAGTAACATAACACTAGGACAGGCAAAACCCACTGTGGCAATAGCTAGGGCAAATAGCAAAACGCATACAAGGGCAGACTAGAAATGAATTGCATTCAAATATACTTGCATGGAAATACGTCTTCAGCCTGTTCTCATTAAACAAAAATAAAAAGACTGAAGAATATCTAAAAAGATATTTTATCTCATGGTTTATCTCAAGCATCCTGTTTTCTACAAACTGAGGCTGAAGGCACAATATGTGAATATGCGAATTACCCGCAGCCCCCAGCAGAAACTCTCACTACCTTAAACAGTTAAGGTGGAGCAGGGAGTTGCACAGAGGGCAGTGTCCTCCTGTTCTGCAATATCTCTTTAAGTCCTCCCATTGCGTGACTGACCCAGGAAAGTTTGGCAAGTTTTGCCCTGAGAGTTAAAACATCTCCCAGTGCTCTTGTCACGCAATGGCCCGAACACTGTGACCTCTCCCCTCTGCCTCCCACAGGCACCTGGAAGCGGCCCAGGCTTTACCTACAGCAAATATCTCATCACTGGCACCCCATAGCAATATGTGCAAGATTGTCCTGCCATGTAAAACATGAAAATGAATTCAGATGCTTAATTCACTAGCAGAAATTAAATCAGTAAGACGTTAGTGACATTTTATCGCATGTTTATTCGCATGTAATAACTGTGGGGCGCCGCACAGGTGGTATATATGATACATAGCCCTAAATCTTTATATATCTTTCTGATATTATTATTGTTACATCCAGAAAATAATAAAACAATTATATACAGAAAACATACATTTATTTTTGTCTGCGCGTATTAGATGGGAAGCGATGTGAAACTCTGGGGCAGATCAGAGGATAAAGAATAGATGATGCCAGGATTATAAAGAGCGATAACAATCGAGGAATGATAGACAGACAGATAGATAGATAGATAGATAGATAGATAGATAGATAGATAGATTAGATAGATTAGATTAGATAGATAGATAGATAGATAGATAGATAGATAGATAGATAGATAGATAGACTATGTACATTACCTAGAATGATATGATGGGCTTCATTTCTCCTACTCCTGGTTTTGCCTATTTTTTGCAGTATACGGAAAGTGCCCCCCAACTGCCGAACTTCACCATGGATAGGTGGTACCTAATATTTATAATTACCACACACATTACATAATACTGAAACAGTCCTATAGTTCCCAAGGCCGTGTGCGGATTTTATTTTGTGCAAATGCTGCTTGTGAATCAGAGTGAATGTGCAGTCATAATGGTGTGACTAGATGTAACTGCTTCTATGTAGCAACAATAAGAGAATTATTTTCCTGCCCAGCCATTAGTTCACCCTTTATGAATTCGGTTTATTGTCCAAAGATGATTTTAATACCCAACAGATGTATGTGGCACTATGGGCTAGTCTTCTGTTTGGTGGACAAGTCATTTAACATAAAAGATGAATCCATCTATATCCCAATGTAAACCATCCAGTATGGGAATAATTGGGCATCGGTTGAATGACTCTTCTGCTCCAATGCCCCATTGTAAAATACCCTGTGTCACATAATTGGGCATAGAGTTTACGGCTCTCACATGCTATAGGTTCGATTTAGGTACAAAGTGTTTATGAACTGTTTGCTTACTTCTATGTATGTCTCAACATGTATCTGTATGTGTAGAGTATATCTTATTTATTAGAGATTAGCTCTTTTCACTATTTATAAAAATATTTCAGGGAACACCGTAGGGCAGGACTGAAGATTGATGATAAATTAAATATGTAGATAGATGATAATGGTATAAAAATATATGTATTAGAAATATGTATAATATATGTATTAGAAAGTTTCTTAGAATTGCACAAAGGTTTAGTTTTTGATCTACATAATCTTGAAGGGCAAGTCAACCGCAAATGAAAAATGTGCCTAATAAAAGAAAATGTTATTTGCAAAATACATTCATTGCACATTTTCTATGGATCTATTGAAAGCCGTGTCTGATTCTCTGCCCTGATGGCTCAGACTGTTGATACAATGTAAGACAAGGCAGCTGATTAACAGACCTGTTAACAAAGACTTTTGCACCATTGATTAAAAAGTAAAAGCACATGTTTGCATCTGATAGCAAACGTTTTTACAAATAACTTTAAAAACACTGCGCATTTTTAATACATTTATATAGGAAAGTTGCTAAGAATTATGATTTCTTTTTATTATTTATTTTGGGGTTGACTTGCCCTTTAAAACTGGTTTTCTGACTTTTTCGGTTGAAGGTTTAGTCAGGGCAGCCATTATCAGGTTACAGGATAACACAAGTGTATCAGTCATTTAGCCACAGTTTAATATTACCTAGATAAGTAAATAAGTGTTCAGCTCAATTCTCACCCAAACTGACATTCCAACTGGGCATGCAGGGATAACTAGGAGACTAAATGGGCACTGTCCTAACTAACAGGGCACACACACACAGACAGACAGACATTTGAGAGATACAGTTGATATGAAGTGAGATAGAGTGAGAGAACAGGAAAAAGCTTCCAGATCTGGAAGACAAGGAAAGAAGGTAAATGTGATCAGGTGTGAGCTAAGGAAAGAGAAGGAGCGAGAGTGCGAGAGATCGGGATATAGCTGACAGAGGGGTAAGGCAAGGTCAGTAGGAGGGCTGTGGAGCTGTTTGGTAGCTGAGGATGTCGCTGCCCCGTGATAGTGCCGTGTCCCAGGCAGGGGTGGGACTCCCACGCTATGTGGTGTGGCATTTGCCAAAGTACATGTTACCTATGTCTCTTGTCACGCTATGCCCTTAGTCTCACGCACATCTTCCTCTCCCTGCTTATTTCCCCTAAGGCTCCCCTCCCCCTTCATTCTGTAGTCTTCCTCATAGGACCCCCTCCAATTCTCTCCCCTCCTCTACCCCACACAGTCCTTCAGACACTTCTCTAGGCAATGCTGGAACTCCAGCCAGAAGTCCCCAGAGCTCTCACGCAAGCTGGACAATGTTTAACCTACATACACAGGTGTGCATTGGCTGCTACCTCAGCCCCCGGCTAAACTTTAACCACGTACAGGCCAGTGTCACCGGACACACGAGACCCTCTTCCCTCCCAGGGGCCTTATTGGATTCTTGACTCTAGTGCAGAGGTGTCAGGATTCCCCTTTCTTCTACCTTAAGGGACAGCTATTAATGAACCCCTATTCATAAAGTTTGGTAGAGGATCCCGGGAGTGATTTTAAATAGATGGACTAAGTATGGGGAAGTGAAACATGCCCCAGAGGAAGCTGTTGCATACTGTGCTGGTGCTAACTCTAGACAGATCACCCAACCCAATGGCTTTGTCCACAGATCTCACCTAATAATTCTTCAGGCTAAGCCTCCACCTTCACTGATTCAGCCCTCCTCACTTATATTCTCCTCACTTATATCCCCCTCACTTATATCCCCCGGGGGAAATAGCCCCACTGCCATACAGGTATTCCTAGGTTAGAGAAGCAGGGCTGATCCTGGTCACAGTGTATATTAGATGTTTTACACTGTATCCGCAGTCACCTTGTTCATTTTCTGCGTTTTCTACCATTAGTCATTTAATTTTAACTTTGAACAAATGACATTTATAGTGTGGCAAACACAGTACCTCTGCTTTCAAGACTTTCACCCAGCACTCATTATTGCATAGCAAATAGGATGTAATGCATGGTCACTGGTTTTATCCAATTTTTAGGACTGTAACCTGAGAAATGCTTTGAACATATTCAATACCTGAAACTAGCCAACTTTTATACGTTACTGGCTTTTCGGTCTGTACTTGAACATACTTGCCTGTAGCTCAGATATTTTGCCAATGCTCAGGCATATAGCAATTTCATATTGCATGTATAGGCTTTAATATTGAAACGAATAATTACATCCATGAGAAGGAGGTTGCTGGAGTGTGAAATATTATGGGTGCAGTATCTGGAAAGCTACAAAACTGTGTAATTCCATAACTCAGTTTAAAGAGATGCTGACACCTGAAATTAAACTCTTTTTTACATCTATTATAATATTGTCTTTAAAAGTTACTTCTAACTTTGCCATAAAGTATTTGCATGATGCTTTTACATGACCTGTCTGATCCCCCATGTTCCTGTATGAGGGGGCTGCCATATTTGTGCAGCAGGAGTCCATTAGCATTAGAAACTGTAACTAACAGGCTGAGATGGGACAGTCAGGTTGGCAAAGTCAGAGTGTCAGAGAGTCAGGCTTAGGAACTTCAACTAACAGTTATATACAAAAACCTCTCAGCAAAAAATGATCAACATGACCTATAGGTAACATTTAATGTACATTCATATGCTAAAATTCATTTTTTTAGTGTCAGTATCACTTTAACATACAAGAGATTGCTCAACATTACTTTTCATTTACATTTCATTATAAGTGGAAATATATCATGTAGTTTAGTGTTATCTCTGTATGGTAATTTTCAAATATTTTAATACACAGTATATTTAGGGTCAAAATTAGGGTAAATGTAGTCATTTCGTGGCAGCGTTCAGCTGTTACCACATTATTCTAACATCCAAAATGTTATACTTTGCCACTGATAATCCCACAGCAATGTGAATTTGGGGATTATTCGTTTGCACGCACATTATTTACTTAATAGATAATTAATAGCTCACCTATTCTCTCATTTTGCAAAAAAAAATATTTTGTTTGTTTCATTTTGTTTATAAACACTCGTTATTAAAGGGACTTGGTGAAAGTATCAGGTGGTTCATGCTGTTTTGTGACGTTAAAAAAACCCGTTTTATTTCATGTTATGCACAACTTGCTAGAAATCCGATCTATTCCTCTGTTCATGCAACATTTGTATACATATACAGTAACAATTATTTAATACATGTTTAAATAGAAAAAAAAATCATAAAAGCAGAGTGAAGATACAGACAAAAAGTCGCTCAGCAACTGTTTACTTTTTTATAAATACTTTTCACCCGCAATTAGGCATTTGGAGTAAATAGTTATGTGGTTATAGTTGTGAAATAACGTTGGACATATACTAGTTATATGGCAGACCACAATGCACCCAATACATATTGTACCAAGCATAGAAGCGTAAAGAAGCTCCTGTTCTTGCTCAGGGGAATTACATTCTCAAATCCAAACTTCCCGAACCCGACACTCTGTTGCCACCAACTAAATCATAAATCCCCCCACACTTGCTTCACTTCCTTTTTCATAATAGCGTATTTCTCCCCTTATCATGTCATGTGAAAGATGACAAGGCATATAGGCACAGGGGAATGCATGTTTTCAGCTACTGTCTTGTTACAACTTGGGAAGAAAACCCCGGTCTCTGGACGGTTTATTACATGCCCCTCTCATCAAAGAAATCACATATACCCACGTTTCTGCAGATATTAGGAATATATTTTGACTTTATAATTGTAGTTGCATAAGCAAAACCTTGTAATGATCCTGTGATGCCCTGAATGGGAATAAAAAACTAAACAATGGTGGAGGGCGGCTATAGAGGTATAACAGGTTGTACCAAATCTCTTACATTTGGACGTTGGCGAAGAAAGGTTCACGTTTAGGGTAACTTTTAGTATGTTATAGAATGGCCAGATCTAAGCAACTTTTTAATTGGTATTTATTATTTATAGTTTATTAATTATTTGACTTCTTCTCTTGACTCTTTCTAGCTTTCAAAAGAGGGTCACTGACCCCCTCTAAAAACAAATCCTCTCTAAAGCTACAAATTTATTGTTATTGCTACTTTTTATTACTAATCTTTCTGTTCTGACCCTCCCCATGTTAATATTCCATATTCTCATTCAAATCAATGCATTGTTGCTAGGAATTATTTGGACCCTAGCAACCAGATTGCTGACACTGGGAGCTGCTGAAGAAAAGGCTCAATAACTCAAAAAACCCAAATAATAAAAAAAATGAAAACCAATTGTAAATTGTCTCAGAATATCACTCTACATCATACTAAAAGTTAACTCAAAGGTGAACAACCTCTTTAAGTTATATTTCTGTCTGTTGATATTACTGATATCTGGGTATGTATGCTGCTGCTAATAGAGAATGATTTCAATGTGCTGATAGAAGAGAGATCTGGGTGTGTACTAACATGCACATAATTAAAGAAATAGATGGGAATGTGCTAAATTAATAAGGGTCTGGGTATGGGATACCATGTACAATATTATATAGAAAGAGATGTGATTGTGCTGAAAGAATAAAGGTCTGGGTATGTAATACTATGTAAAATGTTGGAGAGAGAGAGAGAGAGAGAGAGATGTGCTGATAGATCAGAGATATGTTGCTGTACTACCATCTACAATATTTTAAAGAGATATACGTATATGCTGATAGAATACAGGTGTTGGAGTGACCTACCATCTCCAGTATTACTGAGAGAGGTGTGTATACTCACAGAATAATTGCATTACAGGGAGAGAAAGGAGTAAGTACCGATGGAATAGAGATTTGTGCCTGTGCTACAATGCACATTTATGGAAAGATAAGTGTATGCACTGGTAATATAGAGTTTTGTGTAGGAACTAATGTACTAGCAGTGTATAATAAAGAGAGATATGCACAGTCATGTGTTTGTGGCTTCCCTCTAATCAATAATTACAGGGTCATGATGCCCTGATGTCACTTTAAATACGGTGTACTTGATGAATATGTTCACTACATATATCCATGCAGTTAGTGATAATGATTTTAAAGGACCTTTATAGACGTGTATGTCACAGGTGTCTGAGCAAGATATGTTATTGGGACAACACTGAATTAAGGCTTATGTAGTGTGCACTGGTATAACAGGTGCCTGTATCACAGGAGGGAAGGAGAGCTGTTGGGGCTTAGATACACTGTATTAATGTGCCCGATTATAAAGAGACGTGTATGTGAAGGCAGCACACGGTATTAATATGGCTGAGGCTGAGTGAAAACCATGTTATGGGACGCTGAGCGTGAGCCAGGCTTGTGCTTGTGGTATAGGCGTGTGGGAGCTAGCGGGCTCCTTGCGGTAAAGGTGTGCGCATTGTGGGCTGTGCGATGCTGTGGTGGCCTGTTGTGGGCAATAAAAGCAGGCGCTTCGTGCTGTATCAGCGAGCTCAGTGTGTGCAGTTAATGGGGTCCTCTGTCGGGCTGAGCTACTGTCTCCAGGGAATTGTGTGCAGTCCGTCACGTCTTTTCAGTCCTCGCTATTCTCTTATAACGCCCAGTATATATATATTCATGTAGGTCTAACTACGCAGAGTAAGCAAAATCCACCCTGTCCCTGTCAACAGGACATCGCATGCTTATCTCTCTAATTAAATCTAGCTCCTTTTAATTAATGATTTCTGGGAGGCTCAATCTCTTCACGCAACCCTTTGCACGAGTGCCAATTATTCAGCCTTTACGGCAGCTTGGCTCCAGTTCAGCAGTACTTGTACTTTAGTCACGTGGTAAAGGGGTTCGGCCAATGAGGCACGCGAGAGGTGTATATAAGCGCTTGGGGTAGCCGTTTCCACTATGGTACTCCTGTGGTCGTGCGTCTGCTAAGTCGTTCGGTGCTGCTGGTGCTCCAAGATAACGTTCAAAGGCGAGCTTTAGGAACTTGGAACCCCAACCCAGGTAAGCACTGAATTTTAACACAATTTCTATTTGGTGCCACTAGCATATACCCCCATTTTACGTTTTTCAGGGGACCAGAAAAAAAAAATGGTGTAAAATCCAGGAAAATGTAAAATCAGAGACATGTATTATGCATAATATATAGGTGAGACCACACAACAATAGTCTCATTAGCACTTTGGTTTTACAAGCAGATTATGTTTTATAGTCTGGGTCCTTACTTAATAGCTTTGTATAAACATAGGGAAAATGTTTAGTGTCATGGTCCTGGGAGTGTAACAGCGATAGCGCCTACTGCACGTGCTCTCTGTCTGTATGGGGCATATTTATGAAGGAGTGAAACTAGACTTCCCCACAGTTTGCTAGAAAGAAATGTTACCACTCTCAACTAACTTCTTTAAGAGCCTGTTTATTAGACAGTTAAAACAGAGCCGGATTCCAGTGAGTTTGTATGTTCTCTCCTTATTCCCAGGATTCCTTTTGTTTATAAGTCTGTATGAGTCTCTTCAACCTTTGTCACTTGTATATGTTCTCCCCGCATCTTTGTGCATTTCGCTCAGGTACTCTGCTTCCCTCTTCACCCTCCAAAAACATACAGGCATCTTAATATTCTCTTAACCACATTGACCAAAATGGGTAAAAGTGATAAGGGACATTGGACTGTAAACTCCACTGGGGTAGGGACTGATATATAATCTATGAAAAGTGCTGCAGAATTTGTCAGTAGCAAATGTATAATTGTAACAAGGAAATATATATCAGTATAATTCCAGTTATTTTGCAATATCTTCTAATCTTGCATATACAAATGTCAGAGGTACCCATCAATAATTCTTGGAAAAACATGTGCAATGATTTGGAGGTTAGTGGATGCCATTAAATGTGTATCCATAACCTTTGGCACCATTGAATACACATGCATGAAGGCTCAGTGAGATGTGGTACTATACTGTTGGTTGCATACATTATACTATATTAAGGGGCAGATATACTAAATTCACATATATTCACATGAGGGATTCGAATATTTCTATCGAATTTTTAAAAATTCGAATTTCGAATATGCAAATTAGGCAAATTCGACCATTGAATATA
>CM044436.1:49995953-50009712 GCA_024363595.1 Xenopus borealis | reverse complement strand
CTGTACCAGCCCAAGGCAACCCCACAGCCCTTTAGCAGTAAAGATCTCCAAATGTACCCCCAGTAGCTCTCCATCTTCGTTTCTGCTGATTCACATCCTCTGTGCTGCCGTCACTTACCTCAGCTTAGGGACCAACTCACAATATACTGTGTATACAGAATGGACATGTCACGGTATAAGGCTGATTAATACAAATAATTACTACATGACAACACAGAAACCAGTGCAACTAGCATTATAATTTAATAATCAGTCTTGTAGCATCAGCTTATATGACAGGCCAACCTCATTTTCTGCTTGATAATTTGCCACAACCCCTAAGCTTAACTCACTGACCATGTGAGTGTCACAGACATTTTCCAAGATGGTGACCCCCTGTGACAAGTTTGAAGTCCTGGATCATTGCTGCTATTGACAAGCTGAAACTTTAGGCTGGTGCAACAAGTTCAGTATATAAAATATGGCATTTGTAGCCACCTTAATTTTTAATGTTTACTTCTCCTTTGAATAAGGCCATTACTGTTGTGAACTACAGTATTGTTGCACCTCCTACATGATTGTGATATTAATAACTGTATTTTGAGTTAGTTTATAGAATTTTGTTACCTGGTACTTCCATTTCAAGTACAGTGTTAATAACGTATGTTTTTTTATTTGTATTTTAACATAGTACATTACATTCAATAGTAAGATCATCAAAGACCATTAACTAAGGAAAAACACATTTTCTTAGATTGCCCCTTTTTTCCCTTCTACCTTTTTCATCATTGTTATCTTCTGTCTTTAGGGTCTTCTAGTAGCCGCTATACACCAAAAAAAGAGTGTGGCAAAAAATGGTCAGCTGAAGGCTTGTGATGATGAATGCTGTGGAGATGACCTGGAGGAAATTCCTGACTTTGACTTTGAGGGCAAACTTGCTCTGTTTGACAAAGCAGCTGTCTTTGAAGAGATAGATACATGTGAATATCCTTGAATCAGAACCAATAATATATATATATTGTGGTTCCTCAGTCTGGAGGACATAGTAAATATAGTAAAAAGAACAGATCAGCCGATGTTCTGCCCCACAGCAATCGTACAACCAACAAAGCTGGTGACAGTCTCCCACTGAAAATCGTCAGATCAGCAATACATGCAGATATATGATCAGCAGCTGACAGAAATCTTCTAACCTGTCCGATCGACTGAACGACCGATCGGCATGGCAAGACAAATGTCGGGACCCTCCACACATGATCCAAAAATTGTACAAATCCTCAATTTGTCCGATCGAATCTTTGTGTGTATGGCCAGCTTTAGAGCGATGGCCAATGGGGAAATTTGTCGCAGAACATCAAGTGACAAATCTTCCAAAATTGCTTTTCCACTGGCAACAGCTGAAATCGCTGGTGGTAAAACATAACATAATAATAAACATACACGTCGTCCAAAGGATTCAAAAGAACAAAGTGATGTGTTGGTTATACCATCAGCCATTTCAGTTATTGTTGGTGGAAAGGCATTCTTGGCAGATTTCTTGCCCTCAGTCATGCATTTTTTTTTTTTATCTCAGGTGATTGCAGTTAAAGTTGTTGTGCCTTGTTGGCCAGTAGAAATGTTACAGGGCAATCCTTTGGAAAGAAAAATAAAGGTGATACCTTTACTGGCTAAGAAAATCATAGCAAGTTTAGTTTCTTTTTCAAGCTGAGCTTGACAAATCTCCCCATCAGCCATAAACCTAAAGCTGGCTATACATGGGATGATACAAGCTGCAACTCAGCCCTGCTAGACCAAGTTGTCCGCTTATTTATTGGCCTGTGAATGGGGCCCACCAACAAACCTGCCTGACTATCTGTCTGAAAATCAGTCCGATATCAATTCGTTTAAAAATCCTGCCCGGCAAAGGATCTGTCAGCACATAGATTCCATCCTCTTCCAAAGAGCCTGGGTGGTAAAGCAGCTCTGGCAATTAAATATTTTCTTTTTTTTATTGCTTTTAATTCAGGACCGAAGCAAAATATGCATACAAAAGAAATTGGTGGGTAAGTAGAATGCCAGATTATACATACTATTTTGAGTCAGGATACACAGAAAAATAAACATATCATATAACACTGACAGCAGTAATCTCTAAAAGTCTAAAAAAATGTACTCGAATATAGTTGGCCATTGTAATTGTTTGCTAAGTGGTTCCTACGAATTAGAGACAGGTTGTTATGATTGCATTTAAATCTATGTAATAAGGTATGTCTGTGCCATAATTTTTTTAACATCATCCCAAATGAATGAGCTCCTGTCAGAAAGGAATGAATACATGGATTATCTTGCAAATGTGCTAGTATGTTACTGACACCTTTTCTATCTACACAATGTCCTGTAAACTTCTTCCCACAGCGTAACAGAGTATCTAACATGCATGTTGTGTGTTAACAGAGCACTTTAAGCAATATCAATTCCAGCTGTAATTCCTCAAATGAAACTCAGCAAACAAATCTCTACCTTCTCTTTGCTTTGCCTTTCTAATTTCTTGGTGTCCTTGTCCTGGGCAGTCAACAAATCTAATGCTTTATAATGCAAGCACATTACTCTTGGCTGCATTGTAATTTCCCTACAAATGACTGTTTTGTGTAGGTTCCCCCCCCCCATTTTTATACCCCTAACTTTGCTTCTTATATGGCATGTGCTTCCCCCTCCTCCCTCCAAAGTTTACTTTACATCTGTTATATAGGAAGACATAGTAGAACTAGTCTTGACTTGCGTGTGTAAGAGAGTAGGCGTGCCCCCTAAACTGGCACACGTCATTCACTAATTAAAGGAAGTCTAAACATTAGCTTTAGGTTGTGCTTGTTGCGTGAGAGCCTTTCTCATTCAGCTTTCACCTACTTATCCCACTTTTAAAGCATGTGTAAAAGTGCTGTATTACCAGCTTTTTCTTTGTGGATGCCGATTAGTTAAATGCTTTCCTGGAAGTTGTGTTCCTGGGATATTGAGCTTGTGCCAGTCTAATAGAGCTGTGTGGCACACAAGGTGTGTGGATAGGAATGCATAGAGCTCATTAAATATAATACAATAATATCTGAGATCTTCCATCAATCACTAATCATGCCAGCATGCATTTGGTAGAGTCTATTATAATTGGGATTTCTGGCTTACGCGGTGTAGGAAGGAAATGAAAGCCAGGCCTAAATGCTTGTTTTTAAAATCCATAACTGATCAGTAAAGGCATGGTATCCCTGATCTCCAAACTTTATATCCAAAGTATATTAAGTCTGTCTCTCTGAGAACCCACTTTAAGCTAATAATTCTATTTTTTGTTAAGCATACCTTGTATCTTAACCTAAGTTAATATAAATTCATGTTGGTGACCAGTCAGATCTTTTGGGTTTATTTGATGTTTAGTTTTATGGTAGCCTTAAGGGATGGTGATCCAGATGGAAAAAACCTTTATCCTAAAAACACCAGATCTCAAGCATTCCCATAATTTGACTTGCTAACAATAAAAATTGCAGGTAACAGTCTCCTATTTTATTTTCACATATGGTTGAGGAGTAAGATTCCAATAATCTGGCCTGCCATAGAATTGTGTGTTTGGATAGGGAGCTAGAAGAACACTAGAAGCAGCTGCATGATGTAAGATGACAAGATTTTATTTATCGATGTGAATGGGCCAGCCCCACTTAAATGTGCCCCAGGTCTGGAAGCTGGCGTTTTGAAGTGTCCGGAAGCTGTGCGCATTCCATGCTGTTTAAACATGATTTAGTCTAATGTTGTCAGCTGAAATTCAATCCTTAAGGTTCTTTTCGTTCCCTTTAGCTGAGTGTTTTGATTCTTTTAAACTGGCAAATCAATATGAACTGTGGAATCAAGCATTCACGTGCACACCAGTCCTATTCGTGACAATCTTCGTGTGTTTAAGCACACGTGGAGAGATTTCCCTGGAAAGCATGATAAAGCCTTCGAAACATAATATGGTGAAGCTTTTAAACACTTTCTTGGAAAAGTATATGTGTGTGTGCCACTAATTGCATGTTTGTTACATATATACATACAGTAATTTTGGACTTGGGTGTGTGTTTGTGTATGCGTGAGACTTCTCTCTGAAATATCATTATGTAGTATAAATATTCAGCAGTCTGCTGTGAAATCTTTGCTTATTCAACCGTTTTTTTTTTTTTAGAGAGAACACCTCACACACTTGCTTGCTGTTTCATACTCATTTTATAAGTAGCCAGCTAACCCCCCTGTATGCTTTGTGGGAGAACCAAAGTACCTGAAAGAAACCCAAGCAAACACATGAAGAATACACAAGCGGATATAGTCATATGAAAAAGTTTTGGAACCCCTCTCAGTCTGCATAATAATTCACTCCACGTTCAACAAAAAAAAAGATAACAGTGGTATGTCTCATTTTCCAGGAATATCTTGAGTACTGGTATTTTCTGAACAAGTGAAGCAGTATTCAGTTGTATTAAATGAAATGTGAGGAAAATTTGCAAATTTGAATGCATGTAACTGCTCAATACTGATTACTGGCAATACCGAATTGGTTGGATTAGCTTGTTAAGCCTTGAACTTCATAGGCATGTGTGTCCAATCAAGAGAAAATGTATTTAAGGTGGCCAATTGCAAGTTGTGCTTCTGTTTGACTCTCCTCTGAAGAGTGACAGCATGGGATCCTCAAAGCAACTCTCAAAAGATCTGAAAACTGTTCAGTATCATGGTTTAGGGAAATGCTACAAAAAGCTCAGAGTTTTAACTGTCTGTTTGTCTGTTTCAACTGTAAGGAATGTACTCTGAAAATGGAAGGCCACAGGCACAGCTGCTGTAAATCCCAGGTCTGGCAGGCCAAAAAAAATATAGGAGCGGCATATACATATTGTGAGAATTGTTACAGACAACCCAAAGATCACCTCCAAAGACCTGCAAGAACATCTTGCTGCAGATGGTGTATCTGTATACCGTTCTACAATTGAGCGCATTTTGCACAAAGAACATCTTTATGGCAGGGTGATGAGAAAGAAGTCTGAGTTGGTATTTTTTTTAGCCTGTACTCATGCCACAAACAGGTGTATGCAAAAGTTCATTTAGACAAGCCACAGTCATTTTGGAACAAAGTACTTTGGACTGATGAGACAAAAATTGAGTTATTTGGACAGCTTTGCATGGCGGAAGAAGAACACCGCATTCCAAGAAAAACATCTGCTACCTATTGTCAAATTTGGTGGAGGTTCCATCGTGCTGTGTGGCTAGTTCAGGGACTGGGGCCCTTGTTAAAGTCAAGGGTCGGATGAATTCAACCCAATATCAACAAATTCTTCAAGAGAATGTTCAAGCATCAGTCACAAAGTGAAGTTATGCAGGGGTTGGATATTCCAACAAGACAATGATCCTAAACACACTTCGAAATCTACAAAGGCATTTATACAGAGGGATAAGTACAATATTCTGCAATGGCCATCACAGTCCCCCCGACTTGAATATCATGGAAAATCAATGGGATGATTTGAAGCAGGCTGTCCATGCTTGGCAGCCATCATATTTGGAGAGGTTTTTTTATGGACGAATGGTCATAAATACCGCCATCCAGAATCCAGACACTGATCAAAGGCTATAGGAGGTGTCTAGAGGCTGTTACATTTGTGAAAGGAGGCTCAGCTATGTATTGATGTAATATCTCTGTTGGGGTGCCCACATATATGCACCTGTAATTTTGATGCATATTTTCTGTTAATAAACTTTGTCACTGCTGAAATACTACGGTTTCCAAAAGGTATGTTGTATATATTAAGTGAAAGTTGCTACTTTAAAAGCTCAGCAAATGATAAACAAAACTCCAAGACTGTAGCTCCCTAGCTGGAATTGAACCCCCTGACTGTATAACAACTACGCTAACCATTGCAGCACTCTGTGTTGTTGTTTTTTACAGTTTGAAAGTGGTTAAACAGAGAATCTAAAGGGGTGCAATAAAGACAATCATCAGCAATTTTCATTGGTAAACATTGCAAGGAGTGAGTGTTGCTTTGTATAAGAGTAATTTCGTTCTATCTGCATTCTCAGCTTGGATCAGCACATGGACAACCAAAGTGCAATTTATATTCTTTTCATCCACTTTATTTGGGCCATGCTGGGAAATGCTTTGGGAAGCCTATGAGTCACAGGGTAAAAGGGAAAACTGCAAGACAAACATTTATTAAAGCTAGAGAAAGCCCAGCAACACACACATCTATATATATATATATATATATATATATATATATATATATATATATATATATATATATATATATATATAAATATCCTTATACTTTCATCTCTTAATATTCCCTTACACTCTTGAAAGGCTTAGTTTGCCTTTCACAAACAGTATTTTCTTCTGTCATCGTTCAATAACCTGTCGTGATTATTTTTTTTAAATGGGCACACAATGTATCTGTTTGCTTGCTAAAGGATTTGCAAAAGTAGTTTCATAAAGCAGTACGGAAATGGTTAAAAAAACAGGTTTAACAATTGCAAGGTGAGTGAAGAATGAATGAGCGCCCTTGTGAATGAAGGAGCCCTTGCGTGTGACTGGAGAACAGCTGGGCAGAGCAGGTGCAGCTGGTGCAACCGGTTTGACGGCTCATTATCCTGCATGTCTTATTCATAACATTCGCACACACAGCTCTTTCTTACTATGCTCTGTACTTTGACTTTTGCCGTCAATAAACATAAAAATCCTTGCAAGGTCTCTTGTTCTCGCCGTATTGTGTATGTGGTGCCAATGGTTACCGAGAATCAGCATGGCCTGTTTACAAAAGATGCAGCTCTGTCATTTCAGTGCCTGCTACTGCATGCCCAAAACACTGGCTTCTACAAATGTAAGATATCAGTTTATTGTATTGCAGCTAGAATTGGCCATTCCAGCTATGGCCATGCCCAAAACTAGTGCAATTGGCTTTAAGATCTATGAAATTATATGCAAATACAAAATACCCCAGGAATGGTCAGCCAGTGATTAGTATAACTTTTCATCTTTATTGAACTGTTATTTGTGCCCCTATTAGTAACCATAATATCAAGTATAATATTTAGCAGCCAGTAAAGTACTGAATGGATAGCAGACCTCGCTGAGGCCCTCTATATCTTGTTGCCTTGCAACTTCCATGATACAGGTTTAGGATCTCTTATCTGAAGACATGCTAGCCAGAAAGCTCTGAACAATGGGAAGGCCATCTTAAGAAAGTAAATTATTTTTACATTTTTGTATAATAAAACAGAATCTAGTACTTAATAGTAACTACGCTAGAAAACATCCTAATGGGCTTATTTATTTGTAATAAACTTAAAGGGGTTATTTACCTTTACATTAGCTTTTAATACGTAATAGAATGGCTAATTCCAAGCAACTCTTCAACTCTTCATTACATATGTATTGTTATTGCTGCTTTTTTTTTTTTTTTTGCTCAACTTTCTATGCAGTCCCCCTCCTATTCATATTCTAGTCTCTAAATCAAGTCAGTGTATGATTGTTAGGACAATTTGGACCCTAACAACCAAATTACTGAAATTGCAAACTGGAGAGCTGCTGAATAAAAAGGTAAATAACTCAGAAACCACAATCAATAAAACCTGAAAACCAATTGCAAATCACTCTACATTATACTAAAAGTTTACTGAACAACCCCTTTAAGGTATGGTGATCTAAATTATGGAAATATATTTCAAGACAGCTTTGCACCCACCTGGTGCCCTTGAAGCAGCTGTAAGGCTATAGATGGCAAAAGCCATGTTATCTGTTTTCCTGCCTGGCTGAAATAGTGTTGGAGGTTAGCCTACTATGATCTAGTCTATCATCAGCAATAAATGAACAGGAGTAAGGTTTGTAATTCTGTCTTTATTCCCCACTGCATGGATGTGATCTAAGTGACAACTGAAGCTCAAGACCTCAGCAAAGCAGTCTGAGAGAGAGAGAGTGGTTATTTTTACCCTTTCTGTAGCTCATTTGGGTCCCCATGATGCCAAAAGCATCATACTAGTTTAGCTTCTCATTAGTAGACCTTTATCTGTTGCCAGTATTGTTTTAAGAACAGTTGAGTTGGTAATTTTTTAGCCTGCCAACTGATATCTGGACTGGAATTGGCAGAAAAATCACATCTTAAAGTTCAACATATATCTTATAAAATTTGGCTCAGGTAATGGTATAGGAAAGAAAAAAAAAAATAATTCCTATGGAGTTGCGTGCAGAGAAGGAGGATGTCAAGATTGTGGGTGCAACCTTAGCCACGTGGGGATCATAGTCTGATATTTAATTGCATCAAAGTCTAGCTGCTGCAATTAGGAGTTGGCACGAGTGTAGTGTAAAGCCCAGGCGAGCAGCCAAATCTGTCACCTTATGCAAAGGTAGCTGGTGACTCCTGGCATTCAGAGCACCTTCTTCTCACGTTATATACACATTGGATTGAACCTGCGCCAAGCATCCCACCTGCCTATCCTGATCATTAGGAAAAGGCACTTCCCAGGATTAAAATGATGGCTGGGGACATTTGTAATTGTGTTTTACTTCATCCCTCAGGTGCCCTCAGAAGTCTATTTACTTTATTATATGCCTACCCAAGAGACCTGTTGACAACGCCTTCTGTCCAGTTGTTTTGGTTTCTTACTATATTGCTTATTTGTATAAAGCTGTACTGATTTGCATAGGACCAGGCTTTGTGTTTTGCAATGTATTTCTCTCTCTTTGTATAGTGTCGTTGGTGTACACAGCTTTTCCCTATAGCCAAGATATATGCAGTAGAAGATATGCGCTCGAATATTGATCAGATAAAATAAGACCATGCTATAGAAAATTCCCTGAGAGCTTGTTTCAGAGAAGATGGTTGTGGAGTACAGGACTAAGAAATGAACCGATGATTGTGACTGCACTCTATTAAATATTCCCCTAGGTTTCTAAAATAAGAGGAGAAAGGAGAGAGCATCTAGTGGGGTGAAAGGTGAGTTGGTGCCAATTATAAAAGGGATCATGTTATTTTAGTATGGTAAATGTATATACTTTTGTGGAATTACATAAAAGTAGCAGAGTCTGCAATTTGCAATTTGATCTATTAATGTTTAATTACAAAGAGCAACCTTTGTTTATTTGCCATTCTTATTAAACTGGACCAATTCCCATGCAGCTTTATAGTAGCGTAATTTTTTCAGTGTCCCTTCTGTTTGTCCATAAATAACGGGCCCCAGCCTTCTCTCATTTTGTGCTGTACCCCAACAGCATAGCATAAAGAGGGGCTACATAAAAATTTCTAATTCAAATAAACGGATTTTGATGTCCATTTTATCCCATCCTTGTTCAATGGATTGCTAGTTCCACTTTAAGTTAAAGGGCTTGTTTGTTCTTGAGTTAACGTTTAATTTTATGTAGAGACTTGTCTGCTGAGAGAATCTGCCATTGGTTTTCATTTTTTATTTGTGCTTTTTGAGCTATTTAGCTTTTTCAGCAGCTCTCCAGTTTGCAATTTCAGCTATGGTTCAAATTACCCTAGCAACCATAAATCACTTTGAATGAGACTCTGCAGTGTGAATAGGAGGTCTGAATAAAAAATGGGTAATAAAAAGTAGATGTGTAAGTGCGTGTATATATGTGTAAGTGTGTGTGTGTGTGTAAACATGTTCTGTGTATTATAATGGGTTGGTGTGTTTAAGCAGTCACAAGACTTGAAATTCTTTTGTCCTTCTGTATTCTTTGCATTTTAAAGGAGAACTAAAGCTTGACTAAAGAAGTAGCTGAAAATGTTGTACATTATGTTTTGGGCTTCTGTATCAGCCCAAGGCAACCACAGACCTTAAGCGGTAAAGATCTGTGTCTCCAAATATGTCCCTGTAGCTCCTCAACTTCTTTTCTGCTGATTCACATGATCTGTGCTGCTGTAACTTACTGAGTTTAGGGTGGCTGATTTAATTAATACAGATGATTTCTACATGATAGCACAGTAACCAGTGCAACTAGCATCAGAATTTAATAATCATCTCTCTAGCATCAGCTTATATTACAGACCAACCTCAATTTCTTCTTGATAATTTGCGACAACCCCTAAACTTTAGCTTCTCAACAGCTGCTCAGAGCCTACTGAGCATGTGACACTTTCCAAGATGGTGACCCCCTGTGACAAGTTTGAAGTCCTGGATCATTGCTGCTATTGACAAGCTGAAACTTTAGGCTGGTACAATAAGTTCAGCAGTATATAAAATGTCATTTTTAACCATATTCATTTTTAGAGTTTAGCTCTCCTTTAAACAGGAGAGTATTACTGCAGAAATAAAGGCAAACCCATACTGAACAGAATAACAGTAAATTATAAAATGTTTTATATAGTTCAGTGAAGTAGTGTAACTTATGCATGTGCATCACGTTGCAATACATTAAAATAATTTGATCTTGCCTTTTACAAATCTGACACTATATAGTTAAAATATATATATATATATATATGTGTGTGTGTAAAAGCAGGGCCCACACTCTCTGTAGGGGGTGATATTGGTGATTTATTTCACACAAAATGGCATCTTATCCGACGTTTTGGTCTCACATGGAAACCTTTCTCAAGGATCTCCTTGATCATCTTTGTGTGTAGGTCCTGCTTATACATACTTTATAAGATTGACCACTCCGGCTTCATTTTCGGGTGTGTCTCCATACACCGAGGGCAGGGTGCTGTTTTGCATAGTTATGGTTCAAGGTGACTGCTGTATAACAGGTGCAAAGTTTGGGCAAATCTTGTAAGCCACAGCAACCAAGCAGATAAAGGGGGGGGGGGTTCAACAGCCTTTTTGACTAGTAAATGCTACCTGGTGACTTGTTACTTTTTTCATTTTTTTTATCTTCTCATATGTTTCCAATTGCTGTCAAGTATTTTGTGCTGAATTTTGATAGGGTCACATTAATGCATTTTCTTTGATTTCCATGTTGGCATCACCTTTATTTGCACTACCCTCATTTTGGAATAACCCTAGATTTGAGTCTGTATTAATATCCAAATTATGGGGAGTCCTACTCTTATAGCTCGCTCTCATTTTAAGAAAAGAAGTCCCATTTTTAAAAATGCTTTCCTTTTTCTCCATTTTAATAAGTCTTTTTAATTATTGGTAACTAAACTGCATTAAGTTTAAATTCAATTTAGTAGAGCTATGGTATGGTGATCCAAACCTTATCCAGATAGCCACAAATCCAGAGTATTCTGGATAATGAATCCTGTATCTCTATATGGTTTCTAAATTTATTATTCTGTATTCTTTCCGAAGATAAAGGTTGTATAGGTATGGTATGTTATCCAGATTTCTCGGTACCTGGGGTTTTTCAGATAAGGGATCTTTTCTTAATTTGGATATTCATACATTAAGTCTGCTAGGACAGGGCAGCATCTGTGGAGTATTATCAACTATTGTATCAGTTCTAACCGCTGCCTTTAAAGGACCAGTAACAACAACATTTTTTTTAATAGTATAACATGAAACAAAAATACACCAAGACATATTAAACCTTAAAATCGCAAAGTCTTTATTAAGAAATAACTTACCGAAACTCTGCTGGTGCTCCTCTTCAGAAAAGGCGACAGGGCGGCGATCCACCATGCGGTGCTTAATTGGCCATCTCCTATAAGGAAGGCAGCGAGGAGTCATCGAGTGCCACATGATGGAGCGCCCGATAGCCTTTTCTGAAGAGGAGCGCAAGTGGAGTTTCGGTAAGTTATTTCTTAATAAAGACTTTGCGAGTTTAAACGCAGAAGTACATGGCAGACATGGGACACACCAGCGAGCAGACATCGGTTCACTACTTCACAGCGCCATTGGGTGCTCTCAATCCTCACTCAGTCAGCATTATTGAGCGAGGCTAATGGTTACAGCACTAACGTGAGTCGCATTACATTTATATTCACTGAACTGTGGAATTACTGCTTCAAGCTCCAGAACACTCGCAGCACTTTATTCATCTCTCTCCAGCAATTAACAATACGGTCTTGTGACTTAATTTTTACCTTTATCACCATCCAGGATTGAACTTTTGCCTTACACACTTGGGCCTATTCAAGGCTTAAATACCCAAGAAATTGAAACAGGGGCTAAGTGTCACTTGATATTGATAATTACAGTATTTACTTGCTTATGTTCAAATTTCCTGGAGATATATGCTATCTTTCACCTCCGATTCTACCATAATCGGTAAGGTGGTTCTGTACCCACTCAAAGGGGATCCCCTTCCATCATGCGGTGCCGCTTGTTTTTAAATATTTGGTTTATTTTTTGCTTTTTGTTTTGATTTAATTTTAATTTGGGGTTGGCTGTTCAACCTAAATAAAAATTGTTTTTTATTTCACCACTAAGCTTATATTGATGTATAATTTGGACACGGTATTGAGATCGGGAGATTTAGTCCATTATTTGGGGGAGCAACATGGCATTACCTGCGTTACCATCGGACACGACGCTGGTCGACAAAACGCACAATTCAAGCCAGATCCGACGGAACAAGGTAAGTAATAGGAAGTCAGATGGTGTCGCAACGGTGATTTGATGCGATTGTCGGATGCAAAAGCTGCGTCCTCATCGGATCACCGTTGCAACACCATCTGACTTCCTATTACTTACCTTGTTCCTGTCGGATCCGACTTGACATGGAAACGCAGGTAAGTCTGCCATGTACTTCTGCCCTAATATGTCTTGGTGATTTTTTTTTTTCATGTTATACTAAGAAATTTTTTTATGTTACTGGTCCTTTAATGAAACTCAGGGATTGTGCTCAGCAGGGATAAAGATAAATATATCAAATAATGTATCAATTTAGAACAGTTAGGCTTAGTCCAGACGGGGAGATTCGGGGGCGATCCGTCGCCTGGCCACTTCTCGCCGCGACCGATCGCCTCCGAATCTCCCCGAATAGCAAACCACCGTCATAGCTTAAAAACGCCAGTGCGTGTTCACACGGAGCGATTTTTCAAATCGCTCCAAATTGCTCCGTGTGAATAAGCGCAGGCGTTTTTAAGCTATGCCGGTGCCTAGCTATTCGGGGAGATTCGGGGGAGATCCGTCCCGGCGAAAAGTCGCCAGGCGAATCTCCCCGTCTGGACTAAGCCTTAAAGAGTCTGCAACCCCCCCTCCCAGAGCTGAAAGTTGAAAAATGCAACTTCACACTTCAGTATGAGAAAGACGGTCACAAAAAGATGAAGAAGAAAGTAACTGGGAAACAAGAATTTCTGGTGAACTGAAAAAAAGTGTTTGAAGGTGACAACCCTTTTTTGAAAATGCATTTTTACATGACTTTCCATGGCTATTATCTTTCCTAGCATCTTGCTTCCCAGTATTTTATTTCTCTTGATTTTTTTTCCTTCTGTTCAGATTTGGGACTTGTGGTATCCAGTATATCTTATATCTTGCACAAGAAGTTACTGTGTGTGGCTGAGAAACATGGCCTTTCAGTGGAGAGGAGACTGGAAATGTCTGGTGTCTGTGCTAGCCAAATGGCACTTACATTGCTTGGAGGGCCCAACAGGTGAGTAAAAGATACAATTTCTGCATAGTCAGCATTTTGTGTGCTCTGAGTAATTCTTGCTAATCTTTAAAACAAACTCTTAAGGGGGAACTATCGTGAAAATTAAAATAAGCTTCAGCATACTGAAATAATATTGAGATGTAGTACCGTGTTAGCCATTCGAAAAAATGTATAAAATGTAAAGTTTGGTGATCTCTTTCATTGGCTAACTGAATAATTATTTGAGTGAGCTCTAATTCATCTGCTAGGAAAGGAGCCCCCCTA
>CM044436.1:49970287-49983741 GCA_024363595.1 Xenopus borealis | reverse complement strand
CTATGTAACTATGTAACCTTAAGGCCTGAAAATTCTCCAAATTGGCCGTGTTTTAAATGGAATGGTGCAGATATTAACCCGTTAACCCTAACCCTTGCTGTTGGTTGTTTGTATAGTAACTGTACCCATTTAATAAAGTGTTCTTCCAAGTTAAATCTGCACAGCATCTCCCATAAATATGGCCATTATTATAGAATCAAACTCTTTGGCAGAGTCGAGGGAGGCCACTGCTCTTGTACCGACTGTGTCATGTTGTATCTCTATGATTTTATGTAGTCTCCTCAGATTAATATTAGTGGATCTGCCGACATAAAGCCAGATTTGATATGGATGGACTAGGTCTTTGGAGTCTTTTAGCTGATATTTTTGCTAGGATTTTGGTATCTGTTTATAAGAGAGATAGGTCAGTAGGAGCTGCATTGAGAAGGATCTTTGCCTTGTTTGGGGACCACTATGACGAGGGCTTCATTGATTGAAGGGGGAAGCGAGCCTATCTCAAAGGATGTTTGTAGGGTCGCCAACAGCTGGGGGGATAATTGCCCCTCTAGGGTCTTTTACCAGTTTGTTGGGAGGCCATCAAGTCTTGGAGTTTTGTTTGACAGGAGAAAAGTGGACCTCTTCCACTTTTACAGGTTGATTTAAAGCCACTTTGTCAGCTGAACAAAGAGTTGGGACGGGAATACTGTCTAAAACGGGTCTGTGTAAGTTACTAGAGTGGGGTATAGTAGTATTGTATAGGTCACTATATAATGTTGCAGATTCTTCCACTATTAACTTTGGGTCGTGACAGCTACATTATCCACCTTCCTTATGACTGGTACAGCTATTGAAGGGCACATCGCTTTTGCGAAATATGTTAAAATTTTCCCAATTTTTTCTTCCATTTCAAAATATCTTTGTGACTGATATAGGAGAGCTTTCCTTGTTAATAAGGTATGTTGTCTCTCTAGGACATGGCGTTTTTCTATTAGAAGAGCATGCAACTCTGGTGATGGGTTAGTGATGTGGTCTTCTGATTCTGCCTGGTCTACACTTTCTTTAGCTTGACGACGAGTTGTATTTCCGCAGCTAGGACCCCCCTCATTACTGTCTTAGCGCTACGAAACAAGTTGGCGCTATAGAAATACATGTTAATAATAATAATAATCCCAGAGAACTGACTGGGAGGCCGACTCAGTATTAGTTTGCAGTTGGCTGTTTGTACTAGTTCATTGTTTAACCAGAGAGGTCTCCATAACCTAGAGCTTATTGGGGATGACCAACCTAGGGATAGTAGAAGTGATCAGAGAGTATTCTAGGAAGGAACTGCACCTTGTCAATGAGGGGGAGTATATCACTAGTTACTAGTGCTAAGTCAATCCTTGAGAAGGACTGGTGTGTGGTTGAGTGTGGCCCTCTATCATCTGAGCTGTTAACTTTTGATATAGACTATTTTAGTTCCCATCTGACCCAAATATGCTGTGGACTAGTGGTCTGACAAAGTAGGGGTCCGGCCTGTTCTTATAGTTACTTGACTCCTGGCACCCAGGAATAACTTTGTATTCTGATTTGCAGACCTATATCCTTGCCATACTACTAGGGGGTATCATCCACAACTGAAGGGTATACTGCATAGTCCATATTTTGTGGGCTGGGCCTTGCTGAAGCATAATTGTAGTTAAGGAACCACATACATCCTATGCAAATAGCAGGCAGCTGGCTTGTTAAGTTGTAGCGTGTGACTAGAGAATTAGTCGCATCTAGGACTGATATTTGGTGCTGGTCATAGTGGACCTTTTGCATCAAGACAGGCAGCCACTTCTGCTGGAGCTGTAAATATATGCATCTGACCGCCTTCAATAATCCACAGCTTGGCTGGAAAAAGCATGCTGTATTGGAGCTGTGCATCTCGTAGCAGTCTTTTGACTCCCTGGAAGCTCGCTCTTTAATTCTGAACAGCCGCTGAGAAGTCTGGGTAAATGAGATCCTTCTAGAGGAGCCATGTCTGCTTGTATTACAGGTGGTGGAGCCTCTTGGCTACGGTCTGTGTCAGTTGCAAGCTATGTGTGTAGAGCTCCAAGCAGGCAGCAGCCTCGCTCTTTTGTTTAGGGATGTAATTGCCCATGTTTGTGGAGGGTAGTTAGTGTTCCTTGGTTGTATCAATGGTCAGTTATAGACTGTTGCCTTGTAATAGCAAGTAATTTGAGAATAGTAGTTCGCAGGGACAGTGAAGGCACTCTGGGACAGAATTGCAAGAAATTACATCAGCCTTACTATCTGGGCTGCCTGGTGTGTCATTGTCTCTGATACTGTATCAGTTATTTTTGGGCAGCTTTCCAGGGGTATAGATGTGATTGCCCCTCTTAAAATGGGCTATATGGTCCCAAATCTGCAAGGGAAGTTCAATGGAGTCTCTGCTTTATTCCTTAGCAAGAGTTTTCTGTTTTGAGGAGCTATGTGGGGCCTTTGCGCTGACTGGGTGCAGGCCACCACTATAACTGCACTGTCCTGGGTGAGCAGGTGCACCAACAGCAAAGCTCCGTTAGGAACAATGGAGGTTTCCCTGCCCAACTGTAGCTACTTGACCAAGAGATAGGAAGCTGTGCAGGACTTTATCCCCTATAGGCAGGTTAGGAGGGGCCCCCGGGGTCAACAAACACTCACCCCAGTCTCCTCAGTTGCAGCCGTTCTGTAGAGCCTTTAAAGTTTATTCCTGGGGCCTATGTCTGTGCTCCGGGAGCTCCACGCAGCACCAATGTGGGTAGCGCCACTCATCCACCTACTCGAGTCCCAGGTCTGGCCCCCAGCAGTAGGCCGCATTTCCGTAATGTGTTTTAGCTGAAAACCTTTTGTTCCAATCTACCCACTAATATTTTTAGGGTGCTACTTTTGGCTTTGTTGCAATAAACGTACATACTACAAACTTTTTATGAAACAAATCACCCTTTCAAATTTATTAATAGAATAAACCTTCAATAACAAAGAAAGAAAAATGTTAAGATCCTCCCTATAATATCTGCACATCAGTGGCACACCAGTAAAAGTGATGAATGATCTGTGAGATATTCATTTAGACCCGTCTACTTCTTCCCCAACCTAAACTCAGCTGAGAACTGAAGAATGACAGTCCTCTAAATCCCTGAGTGCACCTATATATACATTGATATGCATTATTCACCACTTATAAATAGAAATGCAACATTTTTTTACAGGTTTGCAGCTTCCCACAGTGCTCTTGCCCCATTAAAGGTAGACTGGCAGGAGGACTGACAATGAACTAAGGATCTTCCTTGATCACAATAAAGGGAAGTGTTTAATCAGCGTGGAAGCGTTTTTGATCAGGTTGTACTTAATAGCTCTTGCATTATAATCAAGCAAAGTGACAAATACCTGTATTGTGCAACTACCATGGAAGATCACAATTGACTAAACAGGGCATGTGTGAGTAGCACTGGTCCTTTATACCATAAGCCAATAATATTACAGATATATTGTAAAATATGTTCAGAGCAAGAAGCATGCAACAGTGCAATGATGCAAGTAACTGCAATATGTTTGCTAAAGTGTCCAGTCAAGTTTTTGCTTTGTCATCTGCTGAGGTCTCTTGAGATGCGATTACCCAGATCCTTCTCTTCTGGCTTCAAACTACTAAAAAAGGGATGTTGAAGAGCTTCTTTTAGCGTGATGCGCAGAGCAGGCCTCAACTCCAACATCCTGTTCAGCAAGTCAAACAGCTGCATGTGTTCTGCAGAATCACCGCTCTTGTAATTCTAGGAGGAATTCAAACATGAAACAAATGTTAGATTTGGGCATGAAGACACAGAGTAGGGTTGAGAGGGGAAAGAAAGCAGTAACTTACCGTAAGTTGGTGACAGTTTTTGCTCACATATTGCCCATCTGAAGAATTGTTATCCCAGATCAAGGAGCCATGGCGGAAGTACTTTTGCTTCCTGATGAGATAAAAAAAAAAACCAAGGAAAAAAATCTAACCCAGCTGTCATTATCCCACACTTCTCTTCTGAAGAAATAAATAGCTTCTCCATCTTAAATATACTACACATAAAACTAAAGTTAGGAGTGTGTGTTCCGTATCTCCCCTTGAGTACAGTGAACATGACACACACTTATATGGCTGAATATTTTATTACTGCGAGACGAACAGCTGAGAGTGCAGATGACTATTTTAAAAGGTGCCCCATTAAAATACAGTGGAAATATGTTAAAAACCAAATACTAATTTGCTTTCTTGAAAATACAGATAAATAATTTGTGTGCTGCATTAGTGAGGTCTGCTTCATCTGTACTACAGGACAAACTCCCTATACAAAAGACAAACTACCTAAAGATTTCCCAGTTAATAAAATGAAAAACACCAAACAGAGCACTTGCCAAAAAAAAAAGGACATTTCTCACCTAGTTTTATAGACCATGCGGCGAGGTAGTGGTCCAAGGATCCTCTCCATCATTACTAAATGCTCTCGGTTATCATGTGTCTGGTAAAAAAACAGGAAAGAACAGCAAAATGTCATTCAACCTTTCACCTGCACACGCGGCGTTCCTGTAGAAGCAGAGTAAGTAAAACAAGACACACACAATGCTGTACCTGGAACCCATCTTCCTGATTAGGGCTTAACAACTTTAAACCACCATGTTTTTTTAAATCTCATTTTACAGATTTCCTCAAAACAGACAGTGTATGTATGTAACAGTTACAGAAGAACTGCAAGGACTCCAGTTATGCACTATACCAGCATCCCAATAGAAGTTACCAGTAAGCATAACCACACTACAAATAAAAGACATCTTTGCTTAGAAATATGCCAAAAGCAGGGCTGCTATATCAGCTTGAATTTACTGTAACTCTCTAAGCCTGAAGCCTAAAGTTGTTTCCTGGAGCTCTTTATTCTGAAGGAACCAGAGAAATCACAGCTCATACCATGCAACAATGGAGAATAGCCACAATGGTACAAGCTAGAACTATATATATATTCTGTAGAATGCTTTACCATACCTGAGTAAACGGCTCTAGAAGCTCTCTGTTTGTTGAGGATAGCAGATGCCATATTATCTTTGTGTGACATCACTTCCTGCCTGAGTCTATCCCTGCTCACTCATATCTCTGGGCTCAGATTACAGCAGGGAGGGGAGGAGTGAAAAGGGAAGGGGATGAGAGAGGAGCAAACTGAGCATGCTCAAGCTCTAGCCCTGGAGTTTTAAGATGAAAGAGGGAAGTCTGATACAGAAGCAAACAGAAGGAAAGAAATGTTGTGTTTCTTTTGAAGGACACAGAGAAGCAGTACTTTGAGGGTTTACTGGTGTATTTATATAGACCTTTCTGATAAAGCTTTCTTAGTTGTAGCCGTTCCTTCTCCTTTAAGTCAAACTCAGCCAATGGATACACAACTCTGACTCAATAAGCACTTGGTTTGTACTAAAACTGCAAGCTCATATTGCAATTACAAGATTATCAATTACAAAGGTGTAATAAATCATCAATTACAAAAGTGGCACCAACTACTGTGCAATGTATTCCATTTACAATTATTGAATGGTTCATTATGGAGTCACCACTAGAAATATTTACACATTACTTGAATTAAGCATGGTGCGCACAAAAGACATTCTGTATTTCAAATTTTTGCTGACAATGGATTCTGGTAAAATATTCAAAAAACACTGGGCTCTAGGCAGTCCTGTCCCTAGGCACCCTGTTTAATCTTACTGGGGGTTTAATAGAAACACTAATTGTAACTAAATTGCTCCTTTCTGGCATCTAATGGGATGTAAACCCAATATTAAAATGATGTCAGTGAAATACTAAATAAAATACTAAATAACCAAAGTGGTTTTGAAGCTGTATTTGTCCCTTGTTATTCTCTGTGTTGCTGGTTCTGAAATTGTCTGTAGCAGACACCAGCAGGTTAGCACAGCTATGAAGAAGCATGCAAGGCACTGTGGGAAATGGGAGGCAAGGGTAGAGGAATTTAGAATTTAAAGAATCCTTGGTTGGACTCAAAGCCAGAAGCTCAGCATTATAAAGAAATGGTTCACAGTATGCAACATTGCTGCCCAGAAGGTCACCTTTAGTACAGAGATTTATTACAAATACACTGTACCAGCAGCATGACTAGAGCTGGAAATGTACTGGCTATTTTTATACCATTAGAAAATTTATTTCAGGCTAATTTTTACATTGCAGGGAGCTAATAAAAATTACCTGGAAAAGGGTGAATCCGCTGTAGTACTCAAACAGAATGCAGCCCAAGCTCCACACATCACATGGCTGGGACCAGCCCAGTTCTGAGAAAGAAAAAAAAAAGGATAATATCTGACACTGCAACAGTCTCTCCAAAAGAAAAAATCCACAAAACATAAAAGAAAGCTTGATCTGATCACACATATTTTATATTTGTTTTGTGAGATTTAAAGGAGAACTATTGTGAAAATGAAAATATAATACAAGCTGCATCATAATGAAATAAGAAACTTTCTAAATACAAACAATTAAATATTCTGTCTATTTCTCTTCATTCTGCGTTCATGCAGGAGTTGGGTGTCAGATATTCATTGACAGTTAGATCCAATACATCTTATAGGGGCTTCCTTTCCTAGTAGATATATTAGAGCCCACTCAAATAACGGATAAGATATATTGGATCTAATGGTCGAATATCTGACCCAGGAGGAAATGAAGAGAAAAAGATGCTGAGAGAGGAACAGTGAAGATAAACTTGAAGTTTTATTATCAATTAAAATCTTGTTTCAGTATGCTGAAGCCGATATTACATTTTCATTGTCGTGATTGTTCCCCTTTAATGATTAATGCGCTTCTTCAACCAAAAAATATTAGCTGCTAGAATTGTAGATCTTAGAATCCAATGGATACTATCCTGGTAACACCTGGGATACTGGAAAGTGTTCAGACCTTTATATATTCAGTGTTATAGTCCCTATTACACATTTTACACTTGGATATGTACTGCACGTTGGTACAGGGAAGAATGGTAATAACTCACCAAGTATCACTTCTGGTGGACGGTAATGGCGTGTAGCCACAATAGTGGTATGATATTCATGGTCAAAAGTGGCACTGCCAAAGTCTACTACACGGATAGTGGAATTTTTCACATGTTTTTCTTCACACTTCTGCAAAAGAGAGAGATTACAAGAGGTCTCTAGAACTTTGTGTACATTTTTTGGGTTTACTTTGAAGGCATTTCAAGGTAATTTTTGTACTAAATAATATTATAATTGCACCAAATTGTCATTGGTACAGAACCAGTAGTTTGGAAGTTTGTGGGTAAAGTCCCCCACACACGGGCCGAAAATAGCCGCCGACAGATTGGGCTTCCGTGATCGATATCTTTCCGAAAGGCGACATTGCCAAACAAGAGGATCTCCCTGTGTATGACCAGCTTAAGTATGAGAGGAATAGTATCTATGTAAAACCAGGGCTGCTTTGGTTATGAGGCAAGGTGAGGATCTGGCCTCAGGCGGCATGAAGCGGCCAGTTACCAGGGGTGGTAAAAAGCTGCATCTAGTAACTTTAAGAGCTGAATTTATCTTTATTAAAATGGAAATTCAGCTCTTCTAGTGCAATGAGCACAATAGCGCTCACTGCAGTAGTGATGCGGCCCCTCCTCGACACGCTACAAGTTAGAAACACAATCGGCAGCAGCCCCTGAAACTTGCCTGCGTAAAACACTCACCTTACTCTCATTGTAGCAGATGTCATATTCTGAATTCACAAAGAGAATATTCTCAGGTTTGAGGTCAGTGTGTGTCAGCTGATTCTCATGCAAAACTGCAAAAAGGCAAAATATATTACACACTATATTATTCTTATTATTCCTTCATTGCAATAACTAAGCAGAGAAGTCAAGGATCTGTATATAACAGAAATGAAACGGTTCGCTTTCTCATTGCATGCATGAGGTGTGGGGGAGGCCCAAACAAACACTTTTTTTCAGTTCAGTTGTTTCAGATTGTTCACCATGCACAAATACTTTTTTCAATTGTTTTGCAACTTTTTACAGTTTTACCAAAATTGGAGATTAAAGTTTAATGTTCTTGTCTCTGCTGTTTCAGTCCGGCCGCTCAGTGATCCAAGAGCATCTCAATTGTTACAATTTGCTACATTTAGTTTAGCTGTATCTGTGGAATATTAGCAACTATTGTATCAATTCTAATAGCTGCCTTTAATGAAACTCAGGGATTCTATTCAGCAGGGACAAAGATAAATGTATCAACTTTTGTATCAATTTAAAACAGTTAAAGAGTCAGCGACCTCCCCCCTCCCAGAGCTGCTTTAGAAGGTGACAAAATAAAATTTCAATATTAGAAAAATGGTCACAAATTGGAAAAGTCTTTATTTCTGGTGAACTATGTGAAACCAACTGAACTGTAAAAAGAGTTTGAAGGTGAACAACCCCAGAATTTGCCAGAAAAGAAAATCTATCAATCAGAAGTGGAAGGTTTCACAAAAAGGTTTTACACTGTTATCTTGTTCATATATTTACAATTTCCACAACCTAACATGATCATCCTGGCTGCATCCATCACACTAATGCTGTGAGTGACAGGCAGCTTTCATTTGCTCTAACTGACTGATTGCAACATGAACTGGATGATTGCGGGGGGAAAAATGTTTTTTAGGTTGTGAATAATTTTAAACATTCTTTACAAAAACCACCATGAATAAACGTAAAATTTATTTGTGAGAAATAACCATTGAGCATTCACTAAAGCTAAACAAATGACTGAATAAGCTCTACTTGCTAGAATATATAGGGAACCTGTAATTGACATTATTAAGGCATACAGAGCAAGTAACACGTCTCATAAGGTTTTCCATAGGATACTATTTTCAGTGAGTACAACCCTAGCTTGCACAAGTTCATATTTCAATTAACAGAATATAGGTCTCTGGTGAACTTACACTTTAATGCGTGGCACAACTGGAAGGCCATGTGCCGGATATGGGTCATGGGATACGGTAAGAAATCATTCTCTTTCTGAAACTCAAAAGTGTTTTTCCCCAGCAGCTCAAAGGCAATGCAGACATGTCCATGGAAATCAAACCAATCCCTCATCAGAACACACATACTGAACAGAAAACAAAATATAAAAATTCAATCCTCTTAAATTAGACGACAACTACCAATGCCTTCTCAACTGTTAGCATGAACAAATGAACACTGTTTTCCTCTACTCACATAAGGAATAGAATGGATTGAGTTTACATCATATCTCCCCATTGAAATACAACAGAGTATAAAACCAGTAAAGCTACTTATAGAAACGTATATTTCAAGCAGAACTGTTTATTTCCAAAAGGAAACCCTAAACATGTCTACATAAAAAACTTGTATACAGTGAACCTCAATTTTACACCCCCTGATTTTAGGTTTTCCCTCATTTTACATTGTTGTTTTGTTGGTCCCAACTATATATTATGCATAATACACGTCCCTGATTTTACACCATTTTTTTTTCTGGTCCCCTGAAAAATGTAAAATAGGGGTCAACTGTATTAATTGTTTCTTTATAGACTGTACAAACATGTTGAAAACAGTTGAAAATAAAACATACAAACAAGTTGGAAATTTACATAATTTGGTTTACCATTAACATGCCACAGGGATGCTAAAAGGACATTTAAACAATAAAAAAGGCAAAAAGATTGTTTAGCCATCATCATGCATTTATGTATGTAAATGAAAATATTATGCATTTCAGAAAGAATCAAGAATCGTATTAAAGTGTACACTAAAAGTAAAAAAAACAATATATATAATATATATGTATATATGTAAAAATATACATTTTCATTTAATATTGTTACACAAAGTAGTGTTTCCCGAAAATGTAAGTGTAATTACAGCTGCTGAAAACCAGCACAAATCTAGCACTAACCACTGGGTAAGAGCTAAAAACGTTGTATGCATTACTGTAAAGGACAATTGGAAGGGCATCCTCTTGGAGAATGATGGGAGTAAGAGACCCAGTTTAAAGGACAAGGAAAGTTAAACTAAAGAAGTAGCTAGAAATGTTGTATACTATGTTTTAGGGTTCTGTGTCAGCCCAAGGCAACCACAGCTCTTTATCAGTAAAGATCTGTGCCTCAAACTTATGCCTCAGAAGCTCCCCATCTTCTTTTCTGCTGATTCACTGATTCACATGCTCTGTGCTGCTGTCACTTACTGAGCTTAGGGACCCATTCACAATATGCAGTACACACAGAATAGAAATGTCACTGTATAAGGCCGATTAGTAATTAATATGGATAATTACTACATGGCAGCACAGAAACCAGTGCAATTAGCATCAGTGTTTAATAATTGGTCCTGTAGCATCAATGAGTTATACCTAAACGCTACTCAGTATTTATAAGTACAATTTGCAGCATGCATGAGGGTTATGCCTGGTTAATGGCAAATGTAAATTATGCAAGTGTTTTGCACATCCATGCCTTATTCACATAAATGGGTGCAAGCACTGTGTTTTATTTTGCACAAGTGTTGCAACTAAATGAGAGCCATAGTGTAAACACAAAGAAATTGCCGTTTTTGCAACTACTGTGACCATTTCTTCATTCCTCAGAAATGCAACTTGATATATCTAATGGAATTTACTGAACCAAAAGGACATGAAGCTTTAATGAAACATATTCTACATTCAGGAGAGCAAAGCCTTACTTTTTGTTGTCCTGATCTTGCTGTTTGATTTTCTCCAAGACATTAATTTCCAGCTGTGCTGCCTCCCGGTATTTCCTCACATTGCGGATGATTTTAAGTGCTACTCGAGAGTTGCCTCTGTACCATATAAAAACTCCTAACGTTATTTATGGAATGTTACACACAAACACTGTACAATTACAGAATTGGGGGGAGGGTGCAATAAAAAGCAAGTTTGCTTCAGTGTGGAAACAAATAGAAACCAGATGTTTGGCTTTAAATAGGTGACCAAAAATGCTACCTGCCGTGGCTTGTTACTGGTGAAAAGACATGTAAACTTGTTACAGACATAAACCCATTGGTAAGCCCATAAGGTAAGTTGTATTCTAACCTGGCAAGATCCAGACACTCCACCACTTTGCCAAAAGTCCCTATTCCTAGATCTCCAACAATCTCATCTGAAAGACAGAAAAGTAGTCACATGGTATGAGACATATGCAGCAGGGGAATATATAGCATATATCTGCAGCAAACTGACCAACGACTTCACTGCCAGAAAGACCAACAGAAACCAAAAAAATGCTTACTCTACTCCAGGAATTTAACAAATAAGAGAAGGTGAATCTGCTAGTTGAAGTTGCTACTTTTACCTTAAATTCCTAAATAGATTGCATTGCTTGTGAAACTCTCATCTGAATATAAACTAAGGAATATAAACAGATTTTTTTTATATATAAAAGTGGCCTTTTTTTTGAATGGCAAATCTGCCTTTACATTGCTGCAAACAGATTCAGTAACAGAACAATCTGGAGATACTAACACTGTGTGCCGTTCTCTCAGTCTGTTACAAACCAACAACAGTAATGTCATTCATAAGAATTAAAAAGAGACACATCAACTGTATGGGCTCATTCACAACCATCTGAATTCCTGCTGGGATTTTGATTATTTGGATGAAATTTGTACCGGAGTAATTTCATAATTTTAATTAAATCTCACAAATCTAGAGGGGACTCAAAATAAACACATAGATACACACAAGGTCTTTCCTTTCTCTCATCAAGACTAATATAGAAAATTGCTGACAAGTGTGACAAGAACATTGTGAAATTGTTCTATCATTTTGACAATTAATAATATAGAACTCCTATGAAAGGGTTCTAAACCCCAACCCCACCCCAATAAGAATATGACAGAAATACTTCAATTCGCTGAGGCAAGATACTCTCAATTATCTATAATTATACAATCTATGCTTCGGTTTATTACACTGGCATGCTTATTGCAACAGACATGGAGCTTCCGTAGCACCAAGGCCTAAAAACACACATTTATAGCCTAGTCTTGCAATTTTTTACAAACCCGTATTTTTTTTGTTTGGGCTGGCAAATTATATTTTTGCAAAAGGGAAACTGCTGGCCTTTCTAACAGTGAAGGAAGGGACCACATTTATCTGCTGTCATGTTTTCTCCTTTTAACTCCCTCAGCTCAAATGGAATGGGTTGGTCAGATTAAGCTGTGAGTAAAGAGGTTAAAAGTTTTACAAAAGTGGCTTCAGTACATCTCTCCTGGATGCGTTCTCCCGTCCGGCACACAAGGTGCCCTTCCTTATCATTCTCCACATTCTGGCTGTCCTTAGTGCTCCGCTGGCTCTTCTGCACACCCAACCGCAACAGACACAACGTGTGGTTTCCAAAGGTGATTCAAATCAGGGAGTCATGGGATTTAACACGGCACAGGTCCAAGGCGATGGTGATTGAAAGGTGGGAGGCCAGTAACAACATAGAACGATAGGGAATATTGCAAAGGGATATGTGCAGGTTAGAGATAGCTCAGCATGAAGGCCCGGCTGCAAGCGATATTACACTTGTTTAAATTATGAATTACAGCCTGTAAGACCCTTCATACTTTATTAGTTTTGAGTGAAAAATGTAAAGGTTCTTTTTTTATTTCATTTTTAAAAATGTCAGCAATTAATCTGCCTCAGTAGGGAAAGAGAGAAAGTTGGTTAGGAATCATTGGCATTTCTATGTTTTTAAAATTACATAATAGCACTTTTATATTTCCAGGTGGCTGAGACATCACTTCAATGGAAAGCACTAGTACAGGCACTTAACAAAGCTTAAAGAACACTAGTGTGTCTTTAGACATAGAATCACCAGTTCTAACAGTGTCCAGCAGTTTCCATTAAAGGGAATGTCAGAAGAAAAAAAAAGCATCCTTATTAAAGCAACGTTGCAATATACATTCATTACAAATGTTATATGGTTTGTAAGTTATTTGTAAATGTATTGCTATTGAAGTTAGTGTTTGTCCTTGTCTATTCTCTGCCCTGGGGCTCAGACTGTTGATACAATGTAAGACAAGGCAACTGACTGAGAGACCTGTCTTTGATGTCTTTTGCAACAAAAAGGAGTTAAGCAAACGCTGCTTTCAACAGCGATTGTTTCTACAAATAACTTTAAAAGCACTGACATTTTGTAATAAATGTATATTAGGTTACATAGAATTATGCTTTCTTTTATTAGGCAATTGTTTTATTTTAGGGTTGACTTGCCCTTTAAAGGAGTTGTTCACCTTCCAAAACTTTTTTCTGTTCACTAGGTTTCAGATTTTTCAACCTTTTGTTTCTAATTGCTTCCTTTTTTTCTATTTGTGACTGTTTTTCTAATATTGAAGTTTGAATTCACCTTCTGTCATCTTTCTAAAGCCCCTGGATGAGGTTACCAGCTCTGTTAGGGCCCTTTCACATGGGTGTTTTAACCTGCGCTCCATTTTGCTGCGTTCAGCTGCAGGGGA
>CM044436.1:49930088-49945284 GCA_024363595.1 Xenopus borealis | reverse complement strand
CCGCGATTTGCTTTTTAAAACCGCTGGCGACAAAACGCCTCGTGTGTCCTTACCCTAAGTGTGCATCTTCCACAACTAGAGCATATGAGCCCTCCAGTACTTTTCATTACTAGTCCCCGTATGTTTACACAAATAAACAAAACATATTAAGGGTAAGGACACACGAGGCGTTTTACTGACATTTAGAGGACTAATTATTAAAAAAACCCTATGCACTAAAATGCTTTCCTGTTCTATTATTGTCTGGAAACTCGGTGCATAAAGCACTGTATGTACCTGATTCTCTATATTTCTATATTGTGCGGGTTACATGGAGGCCTAAATCTGAGCTGTAAATGTTACTGAAGGGACTTGCTGAAAAATTTTAATGAAGATGAGCAGCTTCTTCAGTTTAACTGACTGGTGTAGGGGAGTTCTCGGCATATAGACTCTTCCAGCAACTCTTTCTTTGTTGGAAGAGTCTTTATGCCGAGAACTCCCCTACACCAGTCAGTTGAACTGAAGAAGCTGATCATCTTCATTAAAATTTTTGTGAAACAGTTTAATTAAAATTTCTCAGCAAGTCCAGTTGTTTTAAGTCACTTTGTGTTAGATATACCATGACCTGGATGAATGAGAATCTTCATAGTCATATGATACAGCCTGAACATCCCTGGAGGATTTATTAGAATATATTCTAATATTCTGCCTGTTCTGTGCATAGAGAATATCAGGAGCAGTGAATTGTGCACCGTAGTCCTACAGTCCAAAGCATGGGCTACCACTTGCCCCAGTAGTTCACTGGTAAACTGCAGCACCAGACATCTAACTATTAACATAAAGCAGGCTTCTAGGAATATGAGATACATATTGATCATGTGACTTTTCCCACACTCTAATGAAGCAACTTCTAGCTTGTGGCTGTTAGGGGAGGCTGGGAATTTTAGTCCAACAACAGCCTGTTTTCCATAGCCTTCTGTTTGGGTGTTTATGTTGTGTCCATATGTAAGCATTCTATTTTCCATTGTTTGTTTTTCGTGTATGTATCTACTAGTGTTTGCATTTGTGTATCCAGTAGGTAAATGTATGTGAACTCTACACCTGCACACTTTCTATATATACGGTATTTGTGCAGGTGTTTGTATCTGAAACAGTGACACTTTGCTGTTATATCATATGTCTGTCCATTTATTAAGTGTTTGTTCATCTACCGATATATATATATATATATATATATACATATATATATATATACATGTGAAAGGTGAATAAATTATATAAGAACCACATGTTTAGGCTCTTCCAAGTATGTTATTGGTAGGCGCTTTCTAAGAAATAAAAACATTACTAGATTACTAGAACCAATTCCATTTATTGCAGGTGGATGAAATACATGGGAACAGATTTCCTACCTCAGGCTTACATATAGGTCCCCTTAGTTGAACCGATTTTCCTATTCTGATGTTGTGCAGCTAAAGGAACCCTTGTGCCAGTGACACCGTGATCAGATTCACATCTAAGTGTCAGTTTTCTATTTGCAGATTACTGCAGTGGTGGATCTATGCACTGATCAGAATTCACAACCAGGCAAACTACTAAAAATGGGCCTCCTTCTCCCAACCTTCTCCTCCTATGATTACGTTACATACGCCCTTCTTCAGTCACAACATTGTTATAGCTTTGAGGTGCTACACTGGGAAGTTGAATGCCAGCTTCACAGGATGCTCTTACTGTACATCAGGAGCACAGGGTTTTGATGGATGTTTTCCTGTTCATGTCCAAATAAAGTGTAAATGGTGGTTTTTAAAGGAGACATATGACATAACTGAAAAACCCTCAAAACCTGTAGGCAATAATGAATACTATATGATGGCCCTTTTATTGGAGCTCACTATAGTTCTGATACAGTCCCTGTCCCCTTTCAAATAAGGGGTGGACATGTTTTACATTCCCTGCCAGAAGTACAGTTTTCTGTCAGTAAGCATAGCTGCTGATTGGTTCATATCCTACAGTGCAGTGTGCTGATTACCACTGGCTCCCCTGCAGAGCCTGGGAAAGTAAGCAGCAGGAAGTGGAACAAATGGGCGGGACTATTAGGATTTTTGCAGAAATTTGCAATAAATCGATCAGTGACATGAAACACTACTTTTTAAAGCATATTACTTCTACATTAGAGAAGTATCATGGGCAGGTTCATTCATAATTTTGACACACTATGTCTCCTTTAATGGGATGCATAATTTCATTCCTATCTCCCTATATTCCTATCTCCCTAGCATTATTCCTGAATAAATAACTAATGAAGCACAAGCTATCTAATAATAACAATAGGGATCACCATATAAAACCAAGAATGATTGGAATTGTCCTATTCTTTCTTGCACCCTTTCCACAGTACAGTGCAGGTATGGGATCCATTATCCAGAAACCCATTATCCAGAAAGCTCTGAATCACGGAAAGGTTGTCTCCTGTAGTCTCCATTATAATCAAATAATTTTTCACTGTAATAATAAAACAGTAACTTGATCCAAACTAAGGTATAATTGGGGCAAATTCACTAAAGCGCGAAGCGTCTAACGCTAGCACTAATTCGCCAGCGTGACGTCATTTCGCAACTTTGCAAATTCACTAACACGGACTCTGGCGAATTTACGCTAGTGAAGTAGACAGACTTGTACAACTTTGCACCCTTACTCCAGGCGAAGTTGCGCATTGACGAAGGATCGTAATTACGCAAATTCACTAAGATGATCGTTTTACTGAACGTAACAACTTACGCTAGACTTTACTTCGCCAGGTCAGACCTGGCGAAGTTCAATACAATAGATAGGAGTTTGAAAAAAAAAGGAAATTTTTTTCTAAGTCCCAAAAAAACACTGGCGTGTTTTAACATTGTAGGGCGATAATCTGAAAAAGATCGAATTTTTTTGGGGGGGTTTACCCTCCTTCCCCCCTAAATTTCCTAACATATGGCAACACAACTATACAGGGGGCACATGTAGGGCAATAGGACAACTTTATTTTATTTATTAAAGATTTCCTGGGCTTGTGTAGTGTAATGTAGTGGCTGTAACATATACTTCTATTATACGCTTAAGTTCGTGCCGTATGCAAATTAGGCATCGCTAGCGTAAATGCGCTTTGCCTGGCGCACTAACGGTAGCGCTACTTCGCTAACGTTCGCCGACCTGAAAGCAAATTTGCATCTTAGTGAATTTGCGTAGTGTTTTTTTAATTTGCTGGCCTGGTGAAGTGCGGCGAACATTAACGAAGCCAACGCTAGCGAATTTTCACCACTTAGTGAATTTGCCCCAAGGAATCCTTACTGGAGGAAAAACAAGCCTATTGGGATTATATAATGTTTACATGATTTTTAGAAGACTTAAAGTATGAAGATCCAAATGACGGAACCGTTATCCGGAAAAAAACCCAGGTCCTAAGTATTCTGGATAACAGGTCTCATACCTGTTACTACAGTCAAACCCCATAGTGATTCCCAACAAGTTCATTTACCCTTTTCAACCTCTGAATATTACCTCAGCCACAAGCCAACAGACTAAATTAATGTTGAGAGGTTAAGTGTCCTCAATGTAGTTGTCCATTCCAGGAACCTCAGGCTGGGAACCACTGCAAAGTGCACACACAAACAAACACACACACAGTATCAGTATAACAGAGAAAATAAATCACTGGCTGCAACATGGAGGAAACTCTAAAACACATCAGGTTGGAGGGTATGCCAACGGGAACATTCCTTTGGTTCTCTGTCCTGCATCTCCTTCCAGTGATCTAGCCCAGCTTCTAAAGCACCAGCACCAATTCGCACAAAACCAAGAGTACGAGCACGATTGTGAACACGACCCTGGGGAAAAAAAGAACCAACGGTAGGTATAATTTCTCATAACAATATGCACTTCATATAAGCTGCAACGTACGGTAACATAAGAATAGATACCTTAGAAATATATAAATGACATCAGACATACCACATAGAAAAGTGTTTACTGAATAAAGTATGCCAACATCACAGCCCAATTTTTAAATGTTGCCTTATTTATTCTGCAGAACAGGATGCAAAATTGTAGAGAAAAGTACATTTAAGTTATTATGCTTTAGGTTCTTCATCTAATGGACAGGGCAGCTTCGAACTGGGGGGTCAGCAACATCAGGGACCCCGCTAGGGTTGCCACCTGTCCGATTTTGACCCAGACAGGCCTCTGTCCCTTTTCCCCCTTTGCGTGTGTGCCTGCTTCATACAAGTAGTTTCTTCATGTGATCGGGCAGGGGAGGCCCCAAGCACAAGAGAAAAGCCTGCCATGTGTAGCTGGGCTGGGCTGGCGGGGGTATCCCAGTGGCCCAGTCTCAACCTGGAATAGAGGGGGATGATGAGTGGAAACACTATGTCATACAGGTGACACCATAGCAATAAAAAGCAGGTGGGTGTTGCAAATAGGAGCAAACTGAGCATTTTTTGACTTTGCAGTAATTAAGCATGTGCAGCCATTAAGTAGTCGTGACGGTGTTCCTTACACATTCATATACTTATGGAAAAATGTAATATTGGTTGCTAATGTAAAAATCATTAAAGATTCACAATGTGCAATTAAGGTGTGCAATGTAATAAAAGCCTTATGAAGAAAATTACATTCATGCAGATTTTTATTCGCAAATTTGTTAATAGATTTTATGCTCTTATATTGTAGAGCCAGCCAAACCAAGTGTGACTACCAAACAACTGAATTGGACTGGCCTGTGGCAACAGGAGCATAAATTCATTTTCACATACTAATTATATCTTCTGAGTTTAAATGTGCTAGGCCTCTGGCTCACAGGCAGGATTTATATAAACCCCCCAAAAAGTGCTTGAGATCAAATGACATGTGCACCACCCCTATGTGATACCTGCTACTCTACTAATACAGTAAATACCAACTGATATCTATATGTAGCCACAAGCAATGTTTGTACTTTCCACTTTTAACTCACCTGCATTATCGCAAACTCCAGAGCTATATTGTGCTCCTCTAAGGCCTTGGCAGGGGTGTCAAAGAGAAATGGAGCATTCCATACAGGGCTGGAGCCTGACACTGTACGAGTCTCTTTCCTCTCCTTCACTACATTTTCCTGGATCAAGCGTATACTAACAAAATGATCTGGGACAAAAGGATACACCAAATGAATGAGAGAAAACTACAGAGGAAGGGGTGGAAGGTGACAAATTGGGTGGCATCTTAGATTGTAGGTGTATGAAGCACTGGGCTAGCAAGAATATAATGCAAGCAGGTTACAGTTAAGTTCCTGCTGGAACATAAGCCTCATTGATTCATTAATACAGGTATGGGTGGGGGCTGGTGTTCCGGATAACAGTAATTTAAATCTACTAGAAAATCATGTCAATATTAAGTAAACCCATTAGGCAGGTTTGGCTTCCAATAAAGTACTGTTTTAATATTACAGAGAAAAAGAAAAAAATTCTTTAGAAATGGAATTATTTGATTACAATGGAGTCTTTGAGGGGTAGGCTTTCCGTAATTCGTAGCTTTCTGGATAACGGATCCCATACCTGTATTTTTTTATATATGTTTTTGATTCATCTAAGGTTTCTTTAGCTTTGTCCCACTCGTCTATGCAACTCTAATTCTAATATGTTTTCTACAGATAGTGAAAATTAATTTATTGATTTTTCCTGCGTCTGCGAGACAGTTGGAGCCAACTGACAGGGGCAGCTGAAGAGTGATTAGAAGTAATGTACATAGGGAAAGAATATAAAGGCCCGGTATAGAGACATTTATGTGCAAGTAGAAATAGATGGTGTTTGTGGGGTTGTGCAAGTGAATGGCCCTGCAGTGCAGTGCAGGGTATTTTCTGCATTAGAAATTCATACATTGCAAAATCAACTCTTTTATACTATTTTATAAAATCCACACAGAATATATTCACTTGATGTCACAAGACTGACTCATATAATAAAAAGTGCAAGTGCTGTTTTTAGCATCAGTCACAAGGCACTATAATAAAGAAGAATATAGATAATAAGGGCAAGAAACAAATCCCTTACTGTAAGACTGGAGAGATTTAATCTATTACCTGTTGGCCCTGGGATACGTGTTAGCTTGCCCAAATTCTCTGCCTTTTGCACCATCACTTTTACACGACTAGCTGTGCATTGATATTGAAGCAGAATAAATATCTGTCCGAGGAATCTAGGTTGTCCAGTTGGAGGGGAGATTACATCTGTTGTGCTCAGACTCTATAGGTACATAAATTAAATGTTATATTACAAGGTCCTTTACATAAGGTTTTTTTTTTATCATTAGATTGTAACAATGCCAAAATACCTCTATGCACCTGTTCAGGGCCAGATAATAAACATTTTTGCAAAACAGCTACTATACAAGTTATAATTAAACCCATCCACATGACATATGCTGTGATGATACTCTTTAGACGATTAAAAACAAATACTCAGCTAATTGTCTCAAAGTAAAGTATGGTCCCTACTGAGTTCTACTATGCACTTTGAAAAGGAAATTCCAGCCTGAAAGCAGTATAACTGCATGTAGTATGTGTCACACCTATTAACACTGAAAACAGTGCTCTCCTACCTCCTTTCTGCTCACTACACCATAAAAAGCAGGCATGTTTACTTTAAACCATATTACTTATTATATATGATGTGAAACTCTAAAACCTTGAAGGCCATGTTCCATATGTGGCTCTTTGAGTAATTTAATGGCTTTCATCTAACCTGAATGAATGCAGAAAAGAAAAGGAAAAAAGAAAATAAAGGAACCAATAGATAATAATGTTTCTTCTCTTTTTCCCTTATAGGCTGAATCATTTGTCATCGGGAAATAAAACAAACAGGGCAAATGAATAGACAATCACAGCCCTTATTTGGCACTCCAGATACTTTTTTACATGCTTGTGCACCCCAGGTACCTTTTTCATGCTTGTGTTGCTCCCCAATTCTTTTTACATTTGAATGTGGCTAATAGGTAAGAAAATGTTGGGGACCCCTGATTTAAACTATAGCTGGGTATAATGCTGATATCCTCAACATCATCCCAAACATCATCTAAAGAAATAACAGCTCCCACCTTTTTAAGCTTGCTCTTGGTAACAGACAATTCCTTAGTGTAGACACATGGTCCTGGACTGTGCCAGTCAATTTCTGCACAGGAGAATAGCACTTCTCCAAAGAATCCTTCCCTTAGACTTTGCTTCTCTTGGGCATACACAGCAAGCCGTAGATTGAGCTCCCTCAGCCGCTCTGGGCTGTACTTACAGAACAAGAACTTCTGTCCTTGGTCTGGACTTTCATTCACTGCTGCTAGTGGCTCAATAAAACCAGGCATCAGATAGACTCTAACCAACGAATCTCTCTTTTGATGGAATTTCTTGGGCAGATTAGAGAGGCCAGTAACTGTCACTGTAAGTGTCTCTTCTTTTAAGGAGTAGTGCAAAGTGAAGTGCAGGAAAGGATTGGATTTATGTTTTGTTTTAGAAAGTCCACTTGGCTCAGTGCGGGAGATGGACATCCTCACAAGTTTCACATGATCACCTTCTTGAGAATAGTCCACTACTAATGTGCTACGCCGATGTAGCATGCGTTTGGTCTTTGATGAAATATGGTGTAAACTGGGCAGAGAAGCTCTAGAATATAAGGTTCTGCCTGGGACATATTCCCTGTTATCAACGCTTTGTGAAGTGATGTCCTCATCCATGTCTTGGTAGCGAGTCGGTATTGGAACTGCAGCAGATCTCACTGGGATCTCTGCCAGCTCCTTGTCTGTCTCACTGAGGTTATGTGAAGAATCATTTCTGTGTCTTCGGTGCCAGCAGATGGCACATCCAAGCAAGAGGCAGAAACAAAAAAGTGCCAGGCCAGCTCCCAGAAGAATCTGCAACTGAACTGAAAAAGAAAAAAACACAAATGCACTAGTTTACATTGAATGTATTATTAAAAGATGAGAATATTCTGTTCAGCCAGCTCGCAATGAGCACTGCATTATTGTGTAATAATTATGCTGAACATTAGAACAAGCAAATGTATTTTCAGTTCAAGATTTCAAGATTCAAGACACACAGGAGCAGGGACTTCATTAGTAAACATGGGGCTTCAGGAGATTCCCAGGAGGCCTCAATTATCAGCCTACTGGTCACTTGAGACCCTGGGTTCTGGTCTCTGCTAAAAAGTAAAAAAAAAAAAAAGGCCCAAAAAAGTATTTTGTATACATGGTCATACCCCTGATCTAGCCCAATTGGCAAGCTAGGAATATGGCGTTTATCTGGATAGTGCGAAGCAATAAACGTGCAGGGGTTCGCCCCGCTTCCCTAGACATTGTGTGTTTGGTACTACTTCTTTGGGATTATTGGGAGACCAACCTCTCTAACTAACACCGGACAGAAGCAACAAGAGAGGAGGGGGAAAGAGGAAAACTTGGTTAGTATATTTATCTGGATAGCATCACTAGGGGCCTGAAGACTTAAACCCCAATATTAATTTCCCAGAAGGACTTGTATGCTTCTCCACAGTTCTGTTATTCAACAAGAGTAAGAACCAGCAGTGCAGTAACAGACAGATACTACTTTTAATAGCAACTGCATTTACAAATAACCTTTAAAGCAATGGAAATGTATAATGAATGCATATTAGAAAGTTGCTTAAAATGTGATTTCCATAGAAATATAAGCTCTTTCATTGGGTAATATTTTGGGTTCACTTATTTGTCATTTATTAATGTGATATATTGCAATATATATTGAACTGACAATTTTATGCAGGTAAAAGCATTTCAAGTTACTGATTGCATAAAGCAAGCAGTGTAGATGGAACAGATTCAAGATTTCAACAGGCATTAAATCATTTTAGTTGTTGGTGGTATGGGGCCTTTATAGTAGATATACTGTAGTGGACTAAGGAGGAGTCAGAATAAGATTTAGGAGAATTCAAATATGGGACATTATATCCCCAAATAGTTCTGCTGGATTGAAATAGCTACAGGGGAATACCTATGTGGTATATTTATGGCATTTCTCTGTGATAATCTCTATGAGATGTGCCTGCCTTTTTTGTACCTGCTGATAAACCACTAATGGTTTGCTAGCTTCTTAGGTGATTATAAAATAATAGGAAGGCTATGAAATATGATAAGGAAGCTTGTGTCTAGCCAGCCTGAGACAATGTCCTTGTTTCACAAAGGACAAACAAGGGCAGCACTGTACAATAACTTTAAACATTACCAATGTCTTGTATATCTTGCATGAAAATGTATTCTGAGCGACAGAGTTGAAAAAAAAACAGGAATGAGCCTGATCATGGAAAGAAAAACAGCCTAATCTCCAACAGTTTCCTGATAACATACATTTAATCTCAAAAGCAATGAAATATGATGAAGCATTAATCCCGTTTACAGCAAATATTGGGGATGTTTTATTAACAGCTTACAGCAGGGAGAGTTGGTTGATATGTTTATCGGTCTTTGGCTCTGGCTTGGCATTTATTTCACTAATACAGGTATCTAGAACATTCAAATGAACATGGCTCATATGGATGCTATATGGTGCTTCACAGCTCCCTCATCCACTTTTTGTCATCATTTTAATTACATTTTCAAATATTTTTCCAAAAATTGGGATACAGAACAAAACGAATAGGATAAGGGGGTCATTCATCCACTCTGATTGCTCAATCGATGCAGATCTGTAACCAAAGGGATGAAGACAAAACATACACAACTTGATATTCTTACCCCAAACCAGGGGTCCCCAACCTTTTTTTACTTGTGAGCCGCATTTAAATGTAAAAAAGAGTTGGAGAGAACACAATCATGAAAAAGTCCAGAGGGATGTTAAATAAGAGTTGTGATTGGCTGTGTAGTAACCCCTATATGGACTGGCAGCCTACTGGAAGCTCTGTTTGGCAGTACACCTGGTTTATAAGCAACCAAAACTTGCCTCTAAGCCAGGAATTAAAAAATAAGCACCTGTTTTGAGGCCACTGGGAGCAACATCCAAGGGGTTGGAGAGCAACATGTTGCTCACGAGCTACTGGTTGGGGACCACTGCCCTAAACATATAGATGGGCATATAGAGCTGCCTTTTAATTAAAACAAAAGGAAAGGATTTTGTGAACCTCTAGGAGGATGATTGCTTGTTGTAATAGTCTGATTCTCTGAATATGAGTCAACTATACAATTTTGTACTATAGCTGAGGTTTTAGTCTGCTGCAAAAGGGATAGTTGTTCAAATTTGTGTATTTCTTCAATCTTACTATATCACTCCTGTAATATAGGAGTCGAGGTCTGTTTCCATTTTAGTGGTATCAGCATCTTTTGCTACGTTTAAGAGGGGTTCAATAGCCGATGTAATGTTATTAAGTGATTTATCCATATGGAACAATAAAACATAAGCTGGGTCATCTGGTATATTGAAATGTAAAATATGGTTCATTGTCTGTCTAATGATGTTCCAAAATGGTTTGATAAGTGGGCGTAACCAAAATATGTGTAGCGGCGTTCCCTTGTTTATTCCACATCTCCAGCATCTATCACTTGTAAGTTTGAAGATGAGTTTAAGTCTAGAAGGAGTTAGGTACCATCTTGAGGCTATTTTATAGTTGGTTTCCCATAACCTGCAGCATCTGGAGCTCTTAAATAATTTGTGCATAAAATTGACAAATTGCTCTTCTTGAAATTGGATACCTAAATCTGTAGCGCAGCGTTCTAGATAGGATGGTATAATGAATAGGTGTGGATGGCTTAATATTTTGTGAGATTACATGTCTAGAAGTGCACTCAGTAGAACAAAGGGTTTCAAATGGGGTCATTTCTCGCCCCTATAAGGTTTTACTTTTGTTTACGTCTTATCACTCCTGCTTAAAAGGACAAAACAAGTTCACAAGTAGTGACAGTATTATATTATATATATTATTATTATTACATATTAATATATATTAGTGACATCTTTTATACAGAATCCTGTTATCCAAAAAGCTCTGAATTCTGGAAAGGCCTTCTCCCACTGACTACATTTTATCCAAATGATCTACAATTTCCTTTTTTTTTCTGTAATAATAAAACAGTACCTTGTACTTGATCCAAACCAAGATATAATGAATCCTTATTGGAAGCAGAACCAGCATATTGGGATTATTTAATGTTTAATTTATTTTCTAGTAGACTTAACAGAAAAAGAGAAGTCCAAAAAAATCAAGTTGTTCAATGGTGCAACAGCAGCCTCTTCAGTCCTCAAACACTGACATACTGACCACTGGGACTCAAATCAGACCACTTTTGAGCAGGGCCAGAACTAGGGGTAGGCAGAGTAGGCACATGCCTAAGGTGCAAAGCTTGGGGGGCACCAGGAATGTACCTTTCTCTGCTTCCAACCCCTAGTCCGGCTGAGTGCGCTCCTCTCCTCTTCAGTCATGTGTACTTTGTGTTCGGGCATACAGGACGATGCGTGCATACAGGAGGGGAGGAGCAGAGCATACCGGAAGGGGGTGAATGGCCAGTCAGTATGCATGAGCCCATACTTCATGCATGCACGGTGGAGGGGCACCATGGCTGGCCGGGTTACGTGGGGTGCCCAGCTGACCTGGCCCGGCCCTGCTTTTGAGGTCTAAAGCTGCAGAACCATACTGATCCATTTTTAATTATCTTTACTTTGCATTTTATCAGTGATGCCCCCAGCTGTGTGTGCCATACTCTGCACACACAGGCAGAGTATGGCACACACAGAGCATAGAGCATGCAGAATATGGCACATACAGGAAACATATGGAAGGCAGAAAAGAGCAGAGAGCTGGTGCCCCATTTAGCAGTTTATATGAAGTGTGAACAGGAATATAGGCAGTGTGTTATATGTGTGAACAAAACAGGAGCATTACATGTGAACACGGGATTAGTCTGAATTTGAGGTTTTAAAAAAATGCAGGGACCAATTAATCTCTGTAGCGATACCTTTCAAAGATTATACATGATAAGCAGACACAGCAGGCATACTTTCATGTGGGGGGGGGGGGGGGGGGGGCACACCAGTTGGACAGTCCTATAGGTCATGCAGGCTTCTTCTGCCATCAAGATATTTGCACAGTTTTTTTGACAAAAGGCTTGCAGTATGTCTGGGGTATGTCTCCCATCATCCACCACTAGGTGAGCTGAATGAGGTTTCATGTAGAAAGCAAGAATAAAGTAACCGTATAAATACCCCCCAATCAATTCTATATGTTAACAAACCATGGTTCCCCACCTGAATGTTAAGCAGCACATTGATGCAGGTTAGAGGTTTACCTGTCCAGGATTCCCACGGTGGGTCTAGAGCTACTTCGAGACCCATTGCTGGCTCCTGAAAGTCAACAGATGGCACAACGAAGCAGGGAGCATAAGAGAAAGTGTAAGCTGGTCTAGCTGATTAGGAATGAGATGGTGGGAATATACAGTTTGGAAGCAAATGAGCTGAAACCGGTCTGATAAGGAGAAAGAGGAGGGAGTGGGCAGGATCTGTTTCCACAGCCAGTATCAACAAACTTGGCCTATTTGTTCTGCTGTAGATGGGCATGAAGGCCTCTAATGCTCATTATGGAAAGATAATGACAGGCACATGGGATGAGAGTACTACTTTATTTATTGTGTTGCATTGCTCATGTTAATATCATTCATAATGGGACAGACCCTTCTGGCAATTTTACTTTTTACAAACAATCCATATTTAATGGGATGATTATTATATTTTTATAGTGCCAAACCCTCACATTTTACAGCTAAATCCGGTAGATTTTTTTTTTTTTTTAAATCCTTATAGAAATTTTTTTGTAAAATGGGAAAATATCTAACTGCTGTGAATCTTTCAGTATTCCTCTGTTTAATACTTAATAAGTCAGCCCCCTAGTGTTGCCTCTATTAAATTAGCATTTACATAGACACACAACTGTCTGCGCTGCTATTAGGTCATACTTTAGTCAATCTTTGCCTTATGTTACAGCCCCTAAATGCAATTCTCCTATCAGTCAGCCTTTACCTTAGCCCTGTCTTACCTATTAGCTAAAATAAGTTGCAGAAGCTGCTGCTCATCGAGCCAGAGCTGACAGTCAACATGTTTATAATGCAACAGAGAGAGCGAAAGACTGAATATTTGTTGAAAAAAGCTTGTTATATATTGGTAGTAATGGAGCTGTGATTAGGGGTCTGAAGTCTTTATAGCTGTGATACCCTCCCTAGTACTGAAAACTCCCTACCTACTTGGTATCTTCTTGAGAAGGTTGCTAAAGGCAGAGGCCCTCTTTTCAAAGAAAAATCCTAGGCATTGGCTAAAAAAAAAAAAAGCATTGCCTGTTCTTAAGTCTTTATCACAGCAAAAGTATTTGACTGTGTTTTGTGTCCTTATAAGACTGGATGCAAATATACCTATTGGGAAGCAGTGAGAATTAAGAACCAAATCAACTGCATCCAAATAAAATCTACTAATATTTAGTCACAGGACTAAATGAGCATTTAGCTAGGCTGTTCTCAAGATGGTCTATATCAGGACAGCTCTGGAAGCAATGAGCAAAGCTTTAGGCAAAAAAAAATCATTATTGGGCTCCTCTTGTTCAGCATTAGGGCTCCTACACACGGGCGTTTTTACCTGCGCTCTCCTGCGTTGCGTTTTGCTGCGTTCAAACGCAGGGGAGCGCAGGTATAGACGCACTCAATTATTTTCAATGGGGCTGTACTCACTCGAACGCATGTGAGCGCCGAACGCAGGAAAAATGCAGCATGTTGCGTCTGAATCTGCGTTCGGCGCTTACACGCGTCTCGTGGGTACAACCTCATTGAACAAAATGAGGTGCGTCTAGACCTGCGCTCCCCTGCGGCTGAACGCAGCCAAACGCAACGCAGGGGAGCGCAGGTCCAAAACGCCCGTGTGTAGGAGCCCTTAAACAGCATAACATTGGACCTTATACCTTTCCTAATATAGACACCATGGCTGTGAGTGAAAGCTGAATTCTCTCATCTAATCAGGGATGTGGAAAATGCTCATTTAAAAGCTGTAAACTTGTATATATAAGACAAATTGACTTTCTAAAGAAGCCAGTAGGTTTCAGCAAGTATGAAGCCTTTATAGGCAAAACCAATGTTTCCAGCCTCCATGGGGTCATTGCCAAGCTTCCTGTGTACTGGAAAGATGACAGCATTGTGATAAAGTAAAACAATCTGCCTACCCCTTGTGAAGTCTACCATCATATGGTACACTGCTGCCAAATGTGATTGCTAGACTCCACTATTTTAGGGTTACACATGCTTGAGAAAAGTATCCTTAAAGGCAGCAGCATAATTTAAGAAATTAAATCTCAAAGCAGCCCACAAATATTGCACCTTCCCATTCAATTGATAATAACATTGTGACTTAAATTTAAATAAAATATTAAAATAGCTGTTAATGGAATCGAATAAGAACAGAGGGCATTTAAAATTCAGAAGTGACAAAGTGTATTCTTGACTCAATCGTGGAGGCCAAAAAAATAATCGAGCTGTACTTAAGTCGAGAAGAATGCAAATTATAGCAGTCAGATTTGGAATGGGAAGATGCAATGCTAATAATTTGCTTTGATAATGATCTGATTTCTTTGTATGTAAAATTAACCCTGCACACCATTCAATATGGCTTCATGTAGTTGGGTGGGACTTTTGACTGTTGCAAACAATAAAATAATCACGGTCTTCTCCAAGACATTGGGGTCTTCAGCTTCGCTCTGGATCAATTAGCAGGATTTATAGACATAAAATGGATGTGTCTGAAGATCCAAAACACAGTATGACCCCAGAAAACTCCAGGTCCTGAGCATTCGGCTTAGTATCCAGAAAGCTATTAACAACATAGCTCCAAAATATGGCGATTCCTATGAGCAGTCCTTTTTAAAAGATACCAGTTTTTCAAGGATTTGCTTTGTTTGATGAAAGAAAAAATCAGGGCCCTGCCATTTATTTTAACTAAACTGAATACATTCATGATAGGTGGCAAAACAATCCAGTTTGCATTTTTAGACATTTAAAATGTTTCTTTCACAGCCTTGATGTATGTTATTCCAAAAAGATTAAAGGGATACTGTCATAGGGAAACATAGTTTTTTCAAAACACAGTTAATAGTGCTGCTCCAGTAGACTTCTTAGTAGATTTTTTTTTATATTCAGTTTTGAAATCTGACATGGGGCTAGACATTTTCTCAATTTC
>CM044436.1:49918073-49929330 GCA_024363595.1 Xenopus borealis | reverse complement strand
TTTAGTTTATGAGTGGCCTCTAAGCCAACTAGGTGTCTCTATGCATGATGTAAATGGCTTACATAAATCGGTTAGCAATGCATCCAACCAAGGTGGCCAAATGTAAAGTATATTTCAGGGAGGCCATTATACAAGCAACTTATGTCTTTTATGGGGGAATGCAATACTGGTCATTAATGCAAAAAATAGTTTGTAATTAGTTCGCAATGAGAATAAAATGTTTATTCTCATTTGTGCCCAATTTTTTTTTTACATTTCCCCCATATATTTTTACTTTTACCACATGGTCCTAAATATTAAATGGTAAATATTTAAAGTAGAGCTTACTTATAATTATTGCTCAATTAGAAGAAATTAAAAGGAATGAGTTCGTAAAGTGAAGCAGAAAAAAATATTTTGCCAGAAACAGCATTCCCAGTGGCCAGATTATTCACAACCAAAAGGATGCATTTTTTGATATTACCAAATATATTATTTTATTAAAGAAGTACTGCAAGGAATAAGAGTAAAAGTCAGCTAGAAATATATCTATCAGCTAACCAGAATGTCCCTTTAGGTTCATGGAGCACTAAAAGATGGAGGTGGCTTTCTTCTATTCACTGAAAGGGATCCTGTCATGGGAAAATGCATCAGTTAATAGTGCTGTTCCAGAAGAATTGTGCACTGAAATCCATTTCTCAAAAGAGCAAACAGATTTTTTAATAATTCATTTTGTAATCTGACATGGGGCTAGACATTTTGTCAATTTCCCAGCTGCCCCAAGTCATGTGACTTGTGCTATGATAAACTTCACTCACTCTTTACTGCAAGTTGGAGATATATTACCCCCTCCCTTTCCCCCACCCAGCAGCCTAACAACAGAACATTGAGAAGGTAAACAGATAACAGCTCCCTAACACAAGATAACAGCTGCCTGTTAGATCCAAGAACAGCACTCAATAGTAAAACCCATGTCCCACTGCATAGTATTCAGTTACACTGAGAAGGAAAAACAACAGCCAGCAAGAAAGTTCCCTCCTAAAGTGCTGGCACAAGTCACATGACCATGGGCAGCTGGGAAATTGACAATATCTCTAGCCCCATGTCAGATTTCAAAAGTGTATATTAAAAAATCTGTTTGCTCTTTTGAGAAATGGATTTCAGTGCAGAAGTCTACCTGAGCAGCACTATTAACTGACGCGTTTATTTAAAAAAAAAAAAAAAAACGTTTTCCCATGAGTTTCCCTTAAAGATATATAATGGGAAACCAAAGTGGGCCAGTGTGAACATTTGCCTTGTAGAAAATTTTGTAAATACCTGATTCTGTTAGTATTTACCTCATTTAATTTCAACCTCCTGCATATTAATAAGTAAGTGGACTAGAAAAATAAAAAGTACAAACAAACTGAAGATGAAGCAAAATGAACTGGAGACATGGGCTCATTTTTTTTCCTCGCTTTTAATTGTCACTTTACTGCAAAAATCATTAAAAATTTCCTGAACAAACAATATCTTTGTACCAGAGGCAACCCTATTCCTCCTCCTTCCCCTTTATGCCTAAAAACATCCTTCTCCCCGCCCTTTATTTTCACCCACCCATTGTGTGCCTGGAGTTCAGACTTTACTTCTAAGGCTTAAAAATAGTGATTAAAACGCATATAGTTTTCCCCTATCCCCGAGGTTCTTTGGTTCAACATTAAAAAAATATACACAGAAAAAATACACAAGACCACACAAATATTACAAAAAGAATAAAACCTTTTCAGAACTAGAGAGATGTATCACTTCTCGGTCTCTCTGAGTCATAAAAAGGCTAAAATAATGCGAAAACAATTTAAAAACAGAATACAACTTTTTGCTGAGGTAATTAATCTGGTCATGTGAAACGGGCCATCCGAACACTGTCCACCAATGAACAATAATATTCTGTCCAGAATTCAGCTGAGGGTAATGGTTAACTGGACACTCTAAAGCCATTTCTCATTGTTTAGCAGGCCCAGTGCATTTCCATGCCCACTTTCTATAAAAATTCAGTGTCTTGTCTTCATGAAGAAGAAAAGATGGTTTTGAGGTATGTGAGAAAAAGCACCAGCTGCTCAAAATATTTCAACGTAAAATGAGGTGTATCGGTTGTGTGAATGTAACGACTGCTTAACCCTGTGGGTGCCAGCCATCACAAACCAGATTGTCTAGTCCAGTGGTTCTCAACCTGGGGGTCGGGACCCCTTTGGTGGTCGAACGACCCTTTCCCAGGGGTCACTTAAGGGGTTCCAGGAGCAGCTTCATCTCTCTCCCCACTAGCCCTGGGGCAATGTTGTAGCTCTCCGGGTGTTGGTGCTGGGAGTTGTAGTAAAGTAACCTGTGTCGGGAAGCCAGTTGCACTACAACTTTCTATATCCCCTTAGTAGGGACTGCCATACAGCTCTTCCTGCCCATTTAAAATTTGTAAAATTAACATGGTAATTGGGGTGTGGCAAAAAAAAATTTCCGCACTACTCACGGAAAACAAACCTTAATGCAGCCACACGGTATCCTGTACTTTCCTAACAATCCGCTCTGGGCTGGCAATGAAAATATTTTATGGTTGGGGGTCACCACAACATGAGGAACTGTATTGAAGGGTCGCAGCATTAGGAAGGTTGAGAACCACTGGTCTAGTCAACAGTTTTAAGTGTAATGTTGTGATTAACTGGACAGCACTGACCAAGTGCCGTTGCTTATGTTGTGCTGACAAAAATTAAAGGTATACCAGTTTTCACAGAGCAAAATAATTTTTTTTTGAGCATTTGGTGCTTCAAGTATTTAACAGAAAATAATATAATTCAAGCTAATATCACAACTAAAAAAGTTCCATTCATGAGGTCCGACATTTCCCTAAAGTAACATTTTTACATGCTACAGTTCAGAAAAACAAGAAAAAAATGGTGGTGCCCAACACCACTTCATGTTCTGCCATAAGACAGCAATAAAAGCTTATTGTGTGCATGTATTGCGGCAAATCTAGTGAGAGTGTTATAAGGAAATCTAGATGTTCTAGATGATTTTAACTGCTTTCTAGCTTATTGCATGTATCTATAACAGGAAATCCAGATGTTCAACTGCTTTCTATTAAAGCATAGATATTATTTTAGACAGTGGAAATAGTAAACAAAATAAATATTCTCTTGCAAGATGGGCAGGGGAAATAAAGCTACATAGTACTGAACTCACCAGGAATAAAAAAAAATGCATTGAAAAAAAAAAACGGACATTTCAAACACCAACTGTGCTCTTCCTCAAGGCGAAAGAGAGGAAGATTATTTTCCCATCCTCAAGGCGTAAGAGAACAGCTGATGTTCGAAATGTCTAATTTTTTTCCAACAAATTTAGATTTTTTCACAAGTATTCCCAGTGAGTGCAGCACTATGTCACTATATACATTTTAGATGCGTGTTTGAAGCCACTGGATGGTGGGATGTGGCTAAATGGATCTAATGTTCTCAGTACTGCTTGATTTTACAGAGGCAATGATTTAGCCTCTTTTACAGAGCGCATTGGAAGAAGTGAAGTTCTTGAAAGAATTGTACAGAACATTCCATACTGGAGCTGTTCTCTCTTTATCTTTTTTCAAATAGATTAAAGTAAAGGGGACACACCATTGCATCACTAAAGAATAGCTGCAGTATCAGTAATCTGTGTATTTGTGCTATATGGGGAGAGTGCATCTGGAAGACCAGATTTCTTACTTACTTGAAGGACTTATGAACATTTATTGACATAGGTAAGACTTTTTATAGGGATTATTAAAGGGAAACTGTCATGGGAAAACATGTTTTTTTAAAAACGCATCAGTAAATAGTGCTGCTCCAGTAGACTTATGCACTGAAATCCATTTCTCAAGAGCGCAAACAGATTTTTTAATATTCAGTTTTGAAATCTGACATGGGGCTAGCCATTTTGTCAATTTCCCAGCTGCCCCAAGTCATGTGACTTGTGCCAGCACTTTAGGAGGGAACTGCTTTCTGGCAGGCTGTTGTTTTTCCTTTACAATCTAACTGAATAGTACGCAGTGGCACATGGGTTTAACTATTGTTAGGGAGCTGTTATCTGGTTACCTTCTCATTGTTCTGTTGTTAGGCTGCTGGGTCGGGGAAAGGGAGGGGGTGATATCACTCCAACTTGCAATACAGCAGTAAAGAGTGATTGAAGTTTATCAGAGCACAAGTCACATGACTTGGGGCAGCTGGTAAATTGACAATATGTCTAGCCCCATGTCAGATTTCAAAAATAAATATAAAAAACTCTGTTTGCTCTTTTGAGAAATGGATTTCAGTGCAGAATTCTTCTGGAACAGGCCAAATATTCGTTATTGACAGATTTAGAACTTCTTTGATTTTCGTGCATGTACGTCATGTGTTCCAGTAACATTAAAATTAATAAAAGGGATGGCCTACAATATAAAAGGACCAAAAAATAATCTCATACACCGCATTAAGGCCAACTACTTTGGTAAAGTTAGAAGACGACACTCGTTTTGGAAAAATCTGCTTTCCTATCAAACACTACAATAGACCACATGGAACAATTTTTGGGAATCAAGGTAAAAAACAAATCTTAATGGGACAAAAAGAATATTGAACTTGCAATTACATTTTTCTAATCTTAGCCATTTAAATATGAACAGTTTTACACTGCTAAATGTCACCTACAGCTCAAAAGTTCTCTAAAGTAGCTTATCTGGAGATATAATGAGGTTTACTCTAGATACTGCGCCATTCTTCACTGGGGACTTTAGAGCTGTATGTACAGCCTATTTAGCATTGTTGGGCACTGTTCAATTATGAACCTTATTTTCTTGCTCAATTGCCTTGCGAACAAGAACAGTCTATTTGTAAAACAGTCTATACGCACTATTAAACTGCAAATATCTTTTAAATAGTAAAGAAAAGAACCTTAATTGCAGGAGCACTAGAACAAAACTATGTGCAAGAACATTATCTTTTTGAATTTTCATGTGCTAGAGCTATGGCACAGGGCTAATCACCTGACACTACTTACCACAAAGGAGCAGAGGAAATGCTCTGCTTACACATGGATATAAAAAGCTACTAAGTACAGATCCTTGCAATGACTTTAAGGTCTTTATTCAGATATGCAAGCACATGCCATCTATCACTGCAAAGAGCTGTCATGCCTCTCTGAGGAAAGTGGTGATGCGTAACGGGCTCAGACTAAGATTCAAAAGAGGTCCATGGCATTTTAAGTATACTAATGCGTATGGAGGCCCAGTAAATAGTGTCTGTCTATGGCATCTTACAGAAGCCCCTCTGGAATTTGCCAGAATCTATAGATTGAATATTGATTGATCTACAGATTCATTTTGAATTCTGTCGTTCTCCACAAATACCCTTGGTGCCATATCCCTTTAGCTCAATGAACTGCTCTCCAAACTTAACCTAAGCTGTGTCTTGCACTGCCTCCCCAAATGAAGACTTTCAGAAAATATTGCTAAGGGTCTACAAAAACTTTTACTGAATTTACTGGAAAAGGAGCATCAAACAAAGCTCAAAGCCTCTAGCGACTGATAAGCAGGTTTTAGTTTAGCATTACGGACTTTTTTTCCTCTCCCAAAAGCATGCAACAGCTCAGAGATGAAGCAAAATACTATTGCTTCATCAATGCTTCTGAAATTATCCACAAATTAAGCTTAAAACACACAAAATATATCAAATCAAAAAGTCACAAACATATGATTGAGGATGCAATGTGCCCCTAAAGGCAATGCGATTGTCATAAAGATGGCCTCTGAAAGGATTCACAACACATTTGGAGACTAGTCCGTCTTTGCACCAAGTCAGCTTAAAGCCATGGTTTTATCAATCCAATAATTTCCATAGTTGTGTTGTATAGATACACCAAATCAGGGCCATTGTTTTGGAACTCTAGCAAACAGTTTTAAATTGTGCATAACTGCATAAAAGTCAATGCATGTTGGAAATGCCAATGTTGCTGAAATCAGATAAATGTTTAAAAAAACCAATTTGATCCAAGCATTATCTTTGTTAATAGGATTCTAAAAAGTGTCCCTAAAAAGATGATTCATTACGCACCAACCTCACAAAATACATGAAGCCAAACAAGCAAATGGACAGGGTACTATATCTTTTTAAAAAATGCAGGACTTTGTCATTTTGTTCTTCTAATGTGCTTGAAGAGTACGTATTCTAGGAGCTTGGGTAACCATGGATCTGAGAAAATTCACTAATGAAGGTAGCTAAAAACACATTCCCATTACATCCAATGCTCCCCATGCCCTACTACCCCCAAACACTAAATAAAAGAAAAGAGAAAGTTAATGCACTCTGTGTGGATTTGAATAATACTTCTCCCACTTCGTATTTTGCTGATGGAATATGTACATTTCTGCAAACAGTGTGGTTTAGAAAGGTGCAGTCTGCTACAGCTGAGGCAGAAGGAGAAGACACAATATTCCCTTCTGGTCTTTGGTGATAGATATTAACTTCAGTATCTTTTTTTGGCTTCTGTAAAAAGGAAGCTTGCTGAAGGTTAGTGACAAGAATCATTAATGCCAAATACACAAATTAAATATCTAGAACAGCAAAGGTAAGACTGCACCTTTCAACATGTGATTATAAGGTATATTAGTTGATTAAAAAAAAAAAAGTTCAGTCAAATGATAGGACACTTAAAAACTTGCCATAAACCACCCATGGTTCAAGTTGTTCCACCCTATTATAATAGTCAATAATTATGAGGTTAGCTCCACAGCAACAGGGGGGAATGTAGATTCTAGTGCTCTAAGGAGTCATGGGTAGGTATGCATCCCAAGGTTAGTAGAAATGTCCTCACCACCATTTTGCATTCCTCAAGTTTCCCAAATTAGATTACCCCTTTTTCATTTTGCCTGGATCTCCTCCCTAGAATTTAAAAATAAGGAGTGCTGTGGCAGGACAACTATGAGCTGTACATTTATACTCCCAAAATGCCATAGAGCACAACATAAATGCTGCCCCAAATGAGGGGTTTTGCTAACCCGCTTGTCCCCCTGTATCCTGTAGATCATTGAAGCTGTGTAATGCCATGAAAACATGAGGTAAGTCGGTTGTGTTAACTTTTCCATATTGTGAGGTAAGCCAAGTTAATGTCTTTCTGCAAGCTGAGGTAGGTACGGTTGTGTAACGCTTTCTTGCGAAGGAGGTAAGTAGAAAAAACAAAACAAAACATGTTTCCTCCTTCCCCAATTTTTGGTTCTTGCTCTTCCCATAGTATGTGAGCTCAGATGGACCAGCTGGTGGATGGCTCAGCCCCTGGAGTTCCCCTAGAGGAAGTGGGGCTCTGTGATGCCTGGGAAGTGCTGCTGCTGCCACTCCCCACACTCTGTCCAGTGTATCCAGCAATTAAAGCAACTGGTTTCTGAGCGTACAGAATACCTAGAAAAAATGCAAAGGGTTATTGTGGAAAGGTTTTTATTAAAAAAAATTAAAAAAATGACACAAGGCTAGGCATCCTGTCAAAATTTTAGGGAAAACAATAAAATGGTCACTGTATGCTTTAAAGGCAGCATGGCTATCTAAACTCACCTGTATACATTGTGCCATTAATTTCAATAGACATGTTGATACTGCTTGTTCCCAGATTCAGAGCTGCCTCTGGTCGGTCCTGTGCTACTTGGAAGGAGAGAAGTTATTAAGGATATGACAGAAGACAGAATGTGAAAAAGAAGGCAGTCCCAGTCTTGAACATCAAAATATTTACTTTTGCCTGTTCACACTATGTAATATTGGGTAAATGTGGTCTTGAAACAAATGTTCAATGTTACCTCTACAACCATATTGTCATTTATGCTTGATCTGAGAAATTCCTTAGCTGGGACTGGATCATTTCTATTCCTTTTCTGCAAACAACAGAAACCCTTTATTGCATTATGGCTGGGATAATAACAAGCACTGGAAGGGATTCCCGATTTGGTAATCACTCCTTTTATAACCCCTGAAAGCCAATTAAGAAGGTCAACCCTAGCAAGATTTAAGAGAACACTTCTTAACAGGCTACATTTTCTTTGAACAGTGGCTGAATATTTAAAAAGATTCAGTAATAATTTGTAGGGTTTAATTTTTATTTCTAAATGACACGGTTTACACAGCTAAAAATGAATTACTAATCAAACAAGTGTAATTTTTTAGTGGTGATATTGGTGTGTAGGCAGCCATCTCAGGTAATTTTGCCTGTTCATCTGCTTTCAGAAAGAGCCAGTGCACTATGGAATTGCTTTTGGACCGGCTATTGTCTCTCCTACTTAATGTAACTAAAGGAGTTGCAGTAGGAAGTGTATTTTTACTATTGAGTGTTGTTCTTATATCTTATACCTATACCTCTTTCCTATACAGGTATGGGGTCCATTATCTGGAAAGCTCCAAAATTATGGAAAGGCCATCTCCCATTGAATCCATTTTATCTAAATTTTTAACATTTATTTACTATCAACAGAAAAACAGTAGCTTGTACTTGAGCCAAACTAATATATAATTAATCTTTATTGGAAGCAAAACCAGCCTATTGGGTTTATTTAATGTTTACAAGATTTTCTACTAGATTTAAGATATGAAGATCCAAATTATGGAAATCCCAAGGTACCGAGCATTCTGGATAACAGTTCCCATACCTGTATTTACAACCTTGAGATATGGTAGGTGGCTTAACAAAGCTGACAAACCACTGCTCTAATATGGAAAAATAAAGCAAGACAAGTAAATTTTTTATCCAAAATGCTTCAGACCTGATGTGTTCTAGTTATAAAGTTGTTCCATAAATTGGACAGTGTATAACTGCCTTATAGCTTAAAAAATCTAAACAAAGTTAAAACTGCTGATGGATATTTTTGGCATCAGTATGGATTTTTTTCTGGCTTATTGTTAATCAATTATTCTCTAATGTTTATGAAGATAAAGCAAATTCATAAAAAAATGAAGTACCTGCCTTAAGAGGACTCTTTGGGAAATGTCAATAACTGCTCTACTGAAAATTGATCCTATACCTGCACAGGCACAGTTTCACAAAATCACTCTAAACTGCTAACTACAATTAACAGCAGTTAGTATGCACTGTGATGGTATCCTTTCACTCTACATCATCATACAGGTAGGTTAATGAAATGAAACCCTTTGTTAACATCAGTACAATAAATAGCCTTGTGTTTAGTATATTATTTGCCTATTGTTTTAATGATAAAAAAACATTCTGTGGTTTCTGTTATTTACTGATCAAACAAGATAAATCTAAAAACTGAATCCACTCCATATTTGGCCACAGTGAGGTATGTAATCTGAATATCAGTATACAACACCCTCCTTTTCCCCATTGTTGTGACTGCTTTGCGAGCAAGAGTCCATTTTTTTTATTCAGGGGGATCCTCAGTTTTCATTATTAGAACTGTAGGCAAAAAGAGTATGTTCACTACAATCCCTACTCGTTGAGCTCATGTTGATCAAGGGGTATATTATTGCTTTAAGAGATGAAATTGACCATTGTGTGTGTTGTGTTCAAGTGATATGAAATTTTGATTGCACACACCACTGGGACTTTTCCTACTGATGATCAATCTCTTTAAATGTCTGCATAATATAGCTGTGCTATTTAAATAAGGTATGAGAGTCATTATGTGGAAACCAGTTATGCAAAGAGCCCTGAATTATGGGAAGGCCATCTCCCAGATAATAAGAACATATTTTTTTCTCTGTGTAATAATAAAACAGTACCTGGCACTTAATTCTTAAAAAGCTGAACAAATTCAATAATACTATTGGGTTCACTTAAGTTTTAAATGACTAGCAGATATCAGGATCCCAATAGCCCAGTCTCCTATTTTCCAGATAATAGATCCTATACCTGCAATAAACAGGATACAATTTAGTGAACACTGAATGCTAATTACCTTTGCCATTGATTTTTAGTTTCATAGGTATTTGTCGGGCCATGCTAAGCAGATTGTGCTGAAGAGCTTGCTGTATGAACCTTTGCTGCTCCTCTACAGCCATTCGAGAAGCTCGCTTTTCTGGGGGCTCGCCAGTCTCCAGCCTATCTTTCAACTGTTCAAGGGATGCTGCACGTACACCAGAAGGGATCTGTTGTGTACCTAAAGAAATTGGTGTGCGGCCCGACATCAAGCCAACAGGATTGTCACCTAAAAAGTAATAGAAACATGAAAAGGTAGCAACGAGCAATTTGTTCATGAACTGAATTCCACATTTACACTGTAGAATAGTAAAACAGGTTTTATAAAGTATACTCCAGGTTCCCAGCACAAACACAATGTTTAACATTTTATGGATGTGCTATATCATTTTTCTTTAGTTTTTTCCTGTGCCACCACTAAAAAATCCTCCCTCCCTGATTATTTACATATAAAAGACAATGCACTACCTGGTGCAAGATATATTAGAATTAACTGCAAAGGTATGATACAATAACAAAACAGGAGGATGTAGGCAAAGTACAGGTAATGGAACCCCAAGACCATTCAGGGCGAGATAGACATGCCATGCCAGTTGACCTGATTAAATTAAACACAATATTTAATGCACAATTCCAGGTGAAAATAGGCATTTGTCATGTTGCCCTGTATGATTAAACAGCTTAAACATGATTAAACAGCTCTATCCTGACTATATAATGGAGGCTAAAATCTGCCCTTGAATTCCTACTCTACAATATGCGACAAGTAATTTTCTTTCATTGAACCATGGGTTAAGAATTTATTTAGAACGTATAGTTTTCCTTTACCATTTTACTAGATAACATAGCTGTGTCAAAATATTTTAGAAAAAAGAAATACAAGATAAACTGGTTTGTAGTGCGTATTCTAGGTGTGGAGTTTATTTACTAGGGAAAGAAGTACACGGATCGAAATACTGGGACCTACTGTATACCAAGTCTGGGCCCCATCTGTTAGTGGAGAGTTTATGCAACTGGATAAGAACTATTCATCCACAACCACATTACCCTCTCAGCAAGAAATGTTCAAAGCTGTAATTTAATTGACAACATCATTTATTTCTAGAATGCCCTGCTTCCACTGAAACAATGTACATTTTCAAAAGAGATTGCATGGGGGTGCAATTTGTTAAAGGGGTGCTTTCTTTTTGGTGGAGTAATGTTCCTTGGATCTAAGCACAATTTTGCAGAAAGCTTAAACATATATAGTCTCCTTTACTCAAGATATATACATCATACTTTGCAATAATATGTAATCAATTACCGAGGAATACGGCTGCTAACAGAA
>CM044436.1:49869368-49880086 GCA_024363595.1 Xenopus borealis | reverse complement strand
GGGGGGGGGGGGTTTGGATACTTTTATTGTACTGGGCTTCAGGGGAAGAAGAGCTGGGACATGCCAATTGCTCAAACTCCAACATAGGTGTAATGTTCAAAGGTCAGAATTGTTTCAGTCCAAATTTAAGTAATGCGGCAAACTTTATTTTTTAAAGGGATATATGATAAAAGTTTATCTTAAAATATGCTGCATGGGCCCTTTAAAACTTTTCTCTATGGTTAATGTAAAATACTCTTGCCATACTTAAAGGCCATAACAAATAAAAAACAAATTCTGTATAAAAATGACCATATACATATACATATATATGTGTGTGTGTGTGTGTATATATATATATATATATATATATATATATAAATATGAATAGCTATTCATGCAAAATGTGAATACACCTTTATTTTGATGCAGAAATATCCCTGGGTGTTGCTTGTCTTTTTTTGAGACATCTGAATTATTTACTGTGCACCCAGGGCAAGCCATATGAGCAGGGTGCTAGGTCACAAATCCCTACACACCATGGTGTACCATGAGATATTCTGATCTGCATAACATGTGCTGCTAACTGGGGGATGGGGTTCAGACCAGACCAGACCCCCTTGCATCACCTTAGCAAGGCCAATAGTGTATATCATTAGGGACTTCCAACCGGATTGGAACTAAAACAACAGCCCCCCCCATCTGGGGGTTGTAGTTCAACGTCCGGTAAATGGCCCAGATGAGCCACCCCAGTGTTAAGGTATTCTCAACTTATATCTTCCTTTGCTCATTGTAAGGAAACACATTTCCAACATTACTGCACTGCAAGATGCACATCTGGGATTACAACTGTGAAAAAGAGAAAGCAAAAGAGCTGCAAAGGTTTCTTCTAAGTATAAAACGTGTCCCAAATGCATGAGAACTGAACGTGCTAAAGACTTTAGCCTCGCAGAGTTGCAGATGAGGAATTGGAGTGTGGCATATAATGCATATGTGGGATACTTTACAAGCACTTCCCCCACCGTCTCCCAAATCCATACGATTCATTGAGTGCACGCATCCCACGCCAGATCACTTCTGCTACCGACCCACTCCAGCTCTGTGTTTGTTGCGGCTTTGTAACTGCGGGAGAGCTGCAGGTTTAGCCCTCCTATTTTCTAATGGCTGGGCGTTGGACTGAGGGACATGTTTACGTTTCCATCACGCACAGTAGCGAGTACCCACTGAGTAGTTTCAGGCAGGGGGCAGGGTAAATACACAAGGATTCCCATTACGCTTTGCCCTATTCGGACTGTATGTGTAAGCGTGCGTGTGTGCGTGTTTATAAACGCTGAGTCCATTCCGGCTCACCATTGACTCTCTCCCGCCGCCGGCTTTCTCCACCATCACGTCTGCCAGAAGGCCGTTCGGCCCCGCGCTATCCTGTTGCAGCTCCACCGCCCACCCCGACCTCCCCTCCGTTTCCGTCTCACGGCAACCTCCTGGCTCTCCTAGGCCCCTCCCGATACATCGAACCCATAGCTGACGTCAATCCGCATATCCCACGAGCGTCAGCACGTCCTCTTGTAAAACGTGAGCAAACATTAATAACGCCGCCATCTTGGTACACCTACTTAGTGAATGATTGCGACAGTCGCCCGGACAACATTTTTTGGCATTAATTTATTTGGAGGTTTCCGACGTTTAATAATATATTGGCAAATGCCTTAACGTCTTCCAATAACGTCTTTTCATTGTTTTGCTGCTTTTTGTGCAGCATATGATCATGGTTTCGCAATGTTAGAACATAAAATACCGCTTCATGGGCCGGGCAAGTAACGCCATGTTGCTACACCCCTTATATTAAAGGGGTTGTTCACCTTTGAGATAACTTTTAGTATGATGTAGAGAGTGATATTCTGAGACAATTTGCAATTGGTTTTCATTTTTTATTGTTTGTGGTTTTTGAGTTATTTAGATTATTATTCAGTAACTCTATAATTTGCAGTGTCAGCAATTTGGTCTCTAGGGTACAAATTACCCTGGCAACCCTGCATTGATTTGAATAAGACCCTGGGATATAAATAGGAGAGGGACTGAATAGAATGATAAGTAATAAAAAGTGACAATAACAGTACATTTGTAGCCTTACAGAGCATTTGTTTTTAGATGGTGTCAGTGACCCCCATTTGAAAGCTACAAAGAAACAGAAGAAAATTGCAAATCCTTAAAAAACTATGAAAAATAAATAATGAAGACCAATTGAAAACTTTCTTAGAATTGGCCCTTCTACAATATACTAAAAGTTAACTTGAAGGTGAACCACCCCTTTAAAGTATAATACTTGAGAATAGATTTATGTGCTCGTGGGTATGTAGTAGAGCACGTGGTGGCAGAGTCCGCCTGATTGCTGCTCGGAGACTATAGGGAGCTACAGCAAGGCGGGGAGAGTTAATCGCGTTTTCTCTCTTCAGGGCAGATTCCGTGTAGTGTAGTGTAGTGTATATACGTATAAATGTACTGTATTACAATATCTACTTTACATGTTGTTGTTCATACAAATTCCTTAGCATCGTTTCTTTGGTGCCCAGGAAGAGCAATAAAGGCAATTGGACAGGCCAGACAATGGCACATCAGAATCAGATGTATCTGCCAGCTGAAAACACCTAATACATTCACCTGCCTATCCCCAGGTAGTTTTCTGTACAAAAATGCACATATGAGTATTATTAGCTGACATGCGGGTTTAAACCTATATCTTCAGTGGAACATTCACTGCTGAGTCTCCTGAAGCAGTGTCTGCCCTAGGGTTGCCACCTGTTCTGTTTTGACCCAAATAGTTCAGTTTTTACGGGTCTCAACTTTCTGTTTGGTTTTCAGTCTTGTGAAACTGAACAATGATCTGGTCAATTAATAAAAAACATTTAAATACTAGCATACTTATACAGCGGTGTAACAAGCGTTTGCCGCCCCCCCATCAAAAATCTTTGAAGGGGCCCGGAGTGTATAGAAACAGTCCAGCATTCATCCCCCTCTATCGCTTGAGTGGGCACACCTGCTCAATGTGATGTGCATGTAAAATGTTAGTTAAGGGCCTTTACACCGTTTGGCTGCATTCAGTCGCAGGGGAGCACAGGCAGCTGTTATCTTGTGTTAGGGAGCTGTTATCTGGTTACCTTCCCATTGTTCTGTTGTTAGGCTGCTGGTGGGGGAAAGGGAGGGGATGATATCACTTCAACTTGCAGTACAGCAGTAAAGAGTGATTGAAGTTTATCAGAGCACAAGTCACATGTCTTGGGGCAGCTGGGAAATTGACAATATGTCTAGCCCCATGTCAGATTTAAAAATTAAATATCAAAAAATCTATTTGCTCTTTTGGGAAATGGATTTCAGTGCAGAATTCTGCTGGAGCAGCACTATTAACTGATGCATTAGTAATGCATCATGACAGTATCCCTTTAAGTTATAAATAGTTACTGACAGACCAGGTAACTTCTGTGTGAAAATTATAGCCACACATTGAGCAGAATCATCCAAACAATGTTGTCATTTCAGTTGTTTTCTGTTTGTTCACCATAAATAGAAACTTTTTTCAACTGCGTTATTTTTCACCGTTTTCCCAGAATTGAAATGCAATGTTTAATGTTTGTGTCTCTGGTCTGGCAGCTCAGTGATCCAGGAGTATTCTGAACTGTTACAATTTGCTACATTTAGTTGATGCAATTAGTTGATACATTTCTCAGTAGTATTTGTGGAATATTAATAACTGTTGTATCAATTCTAACAGCTACCTTTAATGAAACTCAGGAAAGCTCTGGAAAGTAATGGAAAAAGTCGTTATTTCTGGTGAACTATCTGAAACCAACTGAATTGAAAACATGTTTTGCAGGTCAACAATCCATTTAATGGACTTTCCCTAACTCCCCCCCCCCTTGTATGTTCATTTGTTTTGGTCCCCCTTGATTGCATTAGCTCTGTCTGTTATTGCTCTAATCCCCTCAGAATTTTACAGCTAATAAATAAGTGTTATTTCTCAGCTGTTTACCTTCACCTATAGCTGCATGTTTTTAGCAGTTTTTCTAGTGAGTAGCATGCTACCAAAGGTTTGTAAAAGAGACAAATAGTATCCAAAATGTCTGCTGTGGAAAAAAACTGTATGAATTGATCCTCACCTGGTTTTTGTAATCTCCCTATTGTAATGTAATGATATATGTAATGTGTTATGTATTTCAGCTATGCTGCTTTTCCTTACAGTTTTATAAATCCTGTAATATGTTAATGTGAATCCTGTTAATATGCTGAATATATCCTGTTAATATGTTGAATTAACTGCCTGTTGTAATGTAGGTGAGCTGGTGGCCTTGGGATGGACCTGAAAGTGTCAGTGTTCTCCCTACTGTTTTACAGGTATGTTTATTTTCATGTATTGAAATTTCTATGTTAAGTACAGGGCCGCTCCAGCCATGAGGCAAGGTGAGAAACTTGCCTCAGGCGGCAAAAAGATGCCTCTGGTGACTTTAAGAGTTGAATTTCCATTTTTTAAAATGGAAATTCAGCTCTTCTCGAGCAGCTGGCTGAGTGTGCGGACCAGATGGTTACTTGTGTCGGTGTGATAGAAAATCGGGTCACACTGAAACATCTTTCAGCTCCCCATTTGTGCAAAAAATTGGAAATAAATCTAGAAAACCAAGGTGCTATTCAGTAGCTTTTATTCTAATTGCCAGTTGTAATCAGTTGGAGTTTGTATGCCTCAAAATAAACATGCCCCATACACGCTGAAGCTGTACATATCTTAAAACAGTTACCCACAATTTTGCAGATTTGCAGTAAAGGATCAAATGGGGTTGTTACTTAATCCCAATAGATTAAGGGATTCTAATAATTTCCCCAAAAATAAGTTATTTTCTAATACATTCCCTCCCTTGGTACCTTGTCCCTTGGTTGTACGTCCAGCCTGTCCCCTGACTCTGCACCCAATCCTTTGTCTGTGCTTGGCTTTGCTCCCTGTCTAGGGTTGCCACCTTTAAAAAAAATATATATTACCGGCTAGTGGTGGGTGGCGGGAACAAAAGATGCGGGTAGTGAAGCAAAAGGGATGGGCCATGAAAATGCATCACAAAAGAGGCGGGCTGTGATGCTAAAGGGGGTGGAGCCACATCAGCGTCGGCGAAAAGATATATTAAAAGTGAAGGGCCGAGGGCTTTTGTTAAGGGTATTACAAATTACCGGCAACTACTACATCTCTGGTAAATTTGTAATACTGGCGCTTGCAGGTAATTTACTAGGCCGGTAAAATACTGGCTGGGTGGCAACCCTGTCCCCTGCTGGTCCCTTGGCTCTGTGATGTTACACCAGGGCAATGACATTTCAGAGACCAGTCAACAAATTTGGTGTTGTATGCTTTATTTATAGAACAACAGTGGAATGTATAAGTAAAGGGTGTGGTCTCAATAGTATCTGCAGGAGGGCAGCATCAGTAAGCAGTTCTACACACCATCCAGTCCATCTAAAGGAGGCACAGTTATAAACTCACTCCACAGAAAAAGCCTGGCAAGGTGGGTACACTAATACATTGCAATCTCCCAGGTAGGGTTGCCACCTTTTCCTGAAAAAAATACTGTTCCATGCCTGTTCCTTGACTTTGTGCCCATTCCCTTGCCTGTTCCTTGGATCTACGTCCAGTTCCATGCCTGCCCTTGTCCCTTGACTCTGCAACCAATGTGATAAATCTGACAAAAGCACTGGACAAAAATGGCACTGTACAAAAATGATTTTTTTTTTTTTTCTACAACCTTGGGAACATTTTGAAGTTGTGTCTGCAAAGACAATAGGAATCAGAACATCTGCCAGAATAGAAACAATAAGCAGAGCCAGGGTGGGAGATAATTCACTCACTTTAGTTAAAACAATAGGAACTTGCCAGGAGGCTGGGCCAACAGGGCTATGAAAGAAGCAATCAGTACAGACTTCTTTGTGTATCTTTGTGTGACAGCACTCTTCAGATTAGGAAATGGAGTTAACAGGTTTCTCAACCCAATAAAATCTTTTAGCTAAATGAAATGTAATTCTATTGAAACTCTCCAAATTAAAACCAACATTTGGAATTTAGATTGTTATTGTTCACTCACTCCTGGTCCTGATGAAACAATGTTGTAGATTTCGCATGTATGTCTTCAAATCAGACGCCAGTACAGTAGCCTCAAGGTTCAGTCTATGGGGGAATTCACAAAAGGACGATATTTTCGCCTTGGAAGGCTCCGCCACTCTTCGGGCAACTTTGTCAGACGTTAATTCGTAGTGCTTATGCTTGTTCATCAAAATACTTAGTTACGTCTCGGCAAGTGAATGCTGGCAAAGTGTCACCAGCAAAAAATAGGACAAAACTGGTAAGTTTGCACTTATGTATAGTGGACAGTTGCTTAGAAAACTGTGGTGCAGGCTCACGCACCAGTGCCGCAGTCATGGCATCTGATATCAAAGATCAAAAGGACTCCTCTAAAGCTCCCTGCCACAGCACGCATCATGGTGCCCTGCACAATACTGAACAAGCAGAAAAACTGGGCAAGTATGCCAGGTACCCCTCTTATACCAGGCTATGCAAGAAAGCCAGTGTCCCATATCCCCTGTGGATTCTCCCTGTAGCTCTCCGGTGCCCTCTCCAGCTAACAGCTCAGATATGCATCCAATAGATTTTATTTCACTTATCAATAGCAACCATGCTGTTACCATAACAAAGTTGGATGACCTTAAATCTGATTTTGCTCTGCTAAAGCACAAAGTGCAAAAAATAAGGGATTGCACAATGGAGGCAGAGAGGCGAATCATTGCATTGGAGGACATTACCACTCCTATCCCAAATAACCTCTCAGAGATGGCGAAAGTGGACAACCTCGAAAACAGGCTCCCTAGGAATAACATTAGGCCTGGGGTCTGCCAGAAAGGGTGGAGGGTGGCACCCCTGAACTTTTCTTGGAAGCCTGGCTCAAAGATAAACTTGGCAGTAGTACCCTGTAGCCAACATTCACAGTGGAGCGTGCCCACAGAGCTCCGGCCCACCCTCCTCCTCCTGGTGCCCCACCTCGTCCATTCATAGCTACAACTATAGAGATCGGGACAGAATTCCTGGAAATTGCATTTTCAAGATGTTAACTGTTATGTATTTGTTATGTTGTGGTTCACATATGCTTCCCCCAGCCAAGGTGTCTCCAACTATCTCCCATCCTGAAAACACACTCCAACTCTTGTCAATATAGTCCCTTGCCCTTATTTCCTGGAATACCAGGGGACTTAATTGTAAATACAAGTGAGCCCGCCTATTTGATTACATTAACCTGCATTCCTGCTCTTACAAGAGACCCACTTAATGGGACAGAAACTTCTCTCCCTCAAGAGGCACTGGGTGGCTCACGCTTACCATGCCCTTTTTCATACTCATGTTAGAGGAGTTTCGATACTCATTAGAAAGGGTGTCCTCTTTGACTGCACTGGAGTTAGATGTGACTTTTATGGTCGATACATAGTTCTACATTGTAAGCTGGTCAGTCAGCTTCTTACGTTGGCCAACATTTACTGTTCCCCACCATTCTCCCTACCCCTCCAAGAACATGTGTACTCAGGACTTTCTTCATTCACAAATGCCCCAACGTGTCTACTGGGAGATTACAATACCACACTTGACCCCCACCTGAATAGGCTGGGCCAAACAAGTAGTCCCAACCAGAGTCTGAAATGCTGGGTAGACAACCTAAGCCTCATAGAACTTTAGCGTTGGTGAGAGGCAGTACTCCTGTCACTCAGTTAGCTATTCCTCCCTATCCCGAATAGATCTGGCCCTGGCCTCCGCAGACTTTGCACAACAGGTTATTAGGGCTGAGTACTCCCAAGAGCATTTTCAGACCATTCTCCCCTGGCTGTCTCAATTCAAGTGGGGGATCACGGTGGCAGAGCTACTGGAGACTCTGCCCACTTAGGCTTTAAAATACCCAAGTTAGGGACCACTCCCAAGAGGAATATGCCCAAACAAAGCTGACCAGAAAACGCCCACTATATACAGATCAGAAAATATTCGAACAGGGCAACAAAGCTGGTAAATTACTGGCGAGGTTGGCCTCAGCTAGGGACGCACAAACCTGAATATCACAAATAAAAGACTCGGCATGAGATGCTGTTAGCACCCCAGAAGATATACTTATAGCAGTGATCCCCAACCAGTAGCTCATGAGCAACATGTTGCTCTCCAACCCTTTGGATGTTGCTCCCAGTGGCCCCAAAGCAGGTGCTTATTTTTAAATTCCAGGCTTGGAGGCAAGTTTTAATTGTACAAAAAACAGGTGTACTACCAAACAGAGCCTGAATGTAGGTTGACAATCCATATAGGTGCTACCAAATGGCCAATCACAGCACTTATTTGGCACCCCAAGAACATTTATCATGCTAGTGTTGCTCCCCAACTTGTTTTACTTCTGAATGTTGCTCAGGGGTTCAAAAGGTTAGGGATCCCTGACTTATAGCCTTCAATAAGAGAACTTATGTCAGACAAAAGCGGATTACCCCCAAGGCCAATTAAGTCTTTTCCTTGATGCAATTGCTCTGCCCAGTCTCACACAGGCAGAGAGGGATTACTTGGACAGTCCCATACTAGAAAAAGTGGCAGAGGCCATTTCAGCTATTCCCTCCAATAAAACCCTGGACCTTGACGGCTTTCCAGCCACCTGGCACACACTGCAGGGCAATCTTTTGATTAAACACCTCCACACAACCTATATACATGCCTTTGAACAAGGGACCCTACTGCCCTCCTTTTATGAGGAAAGAATTGTATTGATAGTGAAGGAAGGTAAAGACCCCATGCTGTGCGACACATACAAGTCAATTTCATTTATGAACACAGACGCCAAGGTATTTGCCAAGATCCTGGCCACCAGGTTAGCTAAGATAGTCCCCTCCATTATACACATAGATCAAACTGGCTTTATGCCTGCTAAATCCACCACTATTAATCTAAGGAGAGTATAAGCATTCTTCAGACTAAACATACAAACTCTGGGTCTAGAGTCATCGTGTCTCTAGATGCCAATAAGGCATTCGACTCAGTGGCAGTATCTTTGGCCAATGATAAGGAAACTTTGATTTGGCCTGGGATTTCTCAAGTGGGTTCAAATGCTTTACCTTAAGCCTACTGCATGTATTAAAGTCAATGGCATGGTGTACTCCTCCTTCTCCTTGGCCAAGGGAGTTAGGCAAAGATGTCCACTGTCCCCGCTCCTGTTCGTAATAGCGATTGAACCCTTAGCCACCTGCCTGAGGTAGGCCCCAACAGTGGTACGACTAAAACATGGTGCATTAGAGGACAAACTCGCTCGTTATGCAGAAGACTTGTTTCTCTTTTTAGAAAACCCAGGACTCTCCCTGCAGTTAGTATTATTGAAAGATTTGGAACCTACTCTGGGCTTACCATAAACAAGTCTGTCAGTAATCTTCCCCATAAACGATATACCCTCTCACCCCACCACCACCCAGGGTTTCAAATGGGTTAACAGGTTCAAATACTTGGGCATCGCCATCTCCTTAGCCCCCCAATGGTATATCCTAGACAATACTGACCAAATTATAGATCAATTTAGGAATGCAACCAATGTCTGGTCTCTTCTGCCCATCACTCTCTGTGATGTACAAAATGATCTACCGCCCCAAGCTACATTATAAGCTGCATAACCCCCCATATGGATTCCCGAGTGCCACTTCCCATAAAATTAACATTTTATTTCCGGTCGCCTGATAAAGGACGCTTGACTCTACCCCTTCTATGCTTATACTTCTTGCTAGTTCCACAGGTGGAGGATCCCGCCCTTTTACTCCTGGCCTCCAGGCTGGGCTCCTTGGAGGCACTTAAAAGTATGCCATAGAGACGGCTGAACGACTATGATAATTATCCTTCCACGATATCTACCCCATTCTAAGCATGGAAGATAGCCTGCTCATACACTGGTCACAAGCCCACTTCAAATTCCCACTTTTTTGCAACTATGGTGGAACTCCAACCTACCCCATCTCAGAACTCTCCAAGACTTTGCCTATTTTAACTTTTTTTAACTTACAATCCTTCTTAATGCAACTGTTGTCAACATATTTTCTCTTAAGCTATAGCATAGGATAAGTGAATATGCCATTCCAATGCTTTACTAGATGGTACTATTGGTAAGCACAAATTGAATAGTAATCTTAAAATAAGATGCAGTAAGTACTCCCTAACAAAGTGGTTAATATGAAGGTGCGCCTGCATTGTGCTGGTTCATGTAATTGTTTTCTGTCCCTCCGGAGCTCAGTACAGCTCTATCACAGTGGGGCAGACATCTCACAGGAGTGGATTTCTGCACTGGGAATCAATACTACTCCTTGCAGCAATATCTCAATCACAGTGGGAGAGAGAAGGAAGCCTTTAAATTTAATTATTTTGTTTCCACAAGAAGAAAAAAAGGGATACTGTCATGGGAAAACATGTTTTTTTTCAAAACGCATCTGTCAATAGTGCTGCTCCAGTAGACTTCTGCACTGAAATCCATTTCTCAAAAGAGCAAACAGATTTTTTAAAATTCAGTTTTGAAATCTGACATGGGGCTAGACATTTTGTCAATTTCCCAGCTGCCCCGTTCATGTGACTTGTGCTCTGATAAACTTCAATCACTTTACTGCTGTGCTGCAAATTCTGCACTGAAATCCATTTCTCAAAAGAGCAAACAGATTTTTTTATATTCAGTTTT
>CM044436.1:49845961-49856496 GCA_024363595.1 Xenopus borealis | reverse complement strand
CCTCATGTGCACTCTCCAGCATTATGATTCTTTTCAAGACACTACTGTAAAGAACATAAAGCTGCACAACGCTATTCAAGCAGGTCAGGCAGATTTTGCAGTAAAAGGCCAACTTAACATAGGAAACGCTGGACTATTCAGAAACATGAAGAAAGTGCTACAGGAGCAATATTGGGTTAATTATGGGTAACAGTCAAGTATTACATGAAGCATAAACGGACCCAAGTTTCTACATTACAAAAAAAGGAAGAAACAGAATTCCTAGTAGCCTACTTACCATTCTCACCTCCTGGGGGGTGGATATAGTGAAGGGGTTGAGCCCTGCTGACTGGCCACAATGGCTGTAGAAGACAGGCCTGCACAGAATAAATAGTGAAACATTTAGCAAAAGCAATAGTATACAGTATGTGGGCAAAAAACAGTTGTAAATGGAAGTTCTGGCCAATTGGCATTTTATCAAAACAGTTTCCAATTATTGAGCTTTTTTATAAAAAAGAACAATGAGTAGCTAACCAGATAGCAGCTGACACCTCTGTTAAAGGATTTGTAAGCGTTCCTCCCTAGCCCCACCTAGTGGAAGATATGAAATAGTACCCAAGTGTGAACAAGACGTAAAGGAATTGTTCAGTATAAAAATAAAAACTTGGTAAATAGATAGGAAGTGCAAAATATTTTTTTTTCTAATATAGTTAGTTAGCCAAAAATGTAATGTATAAAGTCTGGAGTGACTGGATATCTAACATAATAGTCAGAACACTACTCCCTGCTTTGCAGCTCTCTTGTTTACTGACTGGTGACCAGGCAGTAACCAATCAGTGACTTGAGGGAGGGCCACATGGGCCATAACTGTTGCTTTTGAATCTGAGCTGAATGCTGAGGAGAAACAATAGCTGTCTCAAAGCAGTTCCATCCTAAAGCACATCGATATTATAGCTAAAAAATATACATGTTGGTCGAAGAATAACTTTTTAAATGCTAGAGTGAATTATTTGCAATCTAAACAATGTATTTTAAAAAGAAACCATAAAAATCATGACAAAATCACTTTAAGTAGCTCACATCCAAAAAGTGCTATATTTAGCAAATGTTCCTCCATTATCAAAACATAAAGGGTGTTTTTCTTGTTCATCTATGTTGGCACAATTTTATGCTGCACGTTAGTACAAGTTATAAGAAATTAGTAGCTTTGTTCAGCAACAGCAGACAGATGGAATTCCTTTCTAGCTTCAATAAAAAGAACTTTAACACTACTGGGAAACTATGGGAGAAGATAAAAGTAATTTATAGTAAGCCAAGCCAGTCTAGGACAGTAGCAACTGAGTCAAGGCTAAAACAGCAAGTGGAGCCATTAATGTATTCATACAAGATGAAATATAGAAGAATAAGTTGGGAATATACAAAACCTGATTTAAAAATTTCTGAACAAGTCTCTCGTGTTCTATTTTTATTCTGCAATTATTAAATTACTGTAGAAAGTTTACTTTTTTTTTTTAATACAAGTTATTGTGTAGCATTGCATAACTAATTATTATGCAATCTTCCATGGCTGGCTGCCAAATGACCTCCTCTGATAAATGTCTGGAGGATATTCGCCAATTAATAGCCAACCAATAAGTCCAAAGTACAACTGATCAGATAAGCCATCAATATAATCATTATTAGGATTATGTCTTAAGGGAGTGCATAGTACTTATTTTTTAACAAATTGCCACTTTAAATTGGTTCCCACAGATTCATTCTTACTACCTGTGTAAGGTACTGGATACTGGGCAGGCAGCAGAGAATAGCCTAGGTGATGGTGGTGGTGGTGTGTGGACATTAAACGCTGAGAAGGGGAAGTGCGAGGCCTTTCCGAACTCCTGTCCCCTCCTCTATCTGGAGCACCCATGCTACTGCATCCACCAACTGAATTAGCAGTACTCCCGGGTACACTGCAACCACTTCGATCTCGATCCTGGGGCGATTTGTCCATTATCTGAATAAGAAGGAATTCAAAGAACAGTAAATTGTAGTAGTAAGTTACAAACCCATTTCACTTTCATATAAATGATACCTGTAAAGTGAGCTATATAAATATTGTCTCATGTCCTTTAGTATGCAGTGCACTGTACTCACCGTAGGAGATTTGCTCTTGTAATGGCTTGCATGTTGCTGCAAAATGTCCAAGGCTTTGGACTCTGAGGTGGGTTTGCAACTGACACTTGGACTGGCTCTGGACTTATCAGATTCTTCATTGCTGCTAACTTTGTTTCCATAAGGAGAAAAAGAATAACTTGGGGGTAGATACGATCCTGAAATGAGAAAAACCAAAACAATGAAGAAAAGTCCAAAGTCCACATTACCAGAAAACATATTTGGCAAAAACCAAACATAGCATTTCACAAAAAAAAAAAAAAAAAAAAAAAAAAAAAAAAAAAAAAAAAAAGCAATAAAGCATGGTGAAGAAAATATTATGGTTTAGCTGCTCTGCTGCATCAGAGCCTACGACCTCACCATCATAGCTCACTATGAATTCTTAATTGTACCAGAGGGTACTTGAATATAATGCGAGACATCTGAAGCACAACAAGAAGCTCATCTTGCATCATGACAGAGAATCTAAACCCGCAAAGGAACTGCTGGAAAAAAACCCATGTCTAAATCTCATTGATATGCTATGCTAGGGTCTGAAATGGGAAGTGAGGTTAAGAAACCCCTCAAAAATGGTACAGCTGAAAAAGTTTCTGTGTGAGAAAAGATTTCTCCAAGTGGATGCAAGAGGCTGCTAGACAGTTATTCAAAATGCCTACTTGACAGTTTCAGCCAAGGGTGCAATACCAGGTATTGGATATGGGAGTACTTCTTTTTTCCCCCCACAGAAAGAAAATGCATATCTGGTTGTTTTTTTTTTTGTTCAATTACATTCCCTTTATCTTTATATACTGTCTGAATAAAAATCAAATATTGATATGTCCATGTGTTAAAAAAAAATATTTTACATTATCATGTATATACCTAGCTCAAACTTTCAAAACTACAGTATAGAGTTACAACAGATGACAACAATCCACTATTACAAATTGTTTACGGGTTAGTCACCATCTGATCAGGACTGTGTCATCAAGGCACAAGATGAACAATGTTTTAGTGATGTGTGGGCTAGCCGAAAACCTGACGAATTCAGGCCAACTTCTAACACACGAGGGTCGCAGTGCTGCCTACATTAAGCTTATATTTGTACCTGGGTAGTTCTGCATCATGACAGCAGGCATGCCTCTGTAGCTTGGATGGTTGGGGTCATATGCTTGACTGTAGGTATAGCCGTGCATGTATGGGATGTATGTTTGATGCTGTGTAAGGGGTGATGAAACTGGAACATGGGTGCTTGTTCGGGGGTCCTTAGGCAGCCCTCTGGGGTCCTCTGTGCCTGATGGTCCCTTGACATCCCCACTCAGCCCCTCTTTGTTATCTTCCTTAGAGGAGGCTTCCTTGCTCCGAGTCCTCTCCTCTTTGGCCTTCCGTTCTCTCTCCTCCTTCCACCGTTCATCCTCAGATTTTATGGGGTCCGAGTACTTGGGGTAAACATACGTCCACAACCGTGAGTCTGCCTCCTGCTGGATGAATAAAGAGCAAAGTGAGCTCTACAATTTAACACTACTGAAATGCCAAAATATGTATAACATATGTCAATATAGGACATTTTTTCCTGCACATTAATAGCAACAATGCTTGTACATAGGAATGAGAGGAGATATTTTGCAGAGCAAAAATGCCAATAAGCTATAATGTAAGGTTGAAAAAATGCTGCACTTCAAATGTCCAATTGCCTTCAATGCGTTTGTGGATTAATTTTGAGGTTTTGCAAATTTTTTGCTAACTATAGTTAGTTAGCCAAAAATAAAGCCTATAAAGTCTGGAGTCAGAATTTAAAATGTAATAATTCAAAATGTAATAGTCCCTGCTATTTGGGCAATACACAAGTGACAAGAAAACGCTTTAAACTGCAAGCCTGAGAATAAAAAGATCAAAATCCCCCATAATAATAACCATCATTTTTTTTAAATGAACACCAGCTGCCATTATCTTAGAATTATGTTTAATAACAGAACAATGGGGAGATAACAAGATAACAGCTCACTGGTAGATATATGAACAGTACTCAATAGTAAAAATCCAAGATCAACAGCAAACAATAGCCTGTCTGAAACCATTTCCACCATGAAGTGCTGGTATATATGGTAGAGTGAATTATTTGCAGTGTAAACAGTTCCTAAAGTGAAAGAGGACTGCAAAGATAAGAACAATGAATTTAACATACAAGATGGTGAAATTATGCTGACATTTACCTGTCTATACCACAAGGCAGGATCGAGACCAGCTTGCCGATTACACTCTCCAATAGATTTAGCTTCCGCTGTATCCTTCCCTGCATGCCCACCACTCTCTGAAACTTTTGCCTTTAAGCCCTCTACTTGCTGCAAAGGCAACTTTACAGAGTCCTCTGGCTTGGGGATAATCACTGACTTTCCTGAGTCTGAACCAGTCCCCATTTCCTTGGCCTTGCTTGTCCCTGATTTCCCCAGGTCAGTAAGGCTTGGGGCCTTTGTTAGTGTTGGGGGCACAGATTTATGTTTCCATTCATCTTTAATTGAGCTCTCTCTTTCCCTTACTGCAATTTCTGCTTTTTTCTCACTACTGCGTTGCTGCTCTAAACTCTGCCGTTGTTTCTGATGCTCTTCATAATGCTGCCGATATGTTGGATTAGTACTGAGCATGTGTGCATGGTACCCTTGGTCACTATAGCCATAAGGAGGCACATAGGCATATTGGTTGTAATAGAGAGACTGCATGTACATGTTAGGCCTTTGCTGGATCACAGACGGTTGTTGGCTTGTGCTGTTTAGTTCAGGCTTCTTCTCTTCAGGTGGTTCAGTTTTCATTTTTACTTCAGTAACTTCTAGATCCTCTTCCTTCTTTACCTTGAGGGGTTGGCTTTCTGATGTAGCTTGACCAGTGGGATTTATGGCACTAGGACTGGAATGTGCATAGTTAGGGGAGTAATAGGTCTCAAAGTTCTGGTAATATGGGGAGTCTTTGCTTTGCGGCTGCTGTGCAAAGAGAGCTTTTTTGGCACTCTCTTTTACAATCATATCTGGGTCTTTGACTTTGGTGCCATCTAACTTACCCTCTCCATCATCTCCTGCATCAGATATATCGGAGTATGCAGGACTGTTTGTTTTTGCTGAAGCACCTTCAGCACCATTTTGGGTTACAACATGCAAAGGTGTCATTGGTTGTCCTGGACTTGGATTTTCTATTCTACTTGATGTACTTCCTGAGCCAATTGATGGACTTGGAGCATTGTCTGTAAAGCTGTAAATTTTATCAGCTTCAGCTTTAATGCTGGCTAGGCGACTCTGGTGAGCTTCAGGGCCATTGAGGAGCCCATCAGCTTTGTTTGAGGAATCCCCCATCCCTTCTCCATAAGGGCTTTTACCTTCCTCTGAACGGCCTGACTTCATGGAGGGGCCAGGGCTTTCCTCCTCTCTGCACTCTTTCTTCTTTTTATCCTTCTTTTTCTTATCTCTAGATGGTGTCAACGCAGGATTAATACCAGAGGGTTCTCCCATAACGGTGGGTTTTGGCTGAATAGGTTTAAGCTGAGGGCTAGCTGGCATAGCTTGTACCACTGTGGTGGTTATGCCAGTTGCGGAGCCAGGACTGGAGGCAGTGAAGGTGGTAGCTTGAAAGGTGTACATTGGCTGAGGCACTATAGCTGGTGCAATTGGACGTGCAGACTTTACACTTTTAGAGGCAGGTGGCTTCTCAGTCTTGATGCTTATGCCTCCTTTTTTGGCTGCATCTTTTTCTGCCAAACGTTTTTCCTGAAGCTCAAAGCCATCATTGCTGGTGTCATCTGCAGCTAGGATCCCATCCTCTGATCCGTCATTAGAAAGAGCTCCAGGGTCGGTGTCACCCTCTGCCCCCACTTTCTTTTTGCAAACTGCCTTGCCGCCAAATTTTCCAGGTAGTGTTGGACTGTGTGGTTCACTTAAGCGGGCCTTGGGAGTGGCAGAACGTGCAGGAGAGAGAGAGCCTTTCTGAGATGCAAAAGTGCCATTGCATCCTCCCATGTCCATGTGAAGATGAGGCTCCTCTCCACACTCACTATCACCATCAGCTTCAGGCTTACTGTCATCATCAGTGTGTGCGTGTGCCTGGTGATATTTCAGGCCATTGATGTGCTTGTACTTTTTATTACAATTAGGATGGGGACAGTCAATGAGAATTGGAGATGAACAATTTCGGTCAAGTGTTGCAGGCTCTACCTTGATAGTGCTTAGTGGCACAGTTAAAGGCAAGGATACAGGTGCAGAGGAGGAACCCATTGAATTGGTACGTGCACGCTTGCTTCCTTTAGAATCTTCTGAGCTGGAAGTAACTTCTATGTCAGAGGGGGGTTTATTTTTGCGCTTACTGGCAGAAGATGGACTAGCTTTGATGTCATCAGCGGCACCACAAGGAGGAGGGCGGTGTTCACCCGAGTTCTGGCTCCCCCTTCTCCCTTTGCCATTTGTGCCAGCACGTGTTTTGCTGCTGCTACTACTGCTACTGCTAGCTCCTTTGTTATCTGGTGCAGTCGTTGTTTCTGCAAGAGGCACATTGCTACTGGGACGCATGCGTTTGCCCCGCCCCCGTCCATTCCGCATCTCCAAGTCACTGGTGGGAGAGTCGCAGAATCTGGAGGGGGAAGGGAACAGAAATACTTTGTGAGTTCCTCTGCTTTCATTAAATAGTTACCAAATTAAATGTCTTTATCAACTCCACACTAAAGCAACATTTGCTATTATCATCAATTAGGCACACTAACACAATTTGCCTAAATATTATATTTGGGGCAAAAATGACTATGCAAATAAAATGAATGTACTGAATTAATTTAAGCTTACCTTGGGGGAGCCCAGTCATGACGTGTGCAGTCCAGCAGGGTACCTACATAGGTTTTGTTTCTCCAGGTCACATTAACAACCAACATTCCTGGGAAAGGAAACAGCACAGTTACTAAGGTTTCACAAGATCACAGAGAAGAATAAGAGCCCAAGTGTCGTATTACCCAAATAAAAAAAGTAATACACACAAAATTGTCAAATCGTGATAATTAACAGGAGAAAATTAACAGGATACCTTTTTTTATCAATGTAAATTAAAACCAGCAGATGGCAGTATAGCCCAAAACAGCACTGACGCTCATCTCACAAAGAAGAACAAAACATTGCTAAATGTGTTTTTCCTGGTAGAGAACGTCTGTTATTTGCAATATTTGTTCCAGTGACCTTGTCCTCATTAAAGGAAAACTCCACCCAAAGTATAAATGTACACTTTCTAGTATACTGCACGTTAAAGGGCATCTAAACCTATAAAAATAAACTGATGTAAACAAACTTCACTGCTTCTTTGGGGCGACTAATCTCCATGAATTGTTTGCCCGTATCTCGCGCCCGCTGAAATGTAAAGTCGCCTGCACCTATTCACATGCGGCACTGCATCTTTCTAAGTCGCTTGAAATTGCTTGAAATACGCAATCAGTACTGCTCATCATATTCCCCAGTAAGTACACTTCAAATCCACTCCATTTTGTTATTTAAAGTGGACCCGTCACCCCAAAAAAATATTCAACATCATATTTTATCACATTAGTCAAGCAAAATGAACATTAATTACACTATATAAATGATTTTAATCTAGTTTTCTTCAGTCTGGGAATTCATAATTATAGCAAGCAGGCAGGAGCCATTGTGAGGACACTGTTATAAAGACAAGCCTTGCATCATCTCAGAATCTTGTTTGTGCACCAGAATGGGGGACCCGATGTCTATCCCCATGTCCTGGCTACACAATTAAATGGTTAAGAGAACTGGGGGAATGTGTGGAGAGCAGTGACATCTAGGAAGTGCTGAATGGAAAGTGAAATAATTATCAGCCCCACCTCTATACCTAAGGCATAGAGGAGTGGCAGACAATATTTGATTGACAGCTCAGATTTTAAATGAGCTTAAAACAGCTATGAATGCTTTAATAAAAAATTGAAATTGGATTTCATGTTTTATTTGAAAAGGACTTTTATTATACAGATTTTTGTGTCTGGGTGACGGGTCCACTTTAAGCTGCTTACAGCAGACAGTTATAAGTTATTATTGAAAGAAGACACGAGGCCAGGTCATCTATACTTTATGCACATGTTCTATGTAACCTTGATAGAGGTTCCATGCATTTAAGAGCAATCATTTGCAAAGACTTGCAGGGAAATGACGTGACTGAACTGACCAGAGAGACAGATTACATTTAATACTTGCCAAATAAAAGCAATAAATAATTTTACACAACTTTCCAATATACACTAATAATATATTAATGGACTTTAAAGTTCTACCTTACTATGCTCTACAGGGCTGGTTCTATTGAAACAATGCTGCAGCATTCAACTGACTTTCAGCCTAAAACTCTGATAAAACATCTTTACAGGTATGATAATCTCAGAACTTGCAAGCCACTGTGGGAATTGAAGACTTGGCTGGAGGGGAGCTGGCTACTGCAGCCCCTTTAATTCAGTCAATTTCATACACATATACAACATACATTGCTTCTGTAAATGGGCAATCTAAGACGTAACAGCAAAGGACATAAGCTGCTTTAACGGCAAATTATTTATAAATAACATTACAGACAGATAATATTAATGAAAATAGGTAGTAGTTTAGAATTAATTTTTTTCATTACGCAAATAATGAAATCATTATTTTGGGTGAAATGTGCAAATAATCAATATGCATCTGTAACTAGTATGAATCACACTGATGGCCAGATTTATAATGGTCAAAATAGAATGGTCAAAACTCTCAAATTCAAATTGTGAATTATCCAAACTTGATTTGAGTTTTAATTCAAATTTTAAGAACTCGACTATTTGCCACCTTAAACCTGCTGAATTGCTGTACAAGTCAATGGGAGTAGTCCAGGGATCAATTTGGTGATGTTTGCAACCTTCCTGACATTCAAGTTTGTTTCAGAGAAAAAACTCAAATACAGTTTTAATTCGATTTGCAGTTTTCTAATTCAAATTAGAGTTTTTGGGTCAATTTTGTCAGAGCTGAGAAAATTCGATGTTATTAATAGTTCGAATGGTCGACTTTAAGGGAGTTTTACAAAACTCACATGAATTCGAAATTTGACCCTTGATAAATGTGCCTCATGTATCAAGCTTACAAGTAACAAGAGCAATCTGGACTCAATGTGACTAGGTTTCTGCAAATAATCAAAAATCTTACCATCTTCTGTCTCCTGCCACACAATGCCTTCCAGATTAACGCTTGTGCCTGGTTCACAAGGCCCCAAGCATTCTGGTTCAGTAGCCAGGGCCACGTCACTTGTATTGACACCCACTGATCGCGTGCGCACCATGATCTGTTCACACGGGGAGGATATGTCGCTGCTCACCATTGGAACGAGTAGATGCAAAGGAAGTCCAGAAGCAGCACAACCTGGAGAGTCCATCTAAAACAGGTAGGACAGAGGCAGGATATAGGAAAAACAAAAGAAAAAGACAAGGTGGTTGAGAAAAAAGAAACAGAAAAGGGCGTGTTTCTATTCAGAATAACATTTCTCAGTCAAGAAAGAACAAAATAAACACCTATGCTGAAAATACAGTCTGTCTAATCTATTAACAAGATCCATATTTCCCAGCTACAATAATTCAGTAATTTGGCAACAGTTCGCTTTCACGCAACCAACTTTTGTGGACATTTTGGTTAAGGGCATTCCTGCTGTTTTGCTATTGCCTTAAGATTCATTTCCTGTTCCTGTTCTCCCCCTTTTTGTCTAAGCTGAGAGCAAGTGTGGAGCAAGGCGGTGTTACCTGCCATGTTCAAATAAATGTATAAAGTTCCTGTGCTGGTGTCACTGCTTCATCTGCACTAACACAGCAGTATCATTTAACCTACTGCTAGCCAAGCAATTTATCACAATCTTACCATTAATTAGCCAACTAAGTGTAACAAGAAGTAATGTACTCTGTATACACTATCTATCTATATTTGTTTAAACCAAATTAACTATGTAGCCATAACAGATTGTACCATCACTGCCCTACAAAATAATTTGTGTGTGATTTTATTACACATATAGGTAACGTTGGACAAACATGGGCAGTTTAATCTGCAGATTCAAGCCATTCAGATTAATTCAGCATTTTATCTGCCTTCCAATAGGCCAAAAATTGGCAGATGTTGATTGGGCAAGTTTAATTTTCATGTTGGATTGGGGACTGCGTTGGCTCATTGATCCACTCCTCGCTTCAACAGCTTATATACTCATATTTGTAATCCTATTGTTTGGGCCAAACAATCAGATAAGCTCAATATCACCCAGTTATGTGGCATATAGGAAGAAATACCTGCTCAATTGGAGATCTCATCATAATGTCCAAGGACATGACAAGGAAAGACTAACATAGAATAATGTTATAAATGCGGAACTTTGTATACTAAACATAGACATGA